>JBBMOC010000009.1:5498383-5889006 GCA_037975185.1 Centropyge bicolor | reverse complement strand
ACCCCCTCCCCCTGTTTTCTCCAGTCCACCAGTTTCTTTTGGCTACGGTAGATACAGAAACCTCCGAGGGGCAGCCTCCGTCACCGCCCAGTTGTTCACCTGTGAACTTAGTGGTGCTTTGTATTCCGTCTCCTCATTAGCCATAGGATTGATGATGTCACCCTGTATGAGCCTGTTCTTTGCATAATGTGGCTCCGTCCTCTTCACTCACAGTCGGGATGATGAAAATAATAATAAGAGAGAAACAGGGCTCTGACTCCTCCCCTAAGCATGTCCTTCCTTGTGAATCACTGCTCAGTTTATGTATGTCTCATCCTCTTGACAACAGCTCCACCTGCTGTTCAGATAAGGAAACATCACTAGCCTGAAATACACAGTTTTTATCAGGCGCTGTTTACTGTGAATGTCAGTGTCATACCATCTATAAATCAAATCCTTGGTGTCTGCATGATATTGTCTTTATCTTCTCAAACACATTTCCAGTTCCATGGCTGATGCATATCAATGAGACTTAACCATCATGTACCTGTAGCTTGGTACTATATTTACAAGTACGAGCTGTATCTTTGCTCTTTGCTTTTATGCACTGATGCTCTCTGTGGCACTCAATAATGAACAGCTGTTGTCATATGCTGTTATCATCGCTGCGACTAAGTAAGTTTACCAATTACTTCTGATCTTTTATGTTATTAAGTTATTGACAAACTGAGGTGTGAGTAGGTTGAACTTGGATTAAATTGCAATGTATTATGTTTAAAGGGCTACTATGGGAGATGACATTGTAACATTAAAAACTGCTATGTGATATATACGAGAGCCACTTAAAGCAATAGAAGAGAGGATGTTGAAAAACACTGTCCACACTATCAGAGCTGATATATTTAGCATCAATGAGTTGTTTTTGATCAAGGTCATTCTAAATGAATGTCATGTCTTTACACAATCAGAGCATCTCACTCTATAATATGAATCTTAAAACAGGTCAGTGTGTGTATTGTTAAACTCAGTTTCCTCCACCTCCCTCTTTTCTTTGACCTCCTAACACACCTTTGCTGCTACCTGGCCACAGGGCCTTTTGAAAGAAGTCAATGGCTGTAATTAAGTATAGAAGGCTTTGCATACCAATGTGTGTCAGACAAAAGGCTTCATCAAGTCTTGGTCATTGTGTCCCCTAATCACTATTAACAGCAGCATACCTGGGAGCCCAGCTTAGGAAGACAATAGAGAGGTGGGGCTATGAAAGGAGTGTGGAAGACTGCTGCCAGCTACTTTAGAGGAAAACCTTTTACTCAGAGGGTAGTGTCTGTCTTTTATTTAACAGCAGACAATCGTTGAGTTTCATGAGGCGTTTTTGGAAATATCCAGATTTGGGTGGATTGAAGTGTCTAAATGTGGAATTTTTCACACATGAGAAAGGAAGAAAGAACCTTAGGAAAAAAGTTGGCTCCAGCCATTTTCCAGCTGGATAATGGAGCAGGCAAAACTAACTGTGGCACAGTCACAGTCCACACACAGATACACACAAAGGCTCGCTCTTTCATGATTAGATCTAATCGACTGCTGCAGCCTGTCTTCACGCCGGCAGCACGTGCATATTATCAGGAGAAGTTTTGGATTTTAGCCTTTTTTTTTAGCACAAACCAGCCACTGCAGAAATTATGTTTTCCAACAGTGTTTTAATAAGTGTAGACACACAGACACTCTCCAGCGTTCATGCATGTGTGTGTATGTGTGTGTGGGTTATCGTCTGAGCGGCACCCCTGCCTGTTTTTACTGATGTTGTCACCGTTCACCGGACTCTATCGAGCAAATGGCTCTTCTGCCAAGTATTCAGAAACAGTCCTGTTTGCCACTGATAGTTGGTCGAGATGTGCTGCGTGTGCTCAAAAGAACATTAACAAAAATTGAACATCAACTCTTTATTTGCCCCATTTCTCAACTTGTGTGTCCTTACCTCTCCGCCGACCTGCAGTGGGACCATTAAGGCCCTGCAGAAAGATCATTTACATGCATACTGTCAGATGCACTCTCTCCCTCTCTGAGTGTGCTTAGAGCAGTTTGGAAGAAATAAACTTGTATTATTGAGCTTATCCACACATCAAGTTAAAACAGTTCTGCACAGATCTGCAGTGCGTTTGGTGTCTTTGGGCTAGTTTTATAGTTAGTTACTGTGTTAGATGCACCACACTAAAATGAATTACAATACTTGTCAGACAGAGGTTCAAGTTTCCCTTTGGTGCTTAAAAAGCCTCTTAATGCTCTACATCCATCGTCTGCCCTGCTTCTGCCTGGCCAGACCTGGGGGGCACCACCTCACACAGATCACACACCACACTTACTCTCAGTTGAAAAGAAACATACTCTCGTGTCAGTTTGTTTTACTTTCTAGTTTTGGACTGAATGGCTTCTTGTGTGTTTCCATTGGTTGTGCTGTGACATATGCATGGTTTATGGGAGCTCACACACATGACACCGTCCCGTCATGGCCGCCCCGGCAGTCCCTATCCTCGCTGTGTCTGTCAGTCCTCCTCCTCTTCGCCTCTGCTTGCTCTGTCTTACCTGTAGCCGCGTCTCTATCCTGTGAACCCCATTGTTCATTAGTTTGTTTGTTCTCTTTCTTCTCTCTTTTCCCCCTTTTTTTGTCCTCTTTTCTTCCCATCTGTGTACCTAGGCAGCCCATTGAGTAACTTCTTTGACGTAATAAAACAACTTTTTTCAGACGAGAAGAACGGACAGGTGCCCTACCCCTCCAGCACGCCCTCCAAGCACTGCCCCTCGCCCATGCACGTCCGGAGGCACGAGCCGGAAAATAATGACACCAAATGCCCCGCTGGGGGCCGAGACAGAGCCAAGTTGTCGCTGGCGTCTGTGGGGACGCAGGAGGAGTCTTAGACTGAGACGCTGTGTAGTCAGTGCTAAAAACCCATCCCAGTATCACTGTAAGCCAGTGGCACATAGCTAGATGTACATAATCATTTATGGACTTTTTTCTTTTGTATAAAATGACTTTATATAGATAGAAATATATTGAGAGAATCAAAGTGATATTTTACAAAAGCATACTGCACATATAGGACAAACACACACTCCTGTACCTCCTCTCCCCGTCATTACCTCTCAGTGTTCACCATCATCATCCACCACCCCTCAACCCCAACCATGTGATCGCCTGTGGCCTTTGCTCTGTTTTTTGCTCCCTTGCTGCTAACCTGTGTGATGACCTGACTTGTTTCTGATACCAGGAATTATCCAGAAAACCTATTAAGTCCCTCCTCCTGCTCCCTGCTCCGCTCGCCCTCCCTCGACCACCCCTCCGCCCCCTCCCCGAGCGCGCCGAGAGAGACGGACATTTGTTGACGGAGGACTGCTTTTAGAGGTGCGCTGAGAGGGTGGAGGGGGGTTACCATGGAAACAGACCCTTCATGCAGACTTCTACCTTCATCTCCCACTACGCCCCTTCTCCACCTCTGGCAGCCATCAGTAGATGTAGATGAAAATACCTTTAGTGTTCCCCTATGTGAGAAAACACACACACACACTTGCACAACTTATTCACACACGTCCCAATGAAACAAGAACGCACACTCCCCTCACCAACCCGACCACTTTCCTCTTTTTCGAGCTCAAGGAGCGTTCATGAATTGGAAAAACGAGCATTTTACAAAAAGACACTGCACACACACAGAACATATACAGGTACATGCATACACGCACAGGTCCAGTATGCACAGAAAACTCTGGGATGTATCAACGAGAACACGAACAACAGCAACAATGAAAACAAGACGTGCAGAAACACTGACTGATTCAGAGGAGGAGAGAAGGAGGAGGAGTTTTGTGGAAAGCCCAAACAGCCGACGCGGATGCTTGCTGGATTGTATTTCTTTGCTTTTTAATGTACTTTCTTTGTGAAGAACTGGGTTTAAAATACTAACTGACTTTATTAGAATTAACTCTATTGCTGCAAATGGACTGGAATTGTGATTTCAGAGAGGAGTGGGGTGTGAGACGAACGGGGCCGGGGGCAGTGGGGGAGATGATATGATGGTATGGGGGTTGGGGGGGAGGGACGCGGGTGGGTACGTGGGTATTTAAAAATGAATGATCTATTCTGTTGTACAGACTGATATCATTTCTTATGTAAAAAAAAAAAAGGAAATGTCTAGTTGTGACACTATGTTTAGATACCAGGGTCAGGTTGGTAAACCTGCGCCTGCCACATACTGTTATTTTAAATTCTTCCGTGTATTTTTGTTACATGATCATTTGCGTCTTTGTTTGATTGACCTAATAATGATCCAAACGTTCCTGTTTGTGTTATCTGCAGCACTTTGTCTTTTGGTTTTCCATTTATACCTCTCTCTTAGTCTCACATACCAGCAGTAGGAGTACAGGAACAAAAAAATGATGACGTGATAAATGCAATTGTGGATATTTTTGTATTTTTGTCCTTATTTATTCATGTTTGTTCATCTCACTGTTCCTAATTTATTATAACTTGGCTATTTATATGAACAAAGCTGTTAGGTCAGTTGAATGTTATTTATTACCCTCTTGTGTGTTCGTAAAAATGGGGCAACATTTGAAGAAAAAAAAAAGAACTTTTTTTTCTTTTGTTTTGGTCTGAATTTAACAGAATTATGTGAACATCGACAAGTCACAATTTCTCTTTTCCCTCACCTCTCTGAAGAGGGAAAGAGAACTTGTGGGAACTCTTCGAAAAAAAGAATTATTTACCAGTAATTTAAGAATGTAGACTTAGCCTCTTTTTGGAGAGGGAATATGCTCTCCTATTGATATTTGTCAGTTTCATATTATTGTGCTTGTAGGCCAGGCCTGACGAGAAGAACACCACAGATCCCAGTCGACTTCTTCTCTTTGTAAATAGACAGACAAACCGTGGGGGTTGATTGTCTTCTCAACCATGCTGGAGATTCCTGCTCTATGCTTTTAGCTTGTATTGCTGTGTGCATGTCAAACATGAGCTTTTCTTTGCATGGCTTTCGTGTTCATGTTCCATGCCAAACTCACTCCTTCTCTCAGCCTTCATCAATTCTCTCTCTCTCTCTCTCCACAAAACTACCTTTTAACGTTTTAAATTCCCCCCTCTATCCCTTACTTTTCACCCTCTCTCTGCTTTTATTTCTGGCCTTCCCTCCTTTTTTTTTTTTTTTTTTAACTGTTCCCTCGCTCCCGCTGATCTTTCCTTTCCTCCTCCTCTTATCTTGTGCACAAAGCTTTTTGAATGATGCTTCCTTTACTCTGTACCTCTCTCTGGAAGGCTTGGAGGTCTGGGGCTCTCTCTACCTGTCGGTGGAGGAGGCGCAGTGAGGGGATATCAGTAGAAACACAAAGCAATACCCTATTGTTCACCCTCCTTTCTGTTTTCTACAATGGGAAGCTAGCAGCACCAAGGACATCCAGTGATTCTGAGGCCCAGAGCGGGTCTTTCGACAGAGCAGGAACAAAACTGACTGATGTAATCCCCATATAAAATAACTGTGAGCATCTTCAGTGCTGAAACAAATAAACTCATTAAGTTATGGTGTGTTTGTTTTCCTTCTTTGTGCTTGTACGTTTCAATAGTAGAATATAGTCAGTGCTATTACAATTATTCATTTTCTTTTATTGCACGTTTTGACTTTTATGTTGTAGATTTGTGCATTTGCAAAATCAGAGTGTCCCTGCAAATTCAGGTAAGTCTACGCAAACCCACACAAACAGATGGCAATGAAACGTCTGCAGCAGTGAAAACGACAAGGCTTGTTTACGAGGTTTATTACAATATTCAGCATTAAAACAGACTTTATGTATTCCAAAATCCCTTGTTGGATTCTGCTGCTGTACCTGTGTAGAAGCATTAAACCTCAGCATACATAAGCTTAATTAACTGTTAAAGTGTACCTGGTAAAAACAACAGCTACACAAAAGCAAGTTTTCGACAATAATATTAATTATTTGCTTGGATTAAAAAAAAAAAAAAAACAATAAAAAGGGAACACCCCGATAAATACTCTCACATCTTTTTTTTCTCTTTAAATAGAAAATGTCCATCCCACTCTTTAAGTGTTTTGTTTCTGCGGTCATACTTTTTGTTTTTTTAAAATAGAAAATAAAAACATACAGTTACGTAAAAAGTACATTTGTTAATCCAAAGCTTGCATCAATGCTGGAGGTACTGAGTCTACTTTCATTCCTCCCACTCTGCATTATTAGTTTGACAAAGCCAAAAGTCCAGCATGGCCACCTCACTTGATTCTTGTTGATGCTTCAGTCTATTGTCACTTTACATAGCTTCAGTCAGAACCAGGAGAGCGTCATTGACTCCAATCCTTCAAGGCAATTATGCACTTTGCCAGTTTTGTCCATTAGAGGGCAGCAGTGTTTCATATTTCAGATCTCCCACCTGTTGCATCCATCTGTTGCTTCTCCATTCAAGCTTCCTGAGCCTTGGAGGAAAAAGCATCACATTGTCCAATTTCCTTCTTCATAAACATGCTGTACACTGCAATAAATGTCAAGATGGAGCGCTTGGCACTAAATATGAAACACTAAATCGTCCACAGAGCAAAGTCTTAACTGCTGCCAAGTAGCTCACTGATCTGTGTCCCAGTGTCAAAGTACTGTGGAAGTTGCTTGTTATCAGAGATGGGATCAGATGTTTCTAAGAAAACATCTGTACTCAAACTATTTAGACAGCTTCTTAAGATCTGATCCTGTATCACTGCTAAGATGAAAACTTCCACTTCAACTGCCACATTCTTCCACTTATTCCTGTCTCCTGTCCACAGCAGCCGTCCTGTCGTCCTCACACTCGGGAGGTGACGTGGAGAGAGCGTAGTCGTTGAGCCAGGGTGGCCTCCAGCTCCTCCAGAGGTGAGTCTCCCCGGCTGTGAGCCAGCATAGAGGTGGAGATGTTCCCTTGTCGGGCCCCGGGGGGTCCCAACAGCAGGCTTCTGAAGCATTCTCTCTCCAGTAGAGCGGGCATCTGCTGCAAGAAGTAACCTTCACAGAATGAGCTCAGCTCCACCGAACCATGGGCCTGAGAAAAAGAGAGGACAGATTCATGGTTATATAATTTTGCCACAGTGAAAATATAGACATAAGGAGCCAAGAAATCTGCTTCTCAGTGTAGAATGTCAGCTATTTATCTTGTAACATGATCTTGTTTTTCATTTTAACATAAAACATTTTCCTTTGGTGAGTGACCTTAGTTACATACAGTGCACAGTTCTGCTATGTAATAAAGCTTGTTAGTCATGCTTAGATCACAGGACAGTACAATATGATCCAGGCAGATGCGTGCATATAAAAATACAGATCATCCTAATCGTCATCCTGTCCAAATTCGCAAGGTGTGTGTGTTTTACCTTGGCTGTCTTGTAGACGCTGACTGCATTATCCAGGTTGATGTGCTGAGAGCAGATGAGTTCACAGTGTCTTTGTAACATCCCCAGCTGGAAGAGACTAGCAGCGGACAACAACTGCGGGAGAAAGCACAAGCAAATGTTGACATTCATTTCATTCAGTAACATAATTCACATTGTGAAATTCCCCACTGTGGGACGAATAAAGGCTTATCTTATCTTATCTTATAAGGAGAGTCATACATTAGTGAAGGATAAATCTGTTATCTGCCACCATTCTTTATTAGTTCAGATTTTTTTTGCTGGCTACCTTGAATGATAGGACACCGAGACACATTAACACTGATAGAGAAGTCTCTAGTATAGCCAAAACCAAATGTCTGACAACGAAGATGAAGGTGAAGGATGAAAATATTGTCAGATATTTGCTGCATCTTTCTGCTTTTATCCACTTGACCCACAGTGAATCGTGCTGGTGTGCATGCAAGCAGTTTTAAAGTGCAATGGATAGTAACTGTGGTTCATTGACCTTTGCTTTTAGTTCTGAATAGGGTTCAACTGAACATTTCTTTAAGACCTTTTAAAAAGCCAGGACACAAACACTGCATTTACAGAACTTCACTAAAAAGCCCATAGGTCTCATTATGAATAGCACATGGCAGAAAAACAGTTGCATGTGGAGATGCACAGCTGAACAGGACTTAGAAGTTATAGTATTTTAATGCTTTTATAATAAATTGAAATAAATTGAACATGTGTGTGTTGTTAGTAACTCTGGGATTTCTGTGTCTCACCTCCAGCAAGTCAGGAACATTAGTCTTCAGTGACTCTGTTCCTCCACAGTACAGGTATGACATCATGATCTGCAAAGAGGTCAAGTCATTATAATACTTGAATTAAATGTGTGTTTTGTCATATGCAATACATCTGTCTCCATCAATATCATTTA
Organism: Centropyge bicolor; assembly: GCA_037975185.1. Taxonomy (NCBI): domain Eukaryota; kingdom Metazoa; phylum Chordata; class Actinopteri; family Pomacanthidae; genus Centropyge; species Centropyge bicolor. The sequence goes on along the minus strand of JBBMOC010000009.1, from coordinate 5,880,690 downwards.
ATCAGAAAATAAAGGCTATATTTGTTACCTGGAAAATGTTGTACTTGACATCACTGATCTCAATTTCCTTGTTGGAGCTTCCATCTGGTCCAGAGGAGGCCAGCAGAGACTTGAATCTAAAAGACAAAATGAATATCGTGGTCAAGACCCTTTAGGACTTTTTTTTTTTAATGACCACAGTCTCCAAGTAGGTTCATGTATCATTCTGTCCAGTGTGAACCTGTGAGCACTCACCTGTCGGAAGCAGTGATCAGCAAGACTCTGTGGCCATAGAACGGTTTCCCCTCCACCACGAATGTCACATCTGACATCTCCTTGTTATTCAGGAAATGAGGGTCTGTAGGAAAATACATGAAATTACGTCTCCATTCACAAGACAGCATTTTGGTGACAATGATGACAGTCTGAACACTGGTCCACCATTATACCAGCGCATATTACCTCGCCTCAGATAAAGTCTTCAAAAGCTTGTCCTCATTTCATTTAATAATAAGCAAATATACCAAATATTCCATCCAGTTTCTCAATTGTGAGGAATTGCTGCTTGTATTTGTCTTTCTGTTTATGATAATAAAATGACAAAATATCTATCAATTTGATAACATCGCCTTGGGCTTTAGGAAATTGTGATGTGTGATTATGTTTCACTATTTTGCAAAATTTGATAGGACAAAAAAAATATTCCATCAATCAAGAAAATAATGGGCAGATTTGACAATAAGGAACGTAATCTAAGAAGTCAACATCTAAGCACTGAGCTGTGTGTGTTCACATACTCATCAGAATTAGTTTCCTTACCTAACTGTGCTGAAAGAGTTGCTTTCATCTCAGGGATGGCTGGAAGAGGTGCTGGGCCAAAACAGTGACTAAAAATAGCTGCCAACTGCTGTATGATGGCATCATTCTGGAGGAAAGTGAGAGAACAGGGAGGAGCGCATTATATCACACATCTAAACTCAAACTGATAACGTGAAGAGGAAGATGAGCAGACACCCTGAGGTCTGACGGTACCTTGGTGGTGTGGAAGATATTGAACATCAGGGGCAGGCCTATGGCGACCAGCTCCTCGCAGTAGTCTTCCTCTCTGATGGTGGTGAACTCTCTGAGGAGAGAGAGGGTGACCCCTGACCTGGAGTGCTGCTGGGCACAACGCAGAGATTCCAGCCACACGTGGAGTTTCCATGGTACACCTAAGTGAAATAACAAAAGACAATGTTTGGTTTTCAAAGTAAGCACAGTTTGAAAAGTAAGCAAACCCTCGTCTTGGCGTCTGATAGGTACCCATAGCTCGTAGCTCCATGGTGACATCCAGGTAGCCATGCTCGGCGCTGTAGTAGCTGGCCTCTTGCAGGGCCTTCATCCTGGCCTTGCAGAGCCTCGCTATGCCCCCCTCTGGCAGGGCCCCGGGGCCCGAGGAAGGAGTGGGGAGCGGGGAGAGAGGGAGGAAAGGGCAGATCCCGGCCTCCTCACCCTCCACCCCCTCGGCTAAGATCTCCTCCAGAGACAGGACATCCTCTTTAACTTGCTGAGGCTGAGTCAGGAGCTTCCTCAGCACGTTCCTGACAAGATAAATGGGAGGAAGAAGAAGGGGGGTAGAAGAAAGAGGACGAGGAAGGAAGGCGATTAAGAAAACATTAATATGCGTTTGTCCAAACTGCAACACTCATGGATGCATTCCTGTGACCCTGTACCCTCCTCTCTGATGACGTAATCTGTCACCCTCGCCGTGGAATGTGAAGTGTTGAGTCTACATTGTGTTCACACAAACACACAGTGAACAGGTGGAGAGGTTTACGCTACCAGTTGGTGTTCAGAGACAGATGGAGTCTGAACAGGACACCCTGAATTTACTTTGTATACCTTCACAGTCTTTCATTCCACCGAGTGATGAAAGGGATGAATCTCAGGTCAAGTATGATAGACGGCTGATTTGGTTAGCCTTAGTTTTGTGTTACTTTCCTCTCTGCAGTTAAGAGGCTAAAAGCAGGTGGTTTGTCAGCATCTGTTGACAACACGCTGCCTTCAGGTCTGATCGAGGTTTACATACCTGTGTCCGTGTGCGGCAGCGTGACTGAAGCAGTTCATGTCTTCATAGAGGGACGACGTCAGCGCATTTCCACTGTGGGTCTTTGATAAGGGGTCTGCGCCTCGTGCCAGGAGCAAACTCACCATCTCATAGTTGCCTGGGAAACACATAACCAGCCAATTACATACAGATACAGATGTAATATTTTAACAGTATCAACCGTTTTGTTTCCCATTGGTGCGGTCCACTTATTATTTTTGAATTGTTAACATATCATCTCACAACCATTAACATTTTTTTATGTTTTCATTTTGGTTGTAGTGTTTTCTTGTTGCTTATTTCACAATTCATTAGTGCATTAAACTCTAGATCTCTTTTTTCCTTGCTTTAACACGCTTGATTTGTTGCACGATTAAATATTTACCACAGGAATAAATGAAGCTCAATCCTGCTTCATTTTGCACTTCCAAACAAGCAAACGCATTCACATTCATCACTGTTTACACACTGTCATCGCTGCTATGCAGAGCATGTGTCTCTTTTACAACAGCAGCTACGTGTGGCTTTCAGATGATCCCACAGAGGAATGCTGCCCAGAGGCTTCTAAACAACCACAGGCAGAACTCACTGCTTTCACTATGCCTCCATTTACCCTCTCTCATTTCCTCATTCCTCCAGCCGATGTGTCAGTCACAGCTCAATCCTGCGCTATTCCTGGCAGTCTTTTGGAAAAGTAGCACACAACTGCGTTGGTGACTGATAATTGTGAGAGTTATTATTAGTTGTTTTGCAGAAAGTTACTACAGCAGCTCTGTTTCCTTCATCTCTTCCTTTGCTTGACTCTCCTACTAATTTTTTTGCCTCTATAATTTGGTAGTAGGTAGCAATCTAGCGACCATAAGTCAGATCCGAACACAGGCCCTACTGTAAGTCGGAAAACACTCTTAACATCAGCTGTGCCTTGTATGTATGTTTGTGCACGTGTGTTTCACCCACCTGCTGCTGAAGCCAGCTGCAGCGGGGTGTCTGCCGTGCTCTCCTGTCCATTGCGGACCGCAGCCCCCTCCACGTTCGCCCCTGCGTCCAACAGGAGCTGGAAATACACATCACATCTGTTATACTGTGCAATGTTAGACATCCTGTAACTCATTTATGGCCTGACCTCTGACCTCACATTTGTCTCTCAACTTTTTAAGGTATGACATCACAACCACAGTTAGCTGAGGACAACCTGCATTTATGGTGCCTACAGAGGAGGACGTTTCCCCTCAAGTAGGGCAGCAGCCACACAGCAAGTTAAATACAGGTTCATACACTGGCTAGATCAGGTGGTGGTTACTGCTTGTGTGTGTTTCCAACCTGCACTACGGAGATGTGTCCGTGCAGCACAGCGAAGGTGAGGGCTGCCCAGTGGCGACTATCAGGATGCACAGAGGGGTGCTTTGGGGAACATGGTGGAACCTGGCAGGACAAATCAGTGTTAAACACAGAGATCAAGCTCACGAGAAAACACATTACTTTCACTTTTGTGAGTATAGATCATTTAAAGCTGATGCATCCCCTCTGGGTGAATGTGGACGTTTACATAACATTTAAATTATATTGAAATATTAAAGGGAATTTACCGCCACATCAAGGTTGGCCCCGGCATCGATCAGCATCTGGACTAAGGCTTCATCTCCAGCTGCGCAGGCGTACATCAGAGGTGTCATCCCCTGAGTGACGAAAAGAAAGGAGAAGCAAACACATGAAGTAGTGCTTTAAGACGATTTATGGCTACGAATACTGCATATAAACACACAGAAAAGGAGACGCAGTTCAGTACCTGGTCGTCCATGCTGTTGACCCCATCTGGGCCCAGCAGGTCGATGGCTTGGCCAATGAGATCGGTGCGTCCACAGTTGAGCATCCGAAAACCCAAGTCTAAATGGAACTTGTCTGTGGCAGCTTTGGAGTCCAGACGCTTGAAGGAACTAAAGCAACATTCAGGCCTGATGGAGACACAGACACAAAGAAAGAGTCAATAACAGAAGACACTGAGAGCTGCAGTAAGTTTGTCTCAACCACCTTGTGGCTCATCCACACTGTGCATTTGCATCTGATGGTTTTCTTTAATTGTATAATTCATGAAGAGCCACATTACAGTCAACAGTCATTTATCTACTGTCTACAGTGTGTAATTATTTGCTAGAATCAATTTGATCTACTGAATTCCAAGCCTGCAGTGGAAGGGTTAAAGGAAGCTTCCACATCTGGAAATACAACACTGTCTTGTTTCTTTTCAGCTAATTACAATGACCTCATGAACAAAGATAGTTGACATTGGATTCAAGAAACTAAAATTAGATATTGCCTGAATGCATTAATTACAGATCAATAAAAAAGAAAGTGTCACTGTTTTCCATTAGAGCCTCATATTGTTGTGTGTAGTTTTACCCAAACAGACACAGTCTAGAAACACAGCTGGACAGACAGCGAGTGTACATGTGTGTGTCATTTACTTCAGCTGTCTTGGTTCACAGTCCAGTCCTGGAAGGAGCAGCCTGGCAGTCTGTCTGACATCATCGCTGTCCACCAATAGACTCTTGCGATGCTCAGCATGAACTATGGCCACCCTCATCCACTCCATCAGAGGCGGCAGCAGCAGGAATGGCCTGTAAAAAAAAAAATCAGCAAGAGATAAGATAAGATGCAAGACACAAGATTTAAAAAAAATTCCACTTGTGCTTATCTTTTATTTCACTGTAATGTAGCACACAATAACCTCTCTGGTAAACCACAGAGTTCTCACACACTGTGCTGTAAATGCTGAGTGGAAGATTTCTTCACTCATGATTTCGTCATGTTGAGGGGGAACTCGTAAACTATCTTCAACCAGATGACTTATGTATGTCTGGCAGTACTTCCCCTCACCCTGACCAGTGCACAGTGAGTCACATTTAACCACAGACGAACACACACACACACACACACACACACACACACACACACACACACACAGTGCACCTCACCTCTATTAATCACACATATCTGCCAGCTTTTGCACACCCTATACAGTCTGCTTTCTCCTTTAAAGGCATCACATCTGCGAGCACATGCACTCATAACAGATGTGTAGATGCGTATGTGATGGATAAGTGTTCTGTTGATTGCCGGGCTGTGCAGTTAAGCATCAGCTTCCTTTGTCTGACGGGAGATGAGTACAGAACTGTGACTTCATTTGTGCTGTGGTTTGATAAACAAAACACTGCAGTGGCTTCTGAATAATCAGCCTATTTTTAAACCAGCTGTAGCAGAATAAACTACCTATGGGGGTTGAATAAAGGTGCAGAACCCCGGCTTTGCTATGAATGGTTTCTATGATATTAACAAAAAAAACGCAGGGAAAAGAGAACTGAGTGAAACTAAAAAGGCGAGAAAAGGTTTAAAATAGAAATGATAGACAGGATTGACCTGAGTCTGAGAGAAGGAGAAAAAATCGTGGCGAAGCAGCAGAGTAAACATCAGTAGAGGAATGACAGAGAGATGAACATTAGGTCTGCTGCAGTATTTGTCAATGTGTCATTCTGAAAGTCATCTGGATTACGTGATCGCTCTCTTTTCTTTTTGTCTTCATCCTCCTCCTCTCTCAACTTTTCTCCTAAAGCTTAGAAACTGCCGGTGACATAGCTCTCTGCAACGGCACATCTGGCCGGTTATCTGGCATCAACCCCTTCTCGCATGTGTCCTTTCTCTCGCCATATGTGCGTCGAATGTGCCTGTGAACAATGACACATTATTGCGAGTGTTATTGTTGTTTGCTTTTGGTCCTATGGAGCCTGAGTCATAGTGTGTTAATGATTGTTTGAATGCTGCCTCCGTCTTATCTGGAGTTACTGAGCTGCCTTTCTCCTGCTGTGATGTTATTCTTAGCAGTGGCTTCACCTTTGTTCTGAGGAACATGCAAACACTCACAATGAATATCATGAATACAGATGGAGTCGAAGGCCTGAGCACTATACAAGCATATATGTAGCTCTGCCGTGTGCACGCTATATGGATTGTAGTTACTGTTAATGAGCGCTGGGACCCCTGCTGTTCCATTTATTCTCCTCTTTATGTTAACTGTTTCTGAGCTCCTTCTGTGCAGCAGCAGCGCTCCCTCTCATTCATCAGTGCTTTGTTAATAATGTATATTGTGAAGTGGATCTCCTCCGTTTTATCTCAGAGAGTGAATGTCAGACTTTTGAACATAGTTAACGAAAGCTTTTCATAAGAGGACGGTATAATAGATTTTTCTAGGAAAGGTCACTTTTTGAATTCAATTGTGCTTATTAAAGCAGATATGATGAGGAATTTCTTTATCTATTTCTTCCTCTCACACTTGTCTGTCTTAGTTGAGCTGCAATACAGACATTATATTAAAACAAAAGCTTTAAAATAACTTAAATTATTATCTAAATCTCAGACCTTTTGAAACACTGCTGTTCCCTGTTTCTGTCTATTTTATCTTCCAGCTATTCTGTCAGATGTTGCTTTGGTGCTTTATCAGTGAGTGATCAGTCAGGAGGAGGGACCCTGCTGTCGCCCAGGTGTGACAGCTAACAAGCAGACAAGAGGCTCATGGGATGGAGGAGGAGTAGGAGGGAATGCTAAATGGGTCTGATAGGTGCATATAAGGAGAGTTTGAGTGTTTGGGAAACGGCTGGGAGGCAGGTGGGGTGTGTCATATAGAAGAAGGGGGTTGGGTGACAGTTTGGAGATAGTAGGTGCAGAGTGATGAGAACGTCATGTTTCTGGCCAGTGGGCGCTGCTCTTAATGGGCTTCAACACAAATTGGGTTGCGTGGGAGTCACTCGTGTGTGTATCTGTGCATGTGTCATTGTCAGTCATCCTGAATCCCACAAGGCATCCACCCGGCTACTTTGCTGCATGCTTGCCTCCGGGCGTGCACATGCCACTGGAACTAATCCAGAACTAAAGCAGCTCCAAATAACCGTATCAAGCTTTTAACACTTAACGCTTATTGATCCATCACAGAGATTTTCTCTGTCCTTCACTTCGTCTATCAGCATTTCACAGTCTGTGATTTAGAGAGTAAAAAAACATGTAAAGGTAGTGTTTTACTTCTAGTGGAAGAAAAAGTGGTTTTCTAAAATACTTTCTGTTGTTTTATACCAATTAACCTTGATGCTGTACAAGTGTGTGTATACGTGTGGTGGAGAATGTGTGTAGAGGATATACACAAATATATCCATCAACACAAGCCAGCAGAGACTATAAGTGTGTACACACCTTCGCCAGTTGCCCATGGCAGCAGACAGATGGAGCATATCTGTACCATCACCCACATAGCTCTGGCCCCTATCCCACAATTCATGGCTCCTTCTCTCCTCAACCCCTTCTCCCTCTGTCTGAACACACACCTCCCATTCGACCCCTGTGTCTGGGTTATGCCCCTCAGTCTGAAACACAAACTGCAGCTTGGTCAGGGAGTCAGTGCGACATCAAAGGGGAGCCGCCTGTTAACGCTGAAACGAGATAGCGCTTCTGGCTAGCCTTGTGACCCGTCATGCTAAGGCGGCACACTGGGAACAGCGGGACGTAGACACACACACAGACAGACATGCACAAACTCTGCCACACATGCACGTATAAACGTTCGCTCTGATTCATGGCGCCTCTCTCGCCACCGCCCGGCTCGTCATAAAATGACAGACGGCTCAAATCGTGGTCAGGTGTGTTTGAACTCTAACCTGTCCAACATGAAAAGCAAAGGCTTTTCTCTCCTGGAGGCAACATCACACGTGTTACATTGCTCCTATACATCCAGTGTGACCTCTTCCCTGAAGCCACCACGATTGAGCTCACGCTGTGAGAAACTTCAATCAGGTCTTAACGCAGACCCCCATCATGTGCTGCGAAGGGTCAAGGTTAACCACTGATGTAGAGTCAGATTACTCTCATAAAGGCTCCACGAGGGGGGATGTAAACATATCTGATGTGTCTGTGGTTTGGAGTGAGCTCCACTGGCTACTTCTTATCACAGTAACACATCTATCCATTAGCGCTCCTTTCCATCTGCTGAGGGAAGCAGAAGGGCTGGGGTGGTCTGCTCAGCGGAGGTGCTTATTTTTGGTAGCGATTCAACCATTTAATAGATTGGTTAATAACTTTCAGCACTAATAAAAGTTGTATTTCTCTACGCTGTGGCTTTAAAAGAAGTGGCGTGTGATTGCAAAAATAAGTCCGCACTCAGACAACGGTGTCTGCCCTCCCACACTTTATGCAATCTACTCCCATATTACATCTTCTGTAACAGCTACAACTAAGCACCAGGTTTAGAGGATCATAACAAAAATGGCGTCTGGAGGATTCTGCAATAAGGCTCTCAACAGGCTGTCTATAATGTTTGATGATGTGGCCCACACAGATTTGGTGGTTTTGGGTTTTCACCAAAGATTTTTTTTTATAAATCCTTCAATAGAGGCTGAGCCAGAGAGATTGAGAGGCCCATTGAAGGAGAGAAGTCTGTATCATTACCAGGCGCTCGTGCTGTAATCACTACCAGGTTTACCGCGGCTCGACTCCACCACCTGAGTCTGTCATGCACGCTGACATTTACAGACGTGATACAGTCACACAGAGAGGCATGTAGGCAAACCAGTCGATGTGTAGAAAAGAAAACAGAATGTCGCAGACGTTCCAAAGTATACAGTACAACAGGATGCTAAATCATTTCACCCTGCACATATAAACCAGGCTGATATACGCCCAGCATTAAAAACATCTGAGGACTTGGAAGAAACAGCCAGGATAAAGAAAAGAGGGCTACTCTGTTCTCTTTGATGCTAATGAGGAGCCCACCTTTCCTCACTCACACTGTGTCTGCTCATTGTTAAATGTATAAAAGCCATCTGGCTCCATGTGCATACACACGTGTGTGCAGGGATGTATGTGTGTTTAGATATGAGATCTGATTTCATCACAAAAGCTTTCAAGCAACAATGATAATCTCCCAAATGACGTGTCCTCATCATAACCAAACAATCGCAAGCACCTGCATTTCTAGAGGTTGAAACATTCATTATGGAAAACAAACACAGCAAAAAAAATCAACGCCCTTACACACAGCAAACTGAACACTGCATCACATTTGTATGCTTGAGCTGCATCACATTTGTATGCATGAGTGCTACCTTTAGACAGGCCTCCATATAACTATTAAAAATATGTAATTAACAAGAGCACTTTTAACCTTTTCACATTTCTTTATACAGCTACTCTGGGACACACACACACCCAAGTGCCTGAGTGTTTTCTTGAGGCCAATATGTGGGCAGGTTGCAAGTATTTTCTCACACACAAATATAATTGTAACTAATAACCTTACCCTAACTGATGGCACACACTCTCACATTGAAATGTCTAAAATGCTTATCACATAATATCGCATAATGAACCAGAAGCACACACACATGTGCGACTCACAATTTCATCAGTTCATTTTGGAGGAAAGGAGACATGACCCAGTTAAGTGTTACTCCTTGCTTTCTGTGGGAACCCACCAAACATGAAACATTATTTCCTCATTTAAAGCCAAGAAAAATGTTTGTAAAAAAAAAAATCAGGTATACTGCTGAAACCAAAACCTTTGAATAAAATATGAATGTGATACACTACATTGAATTCAGGCTGTCAACATATTTTTAACCACTCATCTAGGGACTGAAAGAAAGACAGGAATTAGCATAATTGTTCTACAAAGGCAACCCAAGGAAGATCTGAGGAGACCTAAGAGAATTACAGACTATTAGCACCTCTTAAAATCCCTTAAACCAGTCTTCAACCTAATTTACGCTGTAAAGAGGTATTTCACCCTTCTATCAGACCAACATTGACACCTGGAGTCTCCTCCTCACCTGTAATTTACGAAGAGAAAATTAACACTTCAATGACCACAGGGGCGATGGGATCAGGGATAGCCGAGAAAGAAATGCAGTGTGGAAGCTGTTCACTTGATTAGAACCTGTTTGTTAATTTCTGAGAGCGAAAATTTGTGTATTTGAGTTTGTGTATTTTAAATTGCTAGAGTGCTGGCATTAATCAAATTTCTGTCAACCTCTTGGGCTAAATTAAATCCTGTCTGATTATAGATGTAATCAGGAAAACAAAACAAAGCATTAAAATATATGAAAGGAGGAGCAAGAATACTACAACGCTAATTTTCTGAGGGTGGAACCAAAATGTAAACCCGTGTAAAACCTGTCTAAGATTACATCTGTTATTTCACCGGCTGTGATACACTTTGTAGAGCATCTAAAGCGCTCTTGTCCGGTCACGCTTGACTCCCACCTCTCCTTGCTGAGCGCCATGCGTGGGGGGTCTAAGTTGGGATTCTCCATGGACTCCATTTGTGGGCAGCGCAGGAAGTAGTAAAGGGTGTGGAGGGCGTCCGGCGACCAGGACACGGGCTGCTGGGGACGGGCGTGGCGGGCCGGGCTCAGTCCTGGACGCACTGAGCTCAGGCGCTGCATGTGGTGCATTGCCCTGGACACCAAGTCACCTGGAACACAGGAAATGTGAGAGAGATCAGAGTTAGATTCTTTCATGAAATATCAAAGATTACTGGAGTCTTACGTGAAATGCCAAGTGCCTCATTAAAAAACTAGAACTATAGCAAGAGTTCTCAGTGCTCTGTATAAACACAGTGAGCTCCTGATCCAACTGAATTTCCCCTTTTCCTACTCTACTTAAATTTGGCCTTCCTTTCCTCATTACTCTCCCTGCATGTCTCTTGTGGTGTTTGCCATTAGCGGTGTCATTAGCAGTGAGCACAGCCAGACGGCCAGTCTAAATAGCCATTCATCTTTAATCACTGAAGGAGTTAATGGGCTGACAGACAATGGATCAGAGGCTTTAATGAACCATTCAACTGGTTCTGTATTGACATCTTTCAATCACTGCACTCAGCCTGGGAAGCTGGGTGTCAGTCATAAAAACAAGGTTAATGTGCTGACGTCTGGGTAGAAAAATGTCTAAATGTGTCTACGGCCTGTGTGAAAACGCTGCTGTGCTGACAGAAAGACACAGAAATATGCAACTTATCAGAGAATGTGATTAACCACACTGAGCTCATTGGACAACTATGTACAGTTGGATAAGGACCAACTCAGTTTTATGATGCGTTGTACAATAGATGAAACATTAACATACACAGACACGGCTGGATGAACAGAACATACGCTACAAGGAGTCAAGCTTATAATAACATAACATCCTAGTGCGTTGCCATGGGGGTCACAGCAGGAGTATAGCAGAGGGGTAAAATATCAGTTGTCACGGGAAGGGGGTGTGGATGAGGGGCACAGGGAGGCATAAGGGAAGCCGGGTTGTATTTGGGATCATGTAACGCTCATTTAGCATAATTACCCCTGGGTTAATTTCTAACCAGATTACCGTGAGTGGGAGGCTACAAGGGGGCCCAAGGCTGGGGAGTTCAGCAGTGTGAGTGCGTATGTGCACGTCGGAATTAAGGGGTTTCTGGTACTTCGAGGGGGGTTAGATTGAAGTGGCCCTCCCAAAACAGACCCCACTTCGAGATGAAGGGCCTCCTTTGTGTTAACCACCACCAGCAGGCCCTCCAGGAGGTCTCCCAGGAATTCCTGCCCAAGATGGAGAGCCTCTCCCTGGCTTTCCAGCCCATATTACGCCCCGAGGCGAAGTTCCAGGGGTCAGAAGGATATGAAATGCTTCATTCTTAGATTACAGCTTATATTGGAGTCCTTGTGGAAGCCTGGGAGTCAAAAAACTGTGGCATGACTGCTTTTTGGAGCACATAAGACAGAATGTAAAGGTCAAAGTTACAGGCTAATAAAATTTTTTAAAGAATAATATAATTAGTGGATGTCGACTATACTGTCAGCCAATTCAATACAAATATGTTTAGACAAGTTTATATGTGGACACTGTGTGACCTCAGATGGGTAATTGGCTTTATGGGCTTTAGCACAAAGCTCATTTTATAGCTCATTTTTATTCCAATCTTGATCCTTAATATATTGTTTAGTTAACTGGACGGTCACATGCTCAAATTTTCCCATAGCCGCTGAAGACCACCACAGAGCTGAAAATGAAACATTCAAACGTGTGTGAAGAGGACTTTCAGAGCCAGTCTGTTGCTTACACTGTATTTCCAGCAATTTTGGACATTTAACCGAAATGTCCAGTATCCTGCCATCCATTATCCATCATGTTTATGTATGCTGCGTCTCTGGCCAAGTCCAGTCCAGAGATCCAGCAGGACCGGGCAGCTCAGTACAGATGCTACTGTGTCTGCCTGGTCTCTTGGGCTCAGATCAGAGTGCCAAGCCCTCTGTGTTTTTGTTGTGAGTATGCGTATCGGTGAGTGTGTGTGTGTGTGTTTGTAGGCATGAAAGCGTCTGAAGGATGCCAGCCCTGCCCAGAACAGCCCAGCTTCACTCCACCAGAGAGATGTGGCACAAAGAGACCAGTGAGCAAGCGAGAGAAAGAGTGTGTCTGTGTTTGAGACTGTGTGTACACTTTCTTAATGCCTCACTAACGGCGGTGTATGAACGTGGCCTTGTGCTGGTGGAACAAATGGTAGAGTGTTAGCTCATTTGGAGAAGGAAACTTATCCCGGCTCGCACCAACACTAATCTCCATCCCTCCTCCTCCTCTCCCTGCCCTGACAACCTCACTCTTCACCTCTCTACCTTTCCATCATTTCCCCTGACCCCTCCCTCCACCCTCCACACATCTCAACACTGCTTAAGCCACTGTGTACTTCATCCTTAAACTTAATCCCCTACCTTTCCAACCTCCACCCCTCTCCCTACTCGGGTCTTTTTCACACTTTTTAATGACCTGATTCCAGCTCTCCATCAGCTGCCAACCTAATCAGAGCCTCCAGATTAAACAAACCATATGTACAGTAGAGTACAGTATGGCTGCACTGTGCAGAGACTGAAACAAGGAGGTCCTCACTTCTCAACAGATTTACACTTTCCCTCACTAGATCCAAATATAAAGTCTCAGATTTGTAAAGAGACAGTTTAATATAACATTTATCACAACCTGACACAATTCATATTTAGGACTGAATTGAACTGAACTGAAAGAGTGGAACAGAGATGCAATTGAAGCTTCTGTAAAATACCCAATAAAGACATTACTGTGTCCATATGTCAAATAAAATAGATCTACTCTTCAAATCAAACCAAAGTTTCTTAAACAAACACCCATCTGTCTCAGTATGTAGCTATCCAGGGGAGATGAGGATGGGGACCGGGCCAGCCTTCTTTTTCCTCTGATAAAACAGATGAAATCCAGACGACAGGGAGCAGACATATATAGCAAACAGAATAAAGTTTGAGAGTCCAAGTTTTCTTTCCCCATATTGAGTAACACGACTGGAAAGAAAGATTCAGAGAAGCAGACCGTTTGTGTTGACCTGATACACACTGCTTAGGGAAACAGAACAGGCGATATACAGTCAAGGGCATTATCACTTCACTCTCCAGAGCTCCATGTGTAGATAAACTATTCCCTTGTTTATTTTCAGAAGAGTGCAGATTATACAACTTTCACAATAAGGCACAAGACAAGACTTATCTTGAGACAGAAAGTGATTTAAAAAAAGTCACTCTATTATCACTTTGGCTGTATAAAGAGCGGCCTTTTTTGGCACAAGAAATGATTACCCTGTTCCAGAGCCAGTGAACAAAGAGGGAATACAAGTGTGTGTTTAGAAAGTGTTCGGAATACGTTCAAGTAATAAAAAAAATATGACAATTAGTTTATCATTTCTGGGAATGTTTCCTTGTCTGAAATAACAAGAATGTTTTGCAGTGTCTCCATTTTTCATTGTTAAAAGAGCTCAGAGGGATTAACTGGATTAAACACGTGACGTGAGAGAAATCTGCTAACATTACGTAGATCCAGGACCACACACTCTTTTCTGGACGGCGTGTACTCACTGAGTTCAGAGATGCTGCCCACACAGGTAGCCAGCAGGGACTGTTCCAGCGTCCTCAGCTCCAGCTGGGCATAGGCATCCTCCCTGCTGTCCACAGACGTCTGCTGGTTCTCTGTGTAGGGACTGAAATGGGCCGGAAGAGACAAAACACCTACAGGGAGAATAAAAACAAAACAGAGAATGACATTTATGATTAATACGATGAATCTGTGAGCAGTGCAAACAAGCCTCTGTAACTTCTGGGACAATCCATCCACGCCGCTGCCACAGAAGTCCCGAAACAATCGCTGGTGGTATTTACATAGTATTTATAATCCTTGTAACGTGTAACCCACACCGCTGAGGGCAAATAAACACACAGGGCAACGTGAGCTCTCTAGCTCTCGACGCATTCAGGAAAATAAACAGAGCGAACAGTGACATCAGGCTAATACAAACAAAACAAATGCACGCTGCATCACACACAGGCCGAGGCCAGACATGAAGACAGACCGAGAAGAAGTTCCGAATTCACACACATACTGTACATGTTTGATGCATGCCCGTCAAATCTGCAGATAGTTTGCAGACGTCTGAAGAAATGAATAAAATGAAGATCAGGTTCCACTAGATTGTTAAGGCTGTTATTACTCTCTAAAATGAAGGCTTGGTCTATTTAGGATGTTATCAATCAACAGAGTGAGTGCTGAAGGGGTTAAAGACCACCAGCATCACATGACTCTCATAACCCCTGGTCCTGACCTTTTTAACACTGACAGATGAGGAGACAAACATTTGCAACTGACTTTCAATGAAAACAGCATCCCTCACTAACACATACAGTAAAAGGTTGGAGGGATCAGTTCTTGGTTCCAGATGAGAACTCATGTTTGATGCACTGGATGTAAATACTTTAAAAGGCCAGTGAGGTGAAATGATTACTTCTAATACATTACAAAAAATACTATTTCATGGTTGATTTGCAGGATGAAATCGCTGATTGAATTTTTCTATGCAGGGTATTCCATCTACTCCATGTACCATAATTGTGGTGCAACTAGGGTCAATCTAGGACATGTGTGGTATTTCCTCTTTGAATGGACCCTCTGGAGACCCGGTTAGCCCAGCCCACGCATCCCTGACAAACTGGACGTGGAACGTTGAGGAGAACAAATGGAAAACACAGCTTTTTAAAACACAAGTGAAATTGAAATCTCCCTTAAGTTATGATCTGAGACACCTGGTTTGCTCTTTTATTCTACATGACAGCCGGCTGTCAGACTAATTACTGGTGAGTAGATAACATCATTCTTACATAACTCAGAGATGTCATCTTCTTTAACTGCTCTAAGCCACTTGTTGTTTTCCAGCTAAAATGGATAAAAGCTGTAACAAGTGATGGCGAGAAAACACCGACTCTCTACTCCACCTTCTTCCGCTTTGTCTGGAGCAATATGCGGTGACACCACTGTGCAGATAGTTGATCTGGGTGAACATGGTCAGCTGCCCACAGGTTAACCTTTATTTTGGCTTCAGAAGCAGAGGTGAGTTCGCTGCCAAGCCAGAGGAAATGAGTGGGGGATTGGCAGGGGATAGAAAAGAGAAATGGAAAGAGGAAAGATGATCAGTGCAGGTTTGTGATTTATTTACAAAGCCTAAGGAAAAAAAAAAAGCCTCCTCATCCCGAGCTCTCGTCTTTCCCAAAAGAGGAAAGATGGGCTGCCATCCCTAAAATGACATTCCCATGTGCTTCCGGCAAGCAGTGTCCTCTCACTGGAATCTGAGAAGGATGTTAAAAAGAAAACCACTGATGTGTGTAAAAAAAACATTCCCATCATCGTACTCTGAAGTCTCTTCCTCTCAGCATCCTGTGACACAAGAGGAGAAGGAACTGAAAAAGAAAACGAGCAGACTGAATCCAGGAGGGGAAAGGACAGAATATTTTAAAACCAATGTCTAACCAATAAACCTTTTCAGAGGATATACTTCACAAGATGGAACACATTTCCAGCAGATATCTTTTCCAGATTTGACTGCATTTAAATTCAGGTTCACTGCTTCTAGCTATTTATGCACCTCCCTGTATTTCTTTTAAAATCTCTATAATTTTATTTCTGTTTAACCATTTTAATGTTTTGTTTAATACTGTATCTGTTTTAATGCACTGCATATTGCCTCTGTGTACACAGCTCCACCGCCTCACATGCAAACAATTTATTATTACATGAAGACAAATGTATGGACACCGTTTACATTGGCATCTAGTTTTTGATTTGATATGAGCGCCACCAGCAGTATGTGTAGCAGCACAACTTGAGTCTGGTTGGGTTTATGTCCCAGAGGAAGGGACATAAACCCCCCATCACACTGCTTGGTCATGCACACAACAGTAGCCATCACAGTCTAATTTCACACATGGTGTCAACTGTGTCCATATGACTGTACGTCAATAGTTTTACAAAGAAAGTGGGAGGGAATTATTATCATGCAGAGCTGGATTTCTCAATTGAGAGGCACAGAGAACATGATATGTTGACTCCCTATAAACAAAGAGTCTAGAGTAAACCTTTATAAATGAATAACATATCGACAGAATTAAACACATGTTCACTCCAGCAGGGTTATGCTGCCAAAGCGAATCTAGTCTCATACAAAAAGTGTAACTTCATCTCTCTCCACCTCTCTCTCTCTCTCTCTCGTACTTTCTCTGCACCATCTGACTTGTATAATATGTGCTGACTCCAGGTTCCAACACAATGGAAACGGCTGCCTCTAGCAGAGCACGGCTGCTACAAAAAAAAAAAAACCCGGCACGGCACACAAGCCCGACTGCACACAAGCATCGACACATCCCTGTTCACTCCCGCAAGCACAAACACTCATGTCTGTGCATATAAAGTATGCTTGCACTTCTTTGATGCACTTCAGGTAACTATGATGAAAGCTTTGGTTTTGTTTAAAATTGCGCTAAGTACACATAAACATGGCTTAAGCATATAGAGCTCTAACATTTTACATAAGACAATGTGAGAATCTCTTTTTTAAAACTATTATTCTCTCTACAGGAAAAAAAATAGAGGAAAGTTTCTCACATTATTGTGTTAAATTTCTCCACATACTTTCCTGAACTGCCTCACTGGTGTATATGCCACCATGTTTTATGGCCACCATAACCACATGTACCTCCTCCATGACGGAGTAGTCTGCATTACTGCATGAGATGTAATGTGAACACCTCCCTCAGAAATGGCTCGATTCCAACTTATATCAGACAGACTCATGCCTCCCGAGGTGTAATAGCCATTCTGAGAGATTGTGTCTCATTAGTGTGGGCGAGGGTGTTTGAGGAAAAAAAAAAAAAAAAGAACGTGTCGGCAGGTATGTGCGACTGCGTGTCCATGGGAGTGAGCAATGGTGTGCATATTAACACAGTTATTCTGACTCCCTGTAGTGTGATTCACCGAGAGCGTCAGCGGTGTTATTCCAGTCCTCAGACTCCCATCCATTTGCATAAAATATATTAAATGGTTCAAAATAAAAACCAGATAATACCTGGAGGACTAATTAAACCAGTGTAACGACTCGGTCTAAACAGCTCAGAATGCATTCAGCAACTGTTAAAGCTAGTTAAGAACTATTTTTGGAGCAGCAGAAGGTGAATTTCAAACAGGCAATGATTTGACGCATCCTCTTCTCTTTATCTATATTTAGCACGCTGAAAAAAAAAAGACACGTCTCGAACAGAAATAAAATGTTAATTCAGTTATAGTTGATTCTGCCGTACTCTCTGAAAGCTCAGATACTCGCACACCACCACACTCCGAGGAGTTCCCACAGTCCCACCCCGTAGCTCGCCTCACCGCTGAACCCCAGCCTGCGTCATTTGGGCCTGATGTAGGTCTGCAAGCAAAACCGAGGCCTGTCCCCACCACCACCACTAATATCACCAGCACCGGCAGCTCCAGCACTACATGCATCATTTGTCTGAGGCGCTGGGAGAGGCTGAGGATAAGACAACGAGGAGGGGGTGAGAGCTGAGGGGAGGAGAGGGACTGAGTGTTGCAGAGCTTTGGTGGATGAGTCATACAGAGGAGGCATAGAAGTGAGGAGGGACCGGGGAGAGGAGGACAGGAATATCTGAGACTGAAAAGGGTGAGGCAGGGGAAGACAAGTGGCACAAGGGATTCATTCTTTTGCGGCCTTTATGGTTCCATTTCTGAGGTTGACCCTGCAAATGTCATGTGGGAATCCCAGCTACAAATCACAGCTGAAACTCACCACAAAAGCCCGTGGCAGTCCCCAGCCCATCCAAACTATCTCTCAAAACCATTACGGCTCCTCCTAGCCCGGCCAAGCTATCACTCATGGGGATGTTGAACGTTCCGTCATAACAAGGTCAGGAAAAATTCAGCAGCTACTTTTTGTTATGCTGAAAGTTTATGAAACTTTGCCAAGCCAATCTGTCACTCTTAATTATATGGTTTCAGGAGTCCTATCACATTAATAAAATTACTGTTAAAGTACATTTCAACATTCAAATTTCTATTGTGAAATTTTTTTTTAACTTTTAACTGCGACCTGCAAGTAAAATGTGCCAGATTTGAGCTGATGGACCTGAACACATCACTGTGTTGACTCTCCCTATTTATTGTTATTAAGGTATTTCTTGTTATCTCCCAATGTCACAGATTGTCCTACTTGACTCCAAATGTTTGCACACAAGCAAAATGTCCAGGCTTTGGAGGACATCGCTGCCCCTCTTATCTACTTCTTCAGGGAAATATTTAAGTTTCACCTTCAATATTGGGCATAAAAACCACCTTTAAATTTTCAGACCATGGAAAAATTGCACAATGTGAATTTACTTTGGAGTGAATTTCCAATTTTTAATCTGTTCACAGCACATTGTTCACCATGCCAAGCTTTCATTACTAACTATTATGATTATGTTATTGGTTATTTCTCTTTAAAAGAAATCACTCAAGTCACTTTAGCAACTTCATGTTTGACAGTGGAAACAGTCGCACTTAACAAAGCCACAGAAAACGGCGTGACTGTCACAGGTTATATAACAACTAGCATGTAACAATAAACACTTTTCTATTTCTTGAAATTTCCTTTGTGTGTTGTCATGTTCTTTCACAGCTCCCTGATAAAAGCACATTCTTGGACCATAATTAGTCTGTGCGTGCTGATTTGTTTTGTCTAACGTGGCGAGAGCGTGTGAAAGACAGAGGGACGCGCGATCGGCTTCGCTCCTGCTGTGTGAGCTGACAGAAGAACTCATGCACACAACCACACACACTCACAAGTGAACACCTGCCTCTCCTCCTTTAACAGCCTCTTCATTCATTACAGGGCGAGTGGATCAGAGAGTCGGGGGAAAAAGGGGGCTTCAAAGACACTTCCCCCTGCCCAGAAAGGAGCTCTGATTCTGGGCCAGGATGCTCGACCTTGTGTGGAGGCTGGAGCGTGGACAGTCGCACAATAGTACAGTGTTGGACGGGGCTGTTACTGGGTGTGTATCACCCCCACAGTATCATGATCTCCTCTGTCTTTCATTGTGTGTGTCTTTCACGCAACAAAAAGCTCGTGCCTCATTTCTGTGTCTGTGGAATCCAGAGGCCAGATGTGATCCTTCACTCGCAGGCCCGGCCTCTTGTTTTCCACACTTAAAAGCTCCAAAACACCTGTTTTTCACACGTCCAACCTCACCCACACACGCCACGCATTCTTCTCACTCAGAGAGATGTTGTGCCACACACACACACACACACACACACACACACACACACACACACACACACACACACACACACACACACACACANACACACACACACACACACACACACACACACACACACACACACACACACACACACACAGGGCTTTTATTGAAGGCACTGGGCATGATTTCTGACGGAATAACTGATGAATGATCTGTATTGTATGTTCATGTCTCTCTGTGGAACCACAGGGATCAGCTTTGTTCAGTGATGCTAATTGCAGAGTTTCAGCACGCAGGGTTAAAAATATCCACGTGTTTGCTGGCTCCTGTGGTCCCCCATCTCGATCCTTATCTAAACAGATTTCAAGAGGGACAGAGGGCCATTTAGAAACCTGAAGTGGTCTAATAGTATTTAAGCTAAAAATAATCCATGATTTGACAAGTTAGCATATAGGTGTGTCTTTCAAAATACAAACTGCCTGTGTGGATTTGGGTGCAGACAGAGAAGCATTCATGAGCTGAAGCTGCTTACAGTATACTTGACTTTTCACTGGAACATTCGTGTGAGCAATTCGAGGTGTTTCTGATTTAAAAGGCAGCCAGGTTACTGATCTCTCTCTCACATACACACACACCAGAGCCTGATAAATCACAGGCTGTGATAGACAAGTAAAGTGGGGTCTGGTCGATGTCCCCCGACACCTCTGGTGACCCCCGACTGCAAGGGGTCACGGGTCAGAGGTGGCGCTCAGCTGGGGCTAAAAGAAGGAAGTAACCTTATCAGCTGTGTAAAAGAGGGCTTCCCTAAGTCACTGAGTGAGAACACCCACACACATCATTAATCACTGCAAGACGCAAGCTAAGATTGAGAGAGAGGAACATTGCTATATTTGGTGAATGTGAAAAAAAAAAAAAATCACATGTAGCGTCTGATCTGCCTGCTGTTCAGCTCAGACTGTTGCTGTTATCCAGCAATAAGCTTTTTGGTTGTAAAAATGTTTTCTAGGAAGTAAAACCACAAAGAAGGTTAAAACTAAGATTTGAAAGTGTGGAATTTATTTCCTGCCCACGGGCTGAAAACAAGATTTTCAGATCTGTCCACTGTTAGAAGCTTGCCCGAAATCTCAGTGTGCAAAGCCACAAAGATTAGTTCTGAATCTCCACAGGGGGTATGGTGAGTCTTCGAAAGGAGAAATGAAGGTTTTTTTTAACATTGTGAATATCATACTACAAACCTCAAGGAGTACAATGTCGTTACTGCAACCATGAGCTGCTGGTCTGCTCCTTCTAAAATGCTGAGGTGCTCAAACTCAAATGCAAACAGGCCACATTAAAGTACAACTGACATTACATTTAATTGAGACTGACACATGGTGCAGGACGTGTGTTCATGTTTGTAAGCTTGTAGGAAGACTTTAGAGGGAAAGCTAATTAATTGTTGTCGAATTAATGCAAAAATTATGCATCGTCACATGAAATTAATTTAAAAAAGTAATTTTTTTTTGAATGGAGAACAAAGGACAATTGATTCACAGAGCAGATATGTAAATTGTAGAGCTGTAAATTTGGTGTACAATGACATACCTACCACCCCCCAACAAACACACACACATACGCACACACACACACACACACACACAGACAAATTAGAGGCGGTGGGATTCAAGATGGCTTTGGTTTCCCACAACCCTGAAAAATATCGCCATAAGCCCCTCTACACAACTAACCCTAATCCTAAACATGACTTCAGCATTCTCCCCCTTATCCTCTGCCCTTCTTTACTCTCCCTCTTTCGCTCTCTAATCATGTTTTATATTTTATTTTCCCGGCCAACTGTGGTGCCTGTGGCTATCTAGTCTCATTCAACATTCACCGTTTCCATATGTGGCGCCACTTCACATAGTGTGCAGCGAAGGGACAGTATAGCTGCATTATCGGATGACTAGGTTTTATAGGTTTCTTTGCCTTTTTGTACAGTACTGCGGATGAAAATACGCTATACTGTATGTGAAGCTGTTTTGATTTTTTTCTGCGACACGGGACGGCGGATATGACACACTGCAATAACACATCCACATAAACATCTAACCTCAAACCCGCCCACTCATAATCAAATCCACTTTTTGCGGTCGAGATGATGTCACCATCCAAAACACTGCCAGGAGGTGAAGTGCTTGCCTAATAAAAGCTAAAGAGATCGAAATGTAAAGGTGGAAATACATGCATTCTGGTGTCATTTTGAAATGTCATCAGCTCCATCAGCTCACTACGGCCATAGTAAAGACTGGACCTGATAGGCTGAAACAGATCAAGTGTTGGCAGCTTTACTTGCCAGTTAACCTCCCTTTAAAGAACAAACTGCCCTCTATTCACGTCTCCCACAAATAACACTATGGGCGGCAGGCTGAGCAAAGAGGCACAAAGTGTGTTATTGAGTGTGTGTTTGCACTAATTGCCCCCTTTCTGTCTGTGTGATCAGCTCATTTTCTCTCAGCTGGGCCCACTAGAGGACAAGAACAGAGAGCACAGTCAGTTTGGATGACGGACAACACCCTCATTGAGCAAAGGCACACAGTGGTCACGAATGAGCAGGAGATTCAGAATCTTTTCAGGAGAGGAAACACCAGCAAACTTGAAGCTTCGCTGTTCAGTTGTGTGGACGTCTCCTTTTTAAACCAGATGCCTACAAACACTTATGACCTTTCCTGAGAGCGTGCTGTGATGGATGTTTAAAGCCACTTACCGCCAAATAAACATGAACTCTAGATGTGAAGTCTTTTCATTCTGAAATTGTTTCAGCCTTGAACTTATAAACAGCGTGATTCTCAAGTTGTGTAAAATAATCAAATGGGGAAGTTAATTAACAACAAAAAAGCTGAGCGAGAGCTAAACTGAGCTAAACATATTTGAGGCGTCAAGGTTTGAAAGTGAGCAGGGATTGCACAAAGCAGGTTTTCAATAAGTGGGTGAAAATGCACTGGAAAGAGAAGAGGTAACAGATGTTTTTAGCTGGCAGGATCAATTCACCAGATTTGCTCACCACTTTCACAGTTGTGCACTCACTTTTGTCCGATTGTATCCCTTCCACGCAAACTCAATGTAAGTGTAGCCTAAAATGCATTAAACCTAAATTAACTCCACCTTCTTTGTGACATCATGCAATTGCTTAAAATGGCTCATCAGCTGTTAAACGTTCCTCATTTGTTTCATCCTCGCTTGCTAGTTTCGTCATTGATAACTGTTCACAGTATAACGCCTTTAAATTTAACATCAGCATAAGGACTAAAATAACATCAGCATCAGACACTTCTGTGTTTTGTCGCACACACACACACACACACACGTGGCGCTTCTTCATTATCACTATAACCCCTGCCTGAATTAACACCTATTAAAAAGCACATTTTGTGACTCACCAATTACTTATTAGATTGAGCTTCTAACTCTATTTCTAGTTCTGTTTCCCCTCCTCATTCTCCTCTTACACGCTAAATCGAGCATTCACACATTAGCCCAGACATTAATTAACACACTCTGAGAGCACCGTGCTGTGCCTTTCCGACAGACAGCCACAGGTACTTCACTTTCAAAAGCTCCAGGAGGTACATCACCAGCGCCAAAAATCGATCCCAACATCTACGTTCAGATGTAAACTCTTCCTGCCGCAGCACGGTTCCCACAGCCCAACAAGCGGTTTTGATAGAGAGACTTAGGAGTTTGACGTTTCAAAGAACTGGATCCAAATTCCCCCTAGTAAATCTAAAGCAGCTTTCTGCTGATTAACATTCCGTGTTGGGCTGGGTAGAGAGCAAAATCATGACGCAGAACGGAGTGAGTCAAATGGGGAGAGAAAAAAAAAACAAGAGTTGGGGGGGATGGTGGATGGATTACAATTAGGACTGGAGGTTCACTCACTCTTTCAACCACTCCTTTCCTCCTTTCTCTCTCAAACGAAATCTTTGGACCGAGTTTTACAGCGGAGTGGAAAAGGAGCTCAGGGAAGGAAAGGCAAACCGCTTTCTGGGCAGCCACAGATTGTCGTTCACTCGCACACACACACATACAAGTGTGTTGTACAGTTTGTGTGTCTCAGTGTGTGCTGCAAGGTGTGGCCTGTACTTGCATCAGCTACAGACAGTGAGAAAATAAGTAGCACAACTTCAAAATGCTCCACTCCGAGTAGAAGTCAAACATGCAGAAATATGTTTGAGTAAATGTACACACAAATACCTCCAAACTGAAATGACTTGAGTAAATGCACTCACTTAACTTTCCATTATAGGCTGCAGACATCTTAGTTTAAGTGATTAAAACCTGCAGCGTCAGCTCAATAGACAAAGGAGGCTACTTTTATTTCTATAGACCGACAACCATTTGAAGAGTATTGTTACTTTAGCCTCCTTACTACTAATATAACACTTCAATTAAGCCTGCATTAAGAAAAAAACAACCACCCACAGACTCATCCCATCCCATTATAACCTGCCATGGATAAGATATGGACGAGTATGCATTATGTCATGGGCGTCACAACTCAGCAGCATTTTTACAGCAGCCGACAGAGCTTTGTTCAAAAGGCCCACAGCTCTTTAGTTTGCAGTAACGAGGAGGGCTGGTCCATTCACATCTGCCTGACTCTGCTGTTGTTGGTGGCATTGTTGACAACAACTGTCCTCACTGTGAAAGACAGAAGAGAGGTGAGAGTTCGGTGCTGGGAGGTGATGCGTATCGTAACGTTGATGACGGTTAGAGCGGGCAGAGCACCTCACACAATTAGTCAGGAAATCAATGCCACTGTTGGAACATGTGTAAGCGCAACATACTGGCAATAAATCAACAGACCACCCAAACCTCAGACACACATGATGACAACCTGATAAATGTGCCTGGTGCATTCTGGCCACACACACATATTACCACAGAATTAAAATAATGGTATGCGGCAGGCATTGAGGTGTCATCAAAAACACAAATCATGCGGCCGTGTATAACTCTTGCTGATGACAGCAGAGCGCAGATAGCAGCTCTAAATGTTCTCTGTGTGTGTTTGTGTGACCTGGGTGTGTTAGGGACCTGCAGGGCGTGTCAGGATGTCCACCTCCTTAGCAGGAGGCTGTAAACTACCTTTAAGCACACCAGTCGCCTCATTCAACCGGCTGTACGACCCATCTGACACCCAAAGGGGGTTTACAGCTCACCCCTGACCCTCACACACACTCTGTACACACCCCTCACACACACACACTGAACACAGAGGGAGTGTCCACACCTCAAAAGGCCCATCCTCTTATGCAGTTATGGCACCTTTTGACCCCTAAACCTTCACACCCACACACATACAAAGTCACACGCTCACACTCCACCCTCCTATATGTGAATGAGCGAATGAGTGCCCATGTGGTGGTCAGCACTATGGGACACGCTACAAGTTAAGAAGAGCCTCATTGTGTCCATGTCATCATGACATGCACATACCTGGGGGTGGTTAGCTCTCCAATGTGTCTAAAGTTGAATATAAAAAGTGGTTGCAAGATAATGATGAGAAAAAAAGAATGCAAACATTTTTGATGCTGAAAATTGTTCATTTTTCCAACTGTTCTCACTTATTTTTAACTATATAGTTTTTAAAAAAAGCTTAAAATGGAACAATCTGAGAATAAAAAATGACTTTCTGACTTGAATCTCTGATGAAGGCTGACAAGTAGACATTACCTCATTTTAACCATCTTAGTACAAAACCCAGACACGGATATGCTCCTGGTGAAGGATGTTCGACTGAGGGTTATGGAACCATCTGTGTTGTTTCTCTGTGCTTGGACTGATAAAATTATCACACTTTCCTCTTCCTATGGAAAAGATGATTTTGTTTATGTGACCGTCTCTGAACTTGATTGCACA
Source organism: Centropyge bicolor (assembly GCA_037975185.1). Classification (NCBI taxonomy): domain Eukaryota; kingdom Metazoa; phylum Chordata; class Actinopteri; family Pomacanthidae; genus Centropyge; species Centropyge bicolor. The sequence goes on along the minus strand of JBBMOC010000009.1, from coordinate 5,855,079 downwards.
CTTGCGCACACAAACTTGCAATAAAATAATTAATTAAAAAAAGAAGCGAGGAAAGATAAACAAAAGAACGAATTAACACTTGAAACAACAAAAGACAAAAAAAGGAGAAGTGGCAACCCATGAATAATTGATTATGAGTGTGTTTTCTTGGTACTTGGGTTATTTTTGGATGGCTTGGGTAAAAAAAAAAGAGGAACGCTGCTCCATTAATTCCTCTCCTGATGGACACATTGATTGCTGAATGTGTGTCCTCTGCCTTAATGTGTTCAGACTTACTTTGAGTGGGCAAGATCACATCCATTACATCCATTATCAGTTACAATGTTCTGCCCTTTAGCTTCAGTGAAAAAAAAAACCTACATTACCCATCACCCCCGAGTCATCACCAGTGTAGTCGTGTCTTTCAAACGCAACGCAAACAGTGTTGTAACTGCAATACAAACAACTCACATCCAAAGTGTGACGATGGTTTGTTGCTTCTTCTCAGCGGGGGGCACCTGCTCGCTCATTCCTGAGCCCGAGCACGGCAGCAACACAAATAAAGTTGTGGGAGGTGAGCAAGTGTGTGTGCATGTGTACAAGGGGTGGTGTTTGTTGCCGTGTGTTCCCAGCTGTTGCCTGTGCAGGTGCTACAGCCGAGCTTGACTCAGTGTGTGTCATTGAGTTACTTTATAAGATCACCTCAACGGCTTCAGACAGGTTTAATCCGCTCAGCCTGTTTTAATGTGTCTACCGACGTGTGCACATGCCTCTCAATGTGTGCGTGTGTATGAGTGTGTATGTCTGTGTGCTATACAGGTCATAAGAGGCTACTGTTCCAGGGGTCTCTGTGGACCACCCACTGAAGTCCTCTCCTCTAAGCAGCAGATGGAAAAAGAAAGACAAGGATCGCAGACGAGGGGCGATATCATCTCAAGAGAGACTGTTGCCTCTCTCAATCTCCTCCATATTTCTTCTAACTATAAAACCAGCGCACTTAAACAAACAGTGCACTTTAAGAAGTAGAAGCGATGTCAATGCCAAAGGCCTATTGCCTTTTAACTGCTTATGAAGCTGGGCATTTCTGTGTGTGTGTGTGTGTGTGTGTGTGTGTGTGTGTGTGTGTGTGCGTGCGTGTGTGTGTTAATGTATTTCTTCCTAAATATCTCAAAAGACCTGGTCAATTCTCTTCAACTCACTTTCCCACAACGCTTCCCAAGCCACAATTGCAAAATAATAGCTGACAGACTCTAAGCCCTTCCTAACACACCAACAGAGATACTCACACCCTGGCACAAGCACATATATATTTTAGACTGGCCGCATTGTATATTACCAACTACGCCCTTTAGAGAAATTCATAAAACCTAGCTTGGCAGGAAGTAATCGATAAATTAGGGGCGACGCACATTTCTCGAGCGAGACTGTGTTACAATGCGAGTCAAATCGTGGAATGGGAGACTATGGAAAAGTTTCCACATTGTTGTATGGTCAACCCACTCAGACTAATATGTGCTGAGTGTCAGGCTCTAACCACCATGGGTATTGTTAGTAAATCATGACTAGTGAGAGGTGCTAGCCACATCCTGACCACACACACTAAAACACACAAACCCCTCTACCCTTCCCAGAGAGCCCAGCAGAGACCCTTTAAAGGAGTGGTGTGCATGTGTGTGTGTGTGTTTTAGAGGAATGTTTGTGTGCAACAGATCGGGGGAGAGGGCTATTCTTGCTGATGCTCACACGGCTCCTGTGCAAACAGGATGGAGTGACAAATCTGTTTTCATTCTCCTTCTCCCACTGTAGGGTCTGTCTGGGGGTAACAAAGATGGCTGAACATGTGTGCGGGACCCGCCGACCTCCATCTGCTACCACCCTCCTGCTTTTGTAAGTCTGACAGGTTTTCACATGACAAAATCTCTCTTTTCTGTCCACCCTTTTCAATTCTGCCCCATTTTATAATTCTTCAAACTTTTAGTTCTTGTACTTCCTGTCCCATTCCAAGATAAACAGCAGCCCCTGCTTTGCCAGCTCGGGAAACCCCATGACCACAAATGGCTAGACAGACAGAAAGAGAGGCTCGTGGGATATTTCATTCAACTCCTTGCCAAGTGTTCGGAGTTGGGGTTTGGACTACCCAAAGCCTTAAGCCAGGGACACACACACACACACACACACAAACACACAAGGTTTCACTACCCTGAGACAACTCCCAATCTCCAATTTCAGCCCGTGAAGTCTCAGAAGAGCTTGCAAAAACTGTAGGGTGATAATTAGCAACGTTTTACCTTTTGCCTCTTGAGAGAAACACAGGAAGAACATAACACACACTATAATGGAGACGGGAAGGATCTGGGGAGAGCTTGTGTAAAAAAAGCAATTCTGCATGAGGACAGTAATGGTATTTCAAGAAGAAAATGAAAAAGAGAAGACCTTTTAAGTCCCCTGCCGAAAGCCAGAGTGAGCCTGGCAGCCATCCTCCTGACAATTTGATACCCAGAGATTACTGTGAATATATAAAATCAGTGTGTGTGTGTGTGGATATATTGATGCCTTCCCCAGCCGTTGTCTCTGGGGTGCAGGTCACCAGGAGCCCAGCTCCAAGAGGAGAGCCGTGCAGGAAGTCTCTGGCTGACCCTCTGCGAGAGGACAACTGGCAGGATGCACAGAGAGATGAGCTCTGAGATGGCTGAATGAAAAGGAGAAGCAAAAGCAGGAAGGAGAAAGTTTGGACGATAAGAGACAGAGGGGAGGTGAGTTTTCGCTGATTTGATTTTCAGACTGCGGTGACACACGAACCAGCTTGCAGACATGCACAACAAAGATAGCCCAAACAGAGAGGTGGAGAGTGTTTGATGGAGAAATGCAGAAGCCAGGGCATGAATAGTACTTGACCTCATTGTGCTAGCCAGCTAAATGCTGACCTCACCACTCTCCAGCTACCAACATGAGTCGGTTAGAGGGTAATTATGGCCTTCAGAGCAGGAGAGCACTACAGCCAAGAACCACTAGGCAGGTTCATCTCTAGCTCTAGCTAGAGTTTTTTCTCCCTGTGCTTGTCGCTCTCCCTCAGTCATGCCATACATCCTCCCTGCTTTTGTTTTTCCACTTCGCTCTGTTCCTTGTCAGGATCTCTAGGCGCTGCGCCAGGTAGATGCATTAGATCTACTTTCAGCACCAACGAGGGTCTTAATCCCCACGTGTTAAACCATTTTAAAACATATTAGCACCCCCCCCACCCCTATAAAAATCTATGTCTCAGATTAGAATAAAATTACTTTAAAAAATGAGGGTCTTGTCTATTCATCTTCAGTTAGGAATTCATATGCAAATACATTCACAAAGACATTGAGGGAGACACAGAAATCACTCACTCACTCGCACTCACACACACACAAACTACTATGTTATTGCTTTTCTTGTACTCCTCTCTGCAGGAGACGATGATGGTATTTCAAGACTCACGCAGGGAAGGCAGGGAGCAACGAAAGACGAAGAGTGGAACGAAGTATGAAGGGAAGGAGGGAGGCGAGGAAGGAAAGAGAGAGACACACAGAGAGAGAGAGAGAGCGATGGAGCTCTTGGGAGGTTTCCACGGGGTCAAGACAAGAAGAGGGGCCTCCATTAAGTTTGTCTCTCCCAGCATGGGGCTGGAGATGATAGCCATCCATCCAGATATGTCAGGCATCTCTTGCCCTGTTTGTACCTTACATGAATTAACATGTCTCTTCCCGATCCAATTATAAGTGAGGAGCTCTAAATACATTAGTTCACACCTTTGCATCACAGTGCATCTCCACATCTCGAGTGACCACTTGTAATCTGATCCACTCCCCAGCTCTATATGCACATACATCTTTCCGTTCGCAAAGACCAAATGCCCAGCAGTACCAGCCAACACAGTGGGACAAATGGACATAGAGTTTCACATAGTTTCATCCAACGCAATGACTCACAAATTTATGCAATCTTTTAAACACATCATTTGCATTACAGTGGAACCAAATGGAAATCAGAAAGTAAGTTTCATGTGTTCAGAGGACACCAGCTGAGTCTTTCAATGTGGCCCAGTCCACACTGATGAGGTTAACTAGTTGTCACACCTGCATCCAGAGAAAACGCCCACCACCACCACATGCTGATAGAGTAAATTCCTTCCATCTTCGTCTGTCTGTTTGCTACTTATCAGTCTGTGTCTCTATCTCAAGTGATTCTTGATTTTCTTAGCGTGCGTGTGTTATCATTGTCTACTCAGACGCCGAGATAGAGCCACAATGTTATCAGAGTCTCCCGCCCGTGCATTCGCATGTGGGCTCGCATCTCTTTTAACTGCCATACGTGCTCCATTGTTCTCCTGACATCAGACTGCTTTGGAGCCTGTCTGCACACCACATGTCAAAACAAATCCCTTTGGCCCAAAAAGCGTGACAAACGAATACAACTTTGTCAGAGTGTTTTCATGAAACCACCTCGACAAGTAAAAACTGCTAACACGCCACAGTTTTTGCCGGGGTCCGGGCGACCAGCTGGGTGGCTTTCTGCACTATTTATGACTTGCTGACCCTCTGACTCCCTCCCCCTCTCTCACTTTAAACTCCTGACACATCTGCCCCCTTCAACCCCATCATGCAGACACATACTGCTTCTTAGCACCTGACTGCTGCTGAAAGGTTCTGTCCTTAAGGGACTTCTGGAGTTCCCTGCCAAAAAGGAGACTATTAACTAAAAGACAAAGCATAGAATTGTTGCTGCGCTTGCTTGATGGCAGGAAGGTGTGTTGAACTCTCCAGCTCCACCACTTCCTCCTTCTTGACCACTGTGAATACCTGGGTCTTATATTATATATTTAACTAGTGTCAGGCTGGCTTTGAGAGCACCTTTACAACCCCTTTAACAGAAGCACCATGAGGCCTGGGCACTGACACGCAGACACACACATATACAGTATGTGCAGCGTATGGACTGTGACCTAATGTAAAACACATGCATCATAATGGGAATGCTTGTTCAATAGAGCCCATATTAGTCACACTTGTGTCTACAGGCCATGCGGGTGGAACAAATGTCTAATCCTAACATGTTTAATAATCCCAGTGGTCTTACAGTACATGGAGTCAAACAGAATCTGATTTGATGAGCTGATGAACATGTTGGCAATAAGACTGTTTTTAGAGGCTCAATGTTGCTCTTTGAGGTGGAGAGGAGGGAAAAGCACGGAGGGCTGCTCTGTGCCTGGCTTAAGCCATGGTCTGTTTAACTGCTGTCTGACAGACTTCCTCTGCAACCTCCCCTCCTCTGCATACACAGAGGCACACTCCCAGCACAAAGTCACACAACATACTAATGGTCTAATTCGTATTCGCACGGCCTGTACTGATAGACACAAAACACGCTGCAGAATTAATAAGTTTGAGATAAGGAAAACAATGTGCACCAGTCTGTGGAAGAGAAGCATCATGGTTGCAAGGATTTTCGCTGTTTGACACAAGTTGAACCCGAGAAAAATTACATTTCTCCACACATTCTCGAACAAGGCGTCCTTTCATCAGTGTGAAATTCCACCACATACCACCATCTTCTATCTTGTCCCTCCACCCTTCTCATGCTCAATAGGCAGATTATCAATGTTGGAGAGGAAAGTTGGCCACCGTTACTGGAGAGTATTATGTCCAGCACTGTCTGTGACCCTGCAGGGACACGCAGATGGCCGACGACAACACAGACACAGACAGAGACAGCGTCAGAGAGAGGGAGGGAGGCAACAGAGAGAGACGCATCATCTGTAGCTGAATAGACAGAGCCTGCTAATTCACCGAAAACTATAGAACACAAAGTTCAACACATACTTACATGGCCATGGGCCCACACATGCATACAGTTATATACAGATGTAACTCAAATTAGTGCGAACATACAGAAAGAGACATGTCCTGTATAGACACACAGAAATGAAAACAAAGCGTCAGGTCTGGGGGGTTTTTATCGCGGCAGCTTTACGCCTGAGCTGCCAAGACGTTCAAGTTTCCCCCGCCGCACAAACAACGCAGACTCAAACCCAAACATACTCCTCTGCATTTTCAAAGGAAACCCATAGACATGGTGATTATGTGTAATAAGGTGCCTCTTAAGTCTGCAGCGGAAATACAGGCTAACTTGATGATGACTGTTCCAGCTCTGTCTGCGTCCCTTAAACATTATCCAAGCCTTTGCATGTTTACATATACCTAAGTCTTAAATCAGCGTGTGGCGGGGGAGTCACACCTCCATTTCACAATAGTTTTGCGACTAACTTTCACTAATAACACACATCTTGCTTCGGTTACCTCTGGGATCCAAACTGTTTATTTTGGTTCAAGTAAGAAGTCCACATGTGGTGGATGTGCTGCGCAGATCTTATCGACAGAAAGAGACCGAAGGCTGCTGCTGCCGAGGGTGTCCTGTCTTGACAGAGCCTGTTTTCCTGTGCCCACATGTGTTCTCCATCTGGCCCTGCTCTAAATGTGCCCCTTCCCTTGACTAACCACGAGGGAATTCCAGGAAGCCTTACTGTACATGGTTTTGGTCTAAATATGCTGTGCGCGCCACTGTGGCTCTTTTAATCACCACGTGTCTATCTGGATGACCTTGACCCAACAGGTGATGTTTTTAGGAGACGGTGCTGGTTGCTGATAGAAAAAGCAAAGGTTTTTGGAAAATAAAACTGAAATGTAGGCTGGGATTTTTTGTGGAGAACAAGTGGGAAGTAATGAGAGGAGAGCGCACAGTACAGGAAAATCAGGTAGATGAACATATTTCCACAGGTGAGGGCTAGAGATTAAATCAATGAGAACTACAACTCTCAAAAGACACAGTTAAAAGTAGGCAGTTGGAACCTGTTGTGATGTTTTGTAGGTGCGGTTGATGACCAGGTTTGATAGAGCACAACAAAAGCAACACTCTCAAAGCCAGAGTGGCTTTAAAAGACTTCGTCCCACGGTGGTTTGGCTGTCAGCACAGCTTGGGGGGTGGGGCGACGACTCTTGTGATGAGGGCAAAAAAAACGGATTCAAACAAGCCGCTGAGCCTTGATGTTCATGCCCTGTATATGTTGTTGCTGAGCGGAGGCTCGACGCACAAACAAATGCATTCCAGTGTCTGACGGGGGAGAAACAAGACAGTCGAGCGAGGGGGGGAGGGCGGCGTGAGAGTGAGGAGGACAAAGTAAGACAGGGAGAATGAGTTTTAACCCTGATTCATGGTAGCAGTGAAAGCTGTTGGAAACACACTGCATCAGTTTCTGTCACTTGAAGACGTAATAAGTAAGTGAGAAGAAGCAAAAACCCTCTCTTTCTCTTGCTTTTATTCCAAAGAGAGCTCCATCTCCTTGGGTTCAGTCAAACAGGAATCGACACCCTCAGCCTCCACTCATCACTCCATGATTGAACGGCTGTGTTACCAGTCACTCACTCAGTCAGTCCTCAGTCAACCCAACTGACAGAAAAAGGCAAATCCAGGCCAGCACACAAACAAAAAATGCACACACACACACACAGTCCCTCTCAAAAGCGCAGATACCATCAGTGTCAGAGGCGAGAGACAGAGATGGGAGAGACAGCAGAGCATCAAAAGCAAAAACATGCCGAAGAATGTTCAAAGGCTGCGGTGGCCTACTTATGACTATATGACTGTAGGGCAACATGCACACACCTCAGTTAACCTGTCGTGACGGGTACTTTGGCTACCGAACCTGGCACAATCAACAACAAGCTTGTGGTAAAAACTGGTTATTACTTTCTTTCTCTTTTTCTGTCTCTCTCTCACACTGTTTCTCCAGTATACCAACAACCTTAGAAGTCACGCGAGTCAGATGGAAAGAACCTGCTTCTCCTCGGCACTATCTTTGGTGTGTGTGCGTGTGTGTGTGTGTGTGTGTGTGTGTGTGTGTGTGTGTGTGTGTGTGTGTGTGTGTGAATGGGGCATAGAGGTATTTACCCACCTATTTTTATTGTACTTGTGTATTGCATATGTAAATGATGCACATAAGCGTAGGGGGAAAAAAAGAAAGGTGGCCGGAGGTGGGGGGAGTACGTGTACAGCAGTGTGTAAAACAGTGTGTCTAAGGTGAGTGTGTTTGCTTTTCCAGTGCAATAGATCTGAGTTTCACCGTTCAGGCTCCACACACTGAGGCTCTGACTCCACCGGACAAAGACGTCACTGACAGCATCACACAAAGCTCCCTCTTTCGGTCTGATTACAAAAACAAGAGTTTAGACTTGGAAGAAAAAACCCCTCCATCACTTTCACTCACATCACAAGAAGGCACTTTTTTTTCAGTGAGTTCAGCTCTTCCTGTGGCCGACATGCACGCGTATACAGGAGCAATGCTGCACACACTCACACACAAACAACAAGAGATTTGGCACTGGCCAGCATGGCCACATATCCCAATCACAGAGGATATGTGGGATTGTAGCTTCATCTCTCCCTCAAATGCTTCCTCTCTCTCTCTCTCTCCATGGCTCCATCCAGCAGAGTCAGTATGACTCCAATAGATTTCACTAGAAAACACAGCAAGGGGTTATTATATCAAATCCCTGGTCAGACAAATCTGTTTCCAAAACTACACACTGCCTGATCCCCCTCCTCCATGCTCCCTCTCCTCACTCCCCCACCCCTGTCGGCCCATCTGATCTGTTTGTGTGTAATTAAATATTACAACCAAATCACCCACAAGAACAGTTCAGTATCGACTACAGTAACTGGCTTCAGTATTGCTGGAGCACACATGCAGAGAAACCGATGCGTGCCAGCTAATGCCAATTAGCAATTAGGACCGTAATGGTTGCCATTTATTTTTCAGGGGAAAGGAACAGGAAGAGTGACGACTTTAGTCGGGGTTTGTGGTTTGACAGACTCATAAGAGTTTACTTTTTGTGAATTTGTACAAATGTTTAAACACAAGGCAGACTGAATGGAGTACTGTATATGTTTTTTTTTTCTTCACAAACCATATGCTGTAACACTTAATCAAACCAACTCTTTGTTAAACAACTGAGCGAGAGGCTGGTGTAGCTGTAAGAGCGATAGTCTTTTACTAGCAATGATAGATTGCTTACAGTGACTGACTGCACTTGGTTTATGTCCATAGGTACAATAAGAGACAAACACTCTTTACTGTAATGATATATCATTATGCAGGACAGTATATTTTGCATTGAGCATTACGCTGTGAAATTCAGAAAGGCAATATCTAAAACATCACTTAAAAGTTGCACAAGCCATGCTGGTACTATTTCCACTCCAATTTTATGTAAAGGTCAAACAGGCCTGACATCTTTAGCAACATGTCAGTTAGTGGTAAAAAAAAGGAAAAAAAAGAAATATGAGCCACAGGAGCAAAATGTTACATGAAGAAAAGCCTTCATATCTCGCTCTCCGTTGGCCCTGATCCTCATCTCCTCGTTCTGTCTAGGCAGTAAACTTATGTAGCATTTTCTCTCGCACCACAGTCTCACATGTTCAACCCAATGTTGAATCATTATCGGTGATGTTGTTATCCTATCCCTTTTTTTTTCATTTTTGGCTTGTGTTGCTATGGCTACTGAATAGGTGGGCAAGACGTACCAAAAAAAAAAAGAGTGGTAACTTGTGGCAACCAAGGCCAAAATGATCCAAAGAAGCTTAAGCGCTGATTGGCCTCTGCAGTATTTCCTGTCAATCAAGCTCAAAAGTTGGCCCCGTCCAAGGCTTCAGAGGCTGGTCTTTGCAATCTGTCCTTACAGCTAACAGCACCACCATGCAAGTAATTTGTCCAAGGCTTCTTGAACACCAACGAGCTCAAGATGCATCTGTGCATATTTTAGTCCAGTTCTCATTTTCGTCTCAATACAAAAAAATGGGGAAAAGTCTGTATAAAAAGCATTTCAATGTCTAGGAAACTGACAATTCCTGTACCATCAATCATAAAATGAGTGACTGGGTGAGTCCAGCTGTACTGCCGCAAGCCACATCCACTGGCATCAAGGCAAAAATGACAATACTTTCTCCAAGTCCTAATTTTTGCATATTTTCCTATTAAGAAACACTTGCTCACACTAGCATGACTACCACCGAGCTTTTACCTCCTGACCCTCGATACTCAGATTTCAGCATTATAATGACCAAGCCAGGCTGCAACACAGGTGCATGTGGCAGTGCTGTGCCTAAGCCAGACTTCACACGGGGGTAATGTGACGCACGGTTGTTCCTTTCAACAAAATCATTGCATCCAGGCGATGCACTAAGCCGCCCGGTCCAAGATTCCAGCCGTCCTCCAGCCAGTCCTCCTGCTTCCCTCATTAGCTTACTCCGGCTGTAACCCCCAGCCAAACGTGCAGGACAGATTCCCTCGAGAACCACAGCCAGGACTCTGTGGTAACTCATGTGACACACTGGCTGCACATTTTCCAATTTAAACAAGCCAAAGAAGCTCAATACCCATCTGAACGCTCCTGTTCTCTCTGGATAGAAAAGAAAGACTCAACCACCACTCTCCAAGAATGTGATTAGAAAGAATAAATCGAGAAGCGCAGGCATGAATGCTTTCAAGTCTGCTGTCACTATTTCTGTGTCTCTATTTATGTCCATTGCCCTTTTTTCCCTTGAGTATCTGTATTCCCCATCTTTCTTTGCTTCCCCTTTATCAGTGCTTTACCGTAAACAGTGTTAAGACGCATGACTCACGCTGCTGTAATGCAAGAGGAGGAGCGTGGCTTGAAATCAAAATGATGACTGAAGTTTCAAAGAAGAGAGAGGAGTGAGAATGAGGTAAGACGGCCTACAAGACGGCCTTGTTCAAAAGGTTATTCGACTGTGACTGTTATTAATGTTGCAAACTGAATGACCTGCATCAAACAGTCTGAAATCAACTGGAAGTTTCAGTTCATTAATTGGTCAGTCATTGGTTTTGTAACAGGCCGACAACTCATTTGTGGCGTGATATCTGTGAAAGCATTACTCACGGTTTTCCAAGAATAGTCTATACCCACACAAGTACATTTGAGCACCCACAGACGAGCACATTGAAACACATGTGCACACCAGCACTCTAATGGGTCAGTGTTTTTACAGCTGGGACCAGACAAGAAGCCAGCGCAAACAGTGACATGGACCATCAGTGTGTGTGTGTGTAGCCTGAGGTGGTACATGCACCCGCACATAACGCTCACACACACAAACAGAAACTGTAGCGTTTTGTAGAGGCTTAACCCTTATTATCCACTAAAGCGACATGATTTATGGTCTTAAATCCATACACACACTGACCTGCTGACAGCGTTCACAAGGTTAACCTAAATTCATCTCTACAGTTATTCAGGCCAAATACAGGCTTGCTGTAAATTTGCAGCATGCCAAACAGACAAGAATGAACTGAAATCAATTCCACCATAATATTAATGTCCTGATAGGTTTCCCAAAACTCTATTTGATCCTGCTCCAGATTTGTGGAGCAGGGAGTGTATTTTGAGAGTGCTGGTTTCCCCATCTGTGTGACCACAGTGCTGGGCCGCTCTCCCTGCATCCTTCTGCCCGCCGTTCCCACGCCTCTTTCTGGGCTAAATACATATTTAGGGAAATACTGAGCAGCAAATCATATGCCCTGCCCTCTGAGTGCACTCAAACCCATTACTCACAGCCTTTTTTACTACCTTTATAGAGCTAGAGAGGAGAAACTGAACTTTTTGTTAGTACTGGACCAAATCAAAGTTTATTTATCTTGGTAAATCACGCTCTCATGCATGAATGCTCTCTTTCAGATAGTCCCTGCTTCAGATCCGGTTGTACAGCATCAAACCATAGAGCGGCCCTTTACAACCACAATGTTCCACTGCGAAGCTTGAGAGGAGCTGCCGGAGAGTTAACGGCCTTGCTCAAGGTCAAGTCACTAGTCTGCATACTATCTAACTACTGGGCTACTGCTTAAATAGCAAACTTTGGAAGCAAATACAGACACATGAACCTAAGAACATTGTCCCACAAAGTCTCAATTGGGGCTGCACTTGGATTCAGCCAGCCGGACCAGAGTTTAACAGACATCTGTGTGCCAGTCATAAAGATCAATGATTTCATAGCCACTTCCATTGTCCATTAGTAAAGCTACTACTCTGCACTTTAAAACGCCCCACAGTACTATCAATACAAATTACACCAGGAAGAGCTCGCTCGTGCTATTTCCTTGTGTGGAGACATGAATGGCAAATGGATTCCTCTGTATAGTGGTTCTGTGTAGCGAGTTCAACCAGTGCTGTGGAGCCAATTGAACACATGCAAAGCAGGCTAAATTGGTTTCAGGGTATGTGAGTGTCTGCGTGTGCACAAACGTGCTTGTGCAAGTGTGTGCATGAGTAATGAATAAGATCCTGGCACATCAGAACTGGGTTCCTCTAATGCACTCCCTGTAGACCAGAAGAAATAAACAGATAAAGATGAAGTGGACGTGAAGGCAACGGCAAAGAAAAAAAAAAGGAACCAAGAGCATGAGTGAGCAAGAGAGGGCAGGAGGAAAGGAGGAAAGGAGGGAGGGAGTTTTCAGAATTGTTATTGGAGCCGTAGAAGTCATTTCTGACTTAAAGAGTTCCAGATGTGAGCCAGCCCATGAGAAAGAGAAAGAGCAAGAGAGACTGAGAGAAATCAAGAGGGAGGGAGGAGTATTTATCGGACTGTGCCCTTCCATGTGATCATTAGTCTCCGCTCTCTTTCTGAGGCTATCTGGTTTGAGAGCTTAAAAGTGGATCTTTGCGTTTGTTCATGCTGATGGTTGTGCGGTGTGTTCGGCAGCAGAGGGGGTGGGGGCTGAAAGCAAGGTTTAGGGTGTGGGGTGTCAGGTGGTAAGGTGGTAGAGGGGTGTGTGGCTTGCACAGCCTGGTCTTGGGCCTATAAAAAGCTGGGGTGGTCAGAATAATGGTCTGTTGTTATTGCACACACACACACACACACACACACACACACACACACACACACACACACACACACACACACACACACACACTGGCCTTTCTCAAAACCAATGACTGAATTCACCAAAATAGGCCAGTCGAAACCCAACCAAAAGACATCTGGTTAAACACTGGGACAAAAGCTGCTCTTTAAGTTCTTTTGCATTGAAATCGCTCGAACTCAAGCAAATGGCCCAACAACAGTCTAAGTCTAATGCACTGCACTCTAACACTTGCAGGCTTAAACATAGTTAAAAAAAAACAGTGGAAGCTGCACAGAATATGAAATGTAAGGTGTCAGTGAAAGAGTGTTTGGATGCATGTGTGTGCATTGTGTGTGTTAAGTGCTGACTGATCTCTGGGAGGTTGGCAGTGTCACGGCATTAACATCTTCTTCTCATGAATACAAAGGTGCTCCTGCATGATATGGTCTTAACTTGGATCAGCAGTGAGCCTGCGGTCCCGTAATAATGGCACATGGATGTGTGTGTGTGTGCCCAGCTTCCCCAGCATTTGTTTTCGCTCCCTCTGCACTGGGCTAAGCTAGATGATCACACAACAAAAGGCCATTGTCCTGCAGCAAAAAGCTCTGCTCCAGGGAGCTGGTAGTGGGCCACAAACAAAGGCTGGTTACATTGTCCCAACACAAGCTCATGAATCAACTCAACACTGGGGTGCCAACCAGCCATGGAAAGAGCGCAAGGAGTCTTCTAGGGTTTGACAAAGAGGGAAGAGAGAGAGAGAGTTGATTGAGGAGGGACGTGAGGGTGGAGGAAACAAATGGACAGGGAGCAGGACGCACAGCTGGAGCTGGACAAGACAGGGAGGGTGAGTGATGTAATATATGTGGAGACGGCGGTGGGCGAGAGGGATTTGTCCAACAGGGGGAGAGGAGGAGAGCAGGATGAGGAAATGGAAGAAGGGGAGGATTTGAAAGGAGTGCAGCCAACACAGCAGGAGGATGAGAGGTGAAGTCAGAGCAAACAGAGAGCTGTGTCAATAGACAAGCCTCCTGCCTGTGCTCTGAAGACTCTCTACACCACGGACCACAACAGCAGAACAGGAGTGACATGTGAGGACTCAATCACACAACTGACCCATGAGTTAGTTCACGTCTAATTTAGATGTCCAACACGGCATCCAGCAGTCATTTCTCTTCACACAGCTCCGGCCAGAGAGAAAATAGTGCCTTTGTTTTCTGTTATTTTCCTATTCTGACAAGTCAAATTAGCAACAGATCCATCAAGCGGTCAGGCACAAAGAGCTGCTATTGTACCCAGCAGCAGGCCACAATTCACCTTTTCCACCCTGTGTGTGTGAGGGAGTGGAAAGTGGAGGAGAGAGTGTGACATGGGAGGGAAAAAAAGTTGGTGTAATTTAACATCCATCACAGCAAAACACACATTGACATTTGCACCAGTTTACCCACAGAACAACTGCACATTTTGTTGATTCAAGTGCACAGAAATAAAAGAGTTGATAAGATATTTACCACTGGCATTCTTCCCGCAGATCAGGTGCTCATAGTGCTGCAGGACCCCCCACAGCTCCGCGTCATTGTTCACCACCCCCTCCAGGGCCTCCGCGCTCACCGGCCCGCACGCTGACCCGGGGTCCGGCCCCGAGTGACCCCTCTCGGCCATCAGCACCCGGGCTCCCACCTCCTCCACCAGAGCCTCCATGCACGCGGTCAGACATATGGCCGCGTACTCGTGGATGCGCACGGAGATGCGCGTGTCCACCATCCAGCGGAAGAAGCGTCCCACGGAGAAGGAGAGGCCGCAGCGGGAGGACTTGCCCTTCCTCAGCAGCTCCCCTGCGCTCATGCTGTACATGGAGATGGCCTTGACCGTGGCGGAGACGCAGTGGTCGGCCAGGGCCCAGCTGAGCACCAGCCTCATGGCGCTCTGCACCTCGAAGCGCGTGCAGCGGCAGTGCATGACGCTGAGCCGCTGAGCCTCCCGGGAGATGCGGATGAGAGCCCGGCGGAGGAGGGCAGACAGCCGCCTCACCGCCTCCGGTGAGAACGCAGGTGCAGCCGCCCCCTTGGTGCCCCCGCTGCCGGCCACTTTGCGCAGGATCTTGGCCACCTCCTCCTCCGTCCAGGGGAACTCCTCCAGCTCAGGTAAGCGGGGACACTTGGAGAAGATGTCCTCGGGGTCTTCCGGGAGGACAGTGTTGACTGTGTCCCAGCTGTTGTTCCTACTGTTCATGGAGCCGGAATAGTACCACCAGTTGCCCCGGTGAGGAGCCGTCATGAAGGCCTGGGAGTTGGACTTGGAGGAGGACAGGCTGAGGGACTTGCAGGAGTCCCCCGCCCCGTAGCCGGAGTCCAGGGTCAGGTCCTCCAGGGTTTTCATGTGGACGTTGCTCAAACCTGCCATCGTTGTACTTTTTTTGTAGAGGAAGCGCGGTTTACCTGGATGTCAGTGAAAGCAGCAGTCGAAACTGGAGCTGGACGAACTGGTTACACCGCGAGACGCTTGACAGACATGCTGATCAACAGAGTTCAGTGCAGGACGGTGAACGCAACACTGGCACAAGCAGGAAAAAAGCAGGTAGTTTTAATTTTAAAAAATCCAGCTTTTATTTAAGAGCCAGGCAGGAGAGTCGCAGCCGCCTCACCTTCCGCAGGGATTTAAACTTTCCTCCAGAGTCCACCTTCTTTAAAAACACCAACAAACGTCCCCTGAACGCAACCAGAGCCGAGCTAATGTATCAAACACTTCCCGAAGTAGCACATCAACACAGCGTCTGCTTCTTCTTCGTTGTCCAAAAAAAAAAGTCCGGCTCTAGCTCATCTCTCCCCGGAGCTCGGTCTCAAACAGAAACAGCCTCTTCACACACTCTCAGCTCCAGATGTGTGGGAGGAGGTGGAGCCGCCGCTGAGTGACAACACGGAAGCGGCCCGAGCGGCCAATCAGAGGAGGGTCCACTTTTCTGGCGGCCAATCAGAAGTCGCTCTGACTTTTTGCTGAAGTTGGGAGAATAAAGTAAACTTCAAATGAAGCATCAAACAAATTCCCTTCACATGTGTGAGCTACATAAAACGACATTTGTTTTCATGCTCGAGTTCAATAATTTTAACACATCCACACAAAGCACTAATAATAGTTTCACATTACTTCAGCTGTTTAATATGACAATGTGTAATTTAATTGTCACCTTTCACAAATTAATTCATGAGAATAAACGTCATCAGTTTCCATGTTAATGGGTCTGGGGATACACTTCTAGTCACTCACCTGGAACCAAACAGAGTAAGCAGACTCCGGTTGTCTCGTGCTGACTGTGGAGAACTTGGCTTGCTGCCTGCACATTAGCTAATCTCTCACCTGCAGCCTGTAACAGAAACTGAATCTGTAAAGCCCTGAGTAATTGTGTAAGAGGTGGAGCAGTGTTTACTTTGACTTGAAGAGGCTTAGGGTTTTCACTGAAAGTGCATATTAAAAACTTATTTAGGATTGCAAGATAGACAGACGCAGTGTAATAGCTTAAATAAGTATATTAAAATTGTCTTATTTCAATTAAGAAAGAGTGAACCAGCTTATAAGGTTTGTCCAATACTTTGTGTTCACTCAGTACCAGTTCAGCTCCAGCTTTCAAAACAAAGTTTGAGCAAATCCTCTTATGAAACTTCAGTTTTGGATCATGGTGTAGCCCCTTGTTTGTTGTTTCTGGTTAGGTGCTGGAACATGCTTGAGTCAAAAAAAGCAAACACATTGAAGAGGTCTGTGACTACCTGCTTCTCTTCACTCAGCACTCATGTAGACAGGTAGGGTGTGTCTGCAAGACTATTACATAATGGGTGTAGAGCAGAACACTAGAACCTACCTGCTCAGCTGCAACACATTGTGAAAGTGGCTGTAATTAATGTCTTGCACACACTATATACAGACTTAGATGGGACAGGACAAACTATACAGTGTGTGTATAAAGTGGAAAAACCGACTCTCACACACTCACACATCATGGTCTATTAATCACTCAGTGAGGGGAGCTGTGCAGAGAGTCAACCTTTCAGTCCAGTTAACCTCCCCAGTTTTGCACTATTAGTCAAAGCTTCTCTAAATGAGATCAGAAAGCACACAGGGCGTAGAGGAGATCACAGGAGGTTAACCATTGCCTCATCCAGACCTTGTGTGGCTGTGTTGTGTACAGAGTTTACCTCATGGTCTCTCTGTGTGTGTACACGCTCAGGGGCTTACATCGAGTGGGCCCACCACCCAGAGGAGGCCGATCAACAATTCAAAACATTTCTGCAGATGATTAAATGTTGTCACGAAAACTAGTCAGCTCTGTTGGAGTTCAAAATGTTAGTTTAACAATGTTTGCTTTTCTCTCTGCATTGGTCATAAAACACAATGAATGTGATATTAGATCAGTTTCGTGTAGAGCCGGTGACTGAATAGTGATGTCAGTCTCAGAGGGTGAGAACAGAATGAGGGTTGCAATAGGTTTTAACATGATATCATATTTGCTTTGCATTTACAGCCTGTAATAAAAGTGCATCAGAGCATGGGCATTTCCTAATCTAGCTACATATACTCAGGTTAACAGTACTCAATACAATACTCTTGTGCACTGGGAAGTTTATGTATTTTTTTTATACAAATCTCTTGAGATTGATACAACCCATTGTGAGGACAAAAAAAATCCTCATGCCATCTAACTGAAATGATCACAATCAGTCACATAGTCACTTGAGTCAAAAGAAGGTTGAGTCACAAAGGAAGTGATTCTAGACACTGTGTTAGAGTTCATGTGTGTGGGAGGGGGATCTGTCTGTTGTCTGTCTACTCATATTGTCTCTTTTCTGCTACACTGAAAGAACCAGCTCTGCTCAAAATATCTATGTACTTTTGTCAAACATTCAATGACTGTACCTCTGCAGCTACATACATATATATATGAGTGGAGCACCCCCATGTGGTCATATAGGGAAAATAGTTTTTAGATTTTCCTTGTCTATTTTACTCCCATTAGTTGTAGCTGATACTTTTGACAAATAGCTTCAAAGAGACAAACAATAAAGGGGAAAAAAAAAAAACGTCTGAAAAAATAATCTGGACGTAAGCATAAAATTTTATTTGCAAAAAACAACAAATCAAAATAAAAGTACAATACATTCTTAAAACCTTTTCTCTACAAAACAATTTCACAGAAATTACCTTGGAATGCATATTCCTATTTTTAATTTTTATGTTTCTTATATATATAGTCTTATATTTAATGTGTTTCTTTTGTTCTTTAAATAATCCCATGTCAGTGTTAAATGACATACAGTATAGACCTTTTTCCTGTAGAGGCAAAGAAAGGGTCTTGGAGGGCATTTTTACAATCATATACTCAATAACAGATCATCAACTATCAGCTATATGTCCAGCCTTGAGCCCTCCAGCCACTCCCCATCAATATAAGTACCGTGTTGCATAAACAGAGGCATTAGGAGCCCGGCCGCCAGCCAAACTAATGGGAGGAGGTGGGGTCCTGCTGAACTGCAGCTGCCAGTGAGTCTCCATCACACCTCCTGATTTCACTCAGTAGTCATTAGTACCGTCTCTGTTTTTGCATTGATGGGGCAACCGGCTTACAAAGACCACCCCTTCCTGCTTCTAAGGTAATATAACAAACACACTGACACACCTGTAATCCATTGAAGAGATCCACATTACCTTCTTGTACAGTGTATCTGAATTTACAGTGACACTACAGCCTGTCCATAAATAACGGTGTATTTCTGTCTGTCCCTGCCCTCTTCTGTCATTAGAGTAGTTTAGAAACTGCCTGCAGCCAAACCCTGATAAAGGCACACATTTGTGAAACAGCCATGCCTTGCCACATTGTGTCCAACACATGAACTGGTTTCCCTTCTGTTGGAGCTTTATACAAGCTTAAAAGAAGAGTGTTGATGTTTTTAAAAGCTAAGCATTCCCTGTCTCGATGGTGTTTTAATATGAGAGATAGAGTTTTAATCCCTCGAATCCAGTATTTGAAACGCAGCTCAGAAAATGCTTAAAACAACGGTGTGACGACGTTAAATCAAATGTCAGAAATCTGTTGATGTCCTCTGCTTCCCTCCTGGTAAAGAGTTTCACGTTCCAGCTGACAATGAGGTTAGAGATCTGGAGGGAATGGAGGATGCCGTCAGTAGAGTCAAAAGGTGTAAACTGTTCACATATTCAGTGTTTCAGAACAGAAAATAGCGCTCCCAAATGTTAGTGCATCCACACTCAGGACAAATAAAAGGTCATTTTAAATATCCAACAGCACAAATGCTTCAGTTAAACGTCAGTTCATGAAACGAAATTAATCAAGTCATAACCGATAGGTAGCATTAATATGGTGTAGCGTGTAAAACTGATATTACAAAACAGCAGTAGTGCAATATACAATGTTTCAACAGATACAAATTAGACATTGAAATGGATAGAGGCAGAAATGAGTTGAAGATAAAAGAGATACAGAGGAAGAGAGAGGGACAGAAAGAGATATAAAGATGATGCATCTGTTTGGAAAAGGGCTGATTTCTGATTCAAAAACGTTCTTTGTTTCAAAATGTCTGGAGAACTTCAGCACCTTGGTCACGCTGATATCCAACAGGTAGTAGCTGATGTCTTTAGAAATACTGCTCACCAAAGACAGAGTTCCTCTATTTGAGCTACGTCACCATGTCTGAATCTATCTGAATAACATGTTGACACACATTCTATTAAGCTCCCATATGAGAGTGTGTTAGAAAAAAGATCTTAGGTTGTCTTCACATCTCCTTGTTAGAAAAAAGGTGCTTCCTGTCATCATGAGCACACACAAGCGGCAACACACCCACATACACTTATGTATATATAGATATATACACATACCCACGCATACACGCACACACACACGTGCGCACACACACACACACAAACAGCTGCTTTCCAGTCTGTCTGAAAACATTGCACCAAAAAAAGACAGAGAGAAGGAGAACAAAAATAACTCTCCTCTCTCTGTACAGTATTCAGTCAGTGAGGCAAAGTGATGACTCAGGTCTATCTGCCTGAACGGCTCGTTTGCAACGTTCAGATTTGGACTCCGTTTCCTCATACAGACAAGCGTACAAGAAGAGCTGATGGCGAAACAGAGGCGTCCCTGAACGGAACCCGTTTCGGAAAAAAAGGCAGAGTTCAGGCAGTGAGCGAGCTCCTACAAGTCTCTCTCACACACAGTGGATCTGCAGGCAGATTCAGGATCCTCCGACCAGCATGGGGTGGGGGTGGAGGGGTAGGGGGGCGCTATCCCTTAGGAGTTTTTTTGTTTTGGGCGTTCCACATGCCTCGTTTGGAGTGGTAGTAGTGAAAAAAGTTCCTCAAGCGTAGTCTCTCCACCTCCAAACCATTCTGCAGTACCCTGGAGAGGGAGGGAGGGAGAAAGACTGGGTTAAAACAGGCCCCTTTATATAATGCTGCAACACAACTGAAGCAACAAATTCTTTTCATCTTCTGGGTTAACAACCCCAGCACCTGTTCTTGGGTTATGTTCAAAATACTGAAGAATGGTGACTGTGGCTGTCTTCAATAGTGTGATTAAACCTCCTTTTATTAGAAGTTGACCCATGTGACATCTCTGTGATATCTTGACCGCAGCTAGTTTCAATCTTTGTGCTCAGGTTGTGAATTATCTATCTCTCACTCCAGTACACTTGAGAGCATTGAAAAAATACAGTCTTAAACTTTCAATGTTAGGTAGTACTCTACATCCACCCCTATTATTTTGCAGGTGATGACGTCATAAAATATTAGAGCAAGACTATCTGCATGGCTCAGTATGTCAATAAGAAGCTATGTTGTTTTGGAAACCAAGCCTTTAACTTGCTGCTTCAATACACAAATTCACCTCATAATCGAAGTTTTGATAGCAGTAAAAGAGGACATGACTGAACTTCCAGGAGCTTGCAATACTCACTTGTAACCTATTGGTATTAAATGTGCACACTGTCCATCCTCATCGCTTTCAAAGAGGACATTCACCATACACACTGGAGGTACAACAGTGACCATCCAAGAAACAAATATTAATAATGTACCATAACACAATCTGTATATTTCGCAATCTGGCACAACACAACCACCATTACAAAGCATGCCGTGCCATGTTTAACCACAACTTAAGCTTAACTTAGAGATGAGTCATAGTTTCAACAAAATTAACTTTGTAACTACTAGTATGCATTGCAATATTAATGTGTTGGCTCGTTGCTGGGTTACCTGTCCAGCAGCTCCCAGTCCTCTCCGCCCCAGCGGTCTTTGAATTCCTCCGTGTTCATGCCTCCAATCTTGTCAAAATCAGACTTATAGATTCCAAACAGGCCAAAGCCATTTACCTCCCAGTAACCTACAGAAAGAACAAAAAGAAAGTTAA
The DNA here is from genome assembly GCA_037975185.1 of Centropyge bicolor. NCBI lineage: Eukaryota > Metazoa > Chordata > Actinopteri > Pomacanthidae > Centropyge > Centropyge bicolor. Next base: position 5,833,747 of record JBBMOC010000009.1, on the reverse strand, counting down.
AAGGAAGTGTTGGCCTGCCGTTGCATCATCAGTGATGACGATAAAAGCAGAGTGTGATGCTTATGCAGCACAAGTATGTGCTTCTAATGCAAGCGTGTTTATTATGCATGTAAATTGAAATCCTGTGCTAGGAATTCAAAGTAGTTGTCTGTAGCTGGGGAGCCTGCACGTTTGTTTGAATGCCGCTAAAAACTTGGAAACTATGCTAATATGTGTGATTTTTCCTATGCGAGCACAGATGTGTGCCTGCGTGCGTGTGTTTTACCGTCGGGCTCGTGTGGCGAGCTGCCGCAGCCGAGCCTCATGACAATGGGGGCGAAGGCGAGGCGTCCCTCCACGCAGTGCTTCCTGATGCTTTCCAAGATGTTGAGAGGGAAGTGGATGTGCAGATCGCACAGGAACACGATGCTGTGACTATCCTGCAAAAGGAAACACAACAAAAGGACACATGCACAGATTAATTAGGTCTAAATAATCTTTAAATCTTTCCTACGTCTGAGAAAAAGAAAAGTGTGTCTGAAGGGGTCTGTTTGACGATTCTGTGTACCAGCTGGTGAAAATTTGTATTTATGCAAGTGGCTGTTCCCATTCGCCTAATATAGGATTTTAGGATTAAAGAAAGCAGAGAAGACTGGGCTCAGCATCAGAGGCTTGTCTTCACTTCCAGAGCCTGCAGGTCATTCAGACATGAGTGACAGCCCTGTCATCCCACCGTGACAGCAATGACACTCAACTGACGGATCAACGTCTGTCCAAATTTCCAGCCGCTCCACGCCCCCCCATGGGTGGGGTGTAAAAGAGTGGTGTGAGGGCAAGCGCACGCAAATAACCTGTGAAAGGGAATGGATGTGACAGCTATGGCATACACATGACAGAGGGAATACAGCTAACTGTCTAAGCGATTCCCACGTCGCCCACAGCTGGGCTCTGCGGGAGAGGACGAAGGGAAGCAGGAGGAGGCTCGGAGATGAAGGGCGAGAACCACAGTCCGTGACAGACCGGCCTAGCAGTGATGTATTCATTATGCATGAGTGTTCTTTCTGTCTGTCCATCAGCCAGTAAAGGTCATGTGGTCAGTGTGAGCGTCTGACCTTCAATGAGTGGCTTTTCCTGCCAGCTCACATATTGTTGTCTCTCTGTGTTTGTTTTTCTGACCTCAATAGTGTCCACTCCGATCTGCAGTCCTGCCGAGCGCTCAAAGTTCCCTTCTCTTCGTAGATACTCATATCTGTCAAAAGAAAAATAGACACACACATCACCAGGAAGCCTTAAAAATAAGTCATATCGCACGGCTGATTGTGTCGCACACACACACACCTTGGCACACTGCTCTCTCTAAGCGCCTGCTCCACGTCCATGTCTTCACTCTCAAAGTCGACAATGATGATGCTGAAATTGTCGTCTTTTGTCTGGCGATGAAGATTCTCCATGTCAGAGATGAACTGCTGTACCCAGCGAGCCTGGTTTTTCACTGATGGATAGTAAAAACAAAAATCAAAGAAATTCCTCCTCTGGACTTTTTCTTTCACAATGTATATTTGGTGCACAGACCAGATGGATCAGATGAGTGATGGATCATGGATCATCAAGCGTCAATCACAGAGGTCACGCCCCCCCTCTTTTAGTCACTGCCCAAATTTTAACAAGAGCCTCTACTGTGAAACTAGAAAAAAACTGTAAAGCTTTCACACTGAGATGAGGCACATAAGATGCATGAATATTCACTGCCAGCATGGTAAATGGCTAAATGATGCCGGTGACAGCTACTATTGATTGATGGCAAGCTTGAGTGGGAGGCTGCTGGAGTACCGTCAGAAGGTATAGCAGCATCAATAAACATGACTGTTATCTCCAAGTAAATCTCAGCCGACGCTGATCAAACACTGGGTTATTAACAGGGTTTTTTTTACAGACAACACTGAAATCCAAACACTCAAATTGAAGTGACATCTATAGACGTCTATCTATGGTTTTCTATTGCCCAAATAAAGCTGTGAGGTTTCGTGAAGTAAGTAATTTTCTCTGGATGAGTAGAAAATAAAACCTAAATTTAACAACTAGTTCTGTATAGTTTATTCAGTTTTGAAAGTTAGCCCCTTTTTGACTGACCTGGCACTACAAAGTGTACCATGACATCTTTCCTCCATTGCAGCATAACTGGCTGGCAGAGCAGAGGCTTAGCATAGGCGGTGCTCCAGGGGGTTGCTCCAGGCTGAGCGGGGGACCTGGTGGAGGGAGGGGGCGGCGGTGTGGCCAGGCTGGATGTGGCAGCGGACGGGACGGAGGCCGGTGGCGAGGCCGGGACGGAGTCCGTGTTCTCTAGACTTTCCTCTCCTTGCCTGCTGCGGTGGAGCAGCAGGTAAATGTATTCTGACAGCCGCACCACGCTGCGGCCTCTTTCCATTAGCTCCAGCTCCACGAGGTAACGGTTCCCTCTCGCGGAGTCGCGCCGCTTCTCGACGTTGATGATTCGCAGCAGGGTGTAGATCCTGGGGCAAAGACAGGAAAAAAAACTTAAATACAAAAAGGTTTGTCCAAGCTCTGGAAGAGAATATGAAAGAAAGAGAGGATGCAAATACAAAGCACTATTTCTCATATCGTTCTCACTACTGGATTAATTATTGTTTGACTGTAGGCAGACCACTTTAAAAATGTGGCTACTCATTATGCCACATACAAGCGTGGTGTGATGTGGGTGGAAAATTAAAACAGAGAAAAGGTAATGGCCGAGCTACTTTACACAAATAAAATAAAGGTTTGCGAGCGCTGCTGCAGAAAATGGTAATCAGCTCACAGAGGACTGCTAACATGAAGTCAAAGCACCAGGGCATGACCAATATGTTCTCAGTGAAATTACTTCTTGTTTTACATAATGGTTAGCATAAGAAACCACATTTGAACTTACAAGGTTGCTGGAAAACATAAGCTCTCTTTCAGCCTCATTTTATTCTCACTCTTTCCCCTTGATCCTTACCCTCCGTTGCGTTCGTTGAGTTTCTCCATGTACTGCGCCAACACGTCCACCACCTCGCTCTCTGCTAGCTGGAGGTTGCCAGAGACATTGCAGCGTAGGTCGTTCCAGTCGGAGCGCAGCAGCTCAAAGTCCATCGGATTGACCGAGAAGGTTCTCTGCCAATTGATGCTCTCCTCTGCCCAACCCGGCCGCGCCTCCACCTCCTCGTAGCTGTAGTCTGACATCTCACCCTCCTCTGGTTCCGGCTCGGGGTCGGGGTCAGGATTAGAGCGGTTTGTATCCTGGTCGAGTTCTGCCGGGTTGGGGTCTGGGTCTGGCTGCTGCTGGGACTCCGTGATCTCAGAAGTCCTGAGGTAAGAGGTGACCCGCAACTGACCTTGGAAAGTGTTTTCTGTCGTATTGAACCTTGGTGGGGTAACTGGAGGTGGAGGGGGATCTTGATGATGGGACAGTGGGGTCAGCGGGTCCCCTTTGCTGGGTAGGACGGGAGGAGTAGTCTTTAAATCCCGGTGCTCCCCTTTCCTCTTGCTTTTCTCTGGTTGTTTTGCCCCTGGTGCCCTGTTGGCAAACTTCTGTACACTTTCATTCTGTATGTTGATGCTTCCATTGTGATGTGACGTCTTACCCTCTTTTGTGGGGGGATTGGGCCACAGCTGGGGAGCACTAACAAGACTTTTACCTCCTGTTATGCTTCCCCCAGCATGTCCTTTGGCACCCAAGTTGACCAGCCTTGTGGTCTTACCAGTCTGGTACAGAAAGACCCCTGGAAACACCTCTTTCGGGTGGCGAGATGCCCTCTCCTCCCTCCTCTCTCGTCGTTGCTCCCTCTCTCTCTCCCTCTCCCGCTCCTTGGCAGGTCGAGGCCTGGTGATGTAGATCTTGTTCTCCTCCCTCTTCTCCTTCTTGTTTCCAGCTAGTTTGTTGTTGTTCGCTTGGAGGTTGTTGCTATGGGCGGAGTTGCTGAGGATCTGCTTGGCACGGCTGGCCAGGGCAGAGAGGGAGGACTTTTGGGGGAAAATGAGTGAAGACTTACTCAGTTTAGGCGTCTCAGCTCCCTTCTCTCCTTCTTCTCCTCCTCCCCCTCTTCCTCCTCCTACTCCTCCTGCACCACCTGTTCCTCCTCCCTTCCTGCCAGGGCCCAACTCTGCAGGACCAGTGCGGATCCAAGACAGGGAGCGACCGCGGACAACATTGTCCATGTCAGGCTGAAGCACCCTGGGTTGGGGCTTTTCAAGTCCCTTCCTTGTGTCCTTTCTTATGTTTCCTTTAGTATGATCTCTGCCCCAGTCTCCGTCCAGATCCTGACCTATCTGCCCATCTCTGTGAGGGAAATGTCTCCTTTCTCTGCGGTGTATGATACTGTCGACTGCTCCCTCCTCCTCCTCGTCGGGGTCCTCCTCCTCTTCTTCCCCTACTCTGCCAGCTGGTGTGGACCCGGGCTTCGGGTGCTGGTGGGAGGGGTTGGAAGTGTGGCTGGTCTGGCTGGGATGAGAGGGCTTCTTGGGCGGTTGTGTGCCAACAATCTCTGCCTCGTCCTCTGTATCCACCACCTCCTCTTCCTCTAGGAAATCTGAAGATACGACGGGGACAAAAAAAGTTGTCTTGTGATGTGCGTAAATACGTATGACCGTGACTGCATGTATGAGTGTGTGTTTGTTCATTATTAGTTACCATCTGGATTGGGGAAGAAGAAAGGTCTCTCATCCTCCTCCTCATCCATCTTCATATATTTGTAGAAACCGAACCTGGCAGACACAACGAGAGGCAGTGTACACACATTAACACACACAGAAACACACACAACTGCATGCATTAACAGAAGGTTGAAGTTTCAGTGTGCCTTGCAGCACAATAAACTTAATCTCTTGGTGAGAGGTCACATAAATCACCGCCATCAAATTCACACTCGAACAGTTATTCAGCATAATCAATGCACTCGTTCATAATATACAAGACAGAGACAAATGTTCCCTTAGCTCCCTAAGAGATAAAAGCAATAATGTCCTTACTTCTCCAAGTAGATAGGGGACTCTCGGTAGAAGCATTTGTTCTCTCGCTCCATGTGGGTGAGACGTGTAAAGTCATTGGGGTAAACGAAGGATAGATAGACCTGAAGAAAAGTTAAGACCCAAGAAAAAAAACAAGCATTCTATGAGCATTTAATTCAAAATCAGGCACTTTCACTACACAATGCTGCATTTTCCTACGATGATTCCTGTCAAAATATAAAATGGATCTGCTCTGATTTCATGCCTCTCACTTCCTTCATCATCTCATCACTTTTCTCTGCAACGGCTGCAGTAACTCATGTTGTCCTACAGGGGGGAACAGTGCACAACACTACCTGCCACCTGCTTCTTTTTATGAGCTCTAACAGAGAGAGGCAGTGCTAAAGTTCAAACCAGCATCAACTTAGCGCCTCTGCTGTTATGTTTTCTATCCAGTTGGTCTGAATATTACACTGACTGAGTAAGGGGCTACCTTTTAGCAGCTTAAAAGACTACTGCCATAAGTGGATGCACTTCTGATGACCCCACAGGTCTTTTTCATCACACGTCCTGAGTGACAGCGGCTTTTTGCGACCCAGAGGGAATGTGATGGAAAGGTGACTTACAAACTGCAGGCCCTGGTATCTGGCGATGGGAAAATCTTTGACGACATAGGTTGGAGAGTAGAGACAGGCCGGAAGAACGTTTTCCAGTCGGGAGGGGTCGATCATAGGAGCTGAGGAGAGAGGAGAAAGCGAGAAGGGGAGGTAAATATTTGAGGTCAGGTACAAACAAATATGTATCTGGAATTCTGGCTCCAACAAGCGTAGGAGTCAGAAAGCTGGGAGACGATCAGGGCAAAGGAAATCACGCCAAATATGGAACACAGCCAGTCAGACGAAATGACACGTCTGAATACAGCTAAAGCGACAGCCAGCGAGACTGTGAGCCAGACAGTCAATCAGTCAGTCAGAGAAAATGACAGGCCAGAAAGGCAGGATGAGAACAGAAATAAGGGACAGTCTGAAATGATGACTGGCAGATTTACTGCTGAAGAAGTTGTCCCTGGGGTCCGGCTTCAGCATATCCGCTCCGTGCTGCATGATGCTGCCTCCCTCTTGCCCCTGAGGCTGAGACTCCTCTGGGAGACGGATGTGACTGGCCAAGGTCTGGGGGATGTGATCCACGCTGTTCATCTTCAGATTGGACTCATCTGAAAAATACAGAGAGGGACAAAGTGAGGCAGAGACGATGAAGGGAGGAGGGAAAGAGGAAGATTCATTAATGCATTCACTGTTTTGATTATCATGATGGCGGACAAATTTTGAGGCTCGCTATTGGAAGGAAAAACATTGTGCATATTATTTGTAAAAATCTTTACCAACTGTGAAAAGTTGAAGAACAGGGAGAAACAACACAAAAAGAGAGGCAGAGAGGAAGGAAACAAAGGAAGAAGAGGAAGAGGAAATAAAAGCCGAAGTGGGAAGATCAGAAAAAAAGTTGGAAGAAAACAAAAACAGGGCACAGCAGAGTCATAATTATACCAATCGATAGCAGGGAAGGAGGAGAGAGCATGTGTGATTAATGGCATGTCAGGAGCCAAGGCCTGATGGGAGAAATGCTTTATAATTAACAGGGTGGTCAGCATCATTTTTTATCCTCCAGAGGGTAGAGTGTGCACATTCAGCGTGCGTGTCTTCGTGCGCACAGGCAAGACGTCTTTTTTTTTTTTTTTTTTAGACTTCCTTTCTTCAAACAATAAGACATCTGTTGATCACATTGCTGGTTTACACACAAAAAAAGTCTAACTAATTACCTGTGCGGCTGAAATTCTTGGAACAAGAATACAAAGAAAACAATGGAACTCTTGTCCATATGGTTATTTGAATTTCCTGATCTCTATAGTCAGTGTTGGTGTGTATGCGTGCTGGTGTAAATTCATTAGCAGTTATCATCTGGGTCGCACTTTTATGTGAATTTCCACTGATTCTTAACTTTTCCAAAAAAAAAGCATCATCACACCAATAAAGAAATGCATTTGGCTTGAACTCATGGGAAATGATTTTGGAACTGTAGTGAACTCAGCTGCAAATTAAAATGTTGTGTAAAGAGCCGTGGATAATTATCACAAAAAATAAACAATCATTTATTCAGTCAAAATTCGATAAAAAACAAACTTTTTCAGTCAGCAGGATTCTTGCCCATGAAGACGGATGCGGAGAAAACCACTGAGATGAAATAGAGCTTTTTGCAAATATTCAATAACCACTTAAAATAAGTTGGCTGAAGTGATGAAGCGCTCACACAGATAGTAGAACAAATGTACCAGTTTGGCACAATTATTCCTGATTTTCCAGAGACTGAATATGAGCTGAAAAGGTTAGTTCAGGGTCACTTCATGGGCTCTCTGATGTCAAAATACACATAAATGTACAGTCTTTCAGCATCTGGCTACAAATGTGTGAAAGTTGTTGAGAGCATGACAAAAAGGGAGGAGTAGGGATGGATGGGTGGAGGGAGACAGATGAGGAGATGCCTGAATCCGGCAGGTGACCTCATATACCACACAAGGCCTCCTTCTTCCCTGTTATAGCCGGTCATAAACAAGAAGACATACATCTCCCAGCGAACCTGCAGCTTTGCTCGAAATGACAACTGCACACATCATTTTCTCCGCAGCCTGCATTTTCCCTTGTTAACGACACAGAATCCCTGCGACACACTGCTATTCTTGGAGCTACAGAGATTAGACATCTGCTCAGGAGCCGGTGTCTGTTCTCTGCTATGAATGATACCTATGGAGAAAAATAGAGCCAACTATTAAGACTCTGTATCTTCTCTTTGGCCTCACACGGAGAAAATATGCCATGCTCTCAAAGTGACAGTCTGCAGCTGCCCTAAAAAAAAAAATAATTTAGGGGAAGGTGTCCATTTTAAGCCTTCTTCAAGACCTAGACAAAAAATGTGAGCTTGTTTGAGAGGAGAGAAGAACATCTTGGTCCAAAAGAGGCTGACTCTGTGACATCAAACCTCTGATCGATACCAGACTAGACTAATGAAGTTATATTTATGGCATCATTTACTCTTTCTATTTGTCTAGCTCACAGCTTGCCAAATAGAAATAAAAAAGGAGGAAGAAATATTTTTGTAGCATGAAAGAGTCCCGCGTGTGTCTTAGCCACGAGCATCAGAAAACTTTAACATCCGATTTAAAATGAAATTCACTGTATTTTCAAGGCAGATGACATTTACATACAAGTATAAGCAGGGCAGAATAGTTCTTACCTGTGTACAGGGAGATGTAGGCTGAGTCTATCACTTCATATTTCAGACCGGGAAGGAATGGACGCCACTATGTGTGAAAGCAGAGAGCGAGAGAGAAAAAAGGGGCTGAGTCAGAGGAGAAAACTGAATGTCAACATGTGGAAAGCAGAAGGTGAGCAGAAATCGTCCATCACCGTTTGCAGGCTAAACTGTGACACTCTGTGTTATTGATCTTTGCAACATCACAGCATCGATCTGATGCTGGCATTTTGTATAAACACACTTAACCAGACAGAGAAGAGGAAACAGGGGGGGAAAAAAGTGTGTAAGGAAGGAAGGATGAAATCAGCAAACAAGAACAGAAAAAGAAAAAAAAATAGAGCATGAGCAGAGCAAGAAGAGAGCTGTAGGAAGACGGTGATGGGTAGGTGTAAACAGGAAGATCTACTAATGACCTGAAAACAAAGACGAGCATGGAGAGAGAAATAAAGAGAGACAGTGAGGAAGAGAGAGAGTGGGAGAGAGAGAGATGCTACAATTCTTTTAAATAGATTTCACAATTACCACGTCACTTCTGGTTACCCAGGATATAATCACAGGAGACAGGTCATTTTCCAACCCTCGGGTAGAGAATATAAATATAAACACCCTCCTCAGGCTCATGCAAATACCTCCACATGTGTATGCACAACAAACACACACATATGCGGTTTTGGATTCTGTGGCGATGCACATTTTGTCACCCGTGTAGCACCACTTGTTACAAAGAAGCCCAATCCAGCATTTTGTTTCGTATCATATGCCACTCGTCCGCGCCCACGTCGACGCATTAACGCAAGGAACACACATATCCAAACAAGTGCACGTACAAAAGAACAACAAACAAGGACAACAGTGCGACGCCATGCCGAGCAGCAGCAGGGAGCGGCTCAGCAGGCCACCCCAGGCTTCAGCATCATGTCATTACTTTAGGGTGATTGTCCTCAAGGTCAAGTCGGCAGGCTGTCACCGCCTGACTCGTGGAAGGACAAAAAAGTGGAGACCACATATGAGTTGTGACTTAAAAGGTTTACTTTTACCAAACTATACAAAGAGCATTGTTAAAAAAAAAAAAAAAAAAAAAAAGGCATCACACGGCATCAGCGGTGTCAGTGATGTACGCATGAGTTGAAGATGTGCTCCATTGTTGGTGCAACCAAACAAACATAAAAGATAAAAGAAGCGAGGAGAGAGACAGAAACGCTAGCTGACTGACTGATTTATGACTGACTGACTTATGCAGCACAGCCTTTTTCACAGCAGACGTTCTGACCTGTCATTGAAGGAAAAGCCAGTGTTGCAAACAACATTAGCGATGGCTCTGTTGTGTGTGCATGCAAGCCATGACAATGACAGTGCACAAAACCAGGACCCTCAAACTGAGTCAACTAAATGAAATTCAGCCATGATTCATTAAATTATCTACACTTCTGCTTTTCCTGCTGTGACATGTCAAAATGACCTCTGCGAAGAAGGCATGACAAGCTTCGACTCCAGCCTCCAACAGGGCGAGGATACGGGTGGCAGGGAAGTCTTTCCACCAAGCCGAAACACACTACACACCACAAGTCAAAGTCTTCAACATCACGCATTTTACTTCAAATTTAAAAGCAACACAGTACTTTGTGTGAAAGTTCACTTTAATTTTTCTGGAGCTTTTAATTGAATGTCACTCATTGAAATACTTGGAGGACATAAGAAAACCTTATTTCTGTTGTAAAATTTTTCGCAATTTTTTACTTTAAAATAGTCACTTGCCCTATAAAGGGTTAATTACAACACACTGGTGAGCTGCCTTGCTGCAACACGCAAAAGAAAAATGACATGGCTCTATTACCTGCAATGAATTGCACATGAAAAACGGCTTTCCAAGGCTTTTCTGTTCAATTTCAAATTAGAGCCACTGACATTTGATGCGTTGGCTTGTGGTGTGTTTCAAATGTGTGTGTGTGTGCTCATAGGGAGAGTACCACCACAGGGTGCTTCGTTTGCAAGGCTCAATCGAGCTCAGCACACGGCTGCTGTCACATCTGCCTTAAGAGTCGCGCGCGCGCACACACACACACACACACACACACACACACACACACACACACACACACACACANCACACACACACACACACACACACACACACACACACACACACACACACACATTTACAACCACTTGAAATACTGCACCAAATGTGCACCTGTGGTCCATTTTACAGCTTTGTGGGGATTTCTCCTGTTCACTGTCTGGCCCTATAGATTCTTTAATAAATTCCACACAGGGAAAAATGTAATTGGTGTGGATTTAGATGCATATTTGCATGCACACCGTAATGTAAACACAGTATTTGTTGTGAGTATAGGCTACTTTCAGGGATGCATTTCAGACTTGAGGCCAGTTAATTGGAGACCACTGGTGCAATTAGGGACAAGAACCCCAGTCTGAAAACAGCTGATGTTTGGTTCAGTGGTTGAGGTTAGAGTTAGGGGTAAGTCTCCAGGAAATGGACGCAAGTCTATGTAATGTCCTCTTAGTAAACATGTGTGCATTTGGATGTGCACTCGGTGTGAACGGGTGCGTCCTCTGTGAAATAGTGTTGACAGGGAGCAGCAGGAAGAAGAAGCTCGCTGGCCCCACAAGTTCAACAGGGAGGAAAGAAAATCAATATCCAAGGGGAAATAATGAGAAAGTACCAATCGCGGAGCAAAATGGCAATGGGCAGTGTTGTTTCATCACGTTTCATCATGCCTGGACCACCTGGTGACATATGAGGTTTTGATAGCATTTTCATTCAGCTGGCCAAAAGCGGGTGGAGCTCCAAGTCAGAGTTTGTCATTTGACGACCGCTGGGGCAACACACACATTTATTCCAGCTAACAAACACACACACCTGTGCACACACGCACAAACACACAGGTAGTTTGCCTCTGGTTCCATCAGGTACAGGTTATTTTTTATCCCCCATTGATTAGGAGTTTATTGCTTCTGAGAGAGCTGACTGCTGGCTGCTGTTGTGTTTGTTTCCTTCAACTCAGTCGGCTGCCCCAAAGCCTGAAGCACAATGGATATGAAGTTTTTCATTAGTGTGACACTTAAGAGGTAACGACATAATGAAACCATCTGACCTTTAACAGTTTACGTAAAAATCAATTCAGATTTGAGGTCCAATAAGATTAACAGGAGGTAACACTTCCGTTTAGTGGTCCCACAGTCCTGAAGTTTCAAGGGAATAAATAACTGTTTGTCAGTATCCTCTTATCTTTCTTACAGCAATATGTGGCTCTTTCACCACTCAAGACTTTCCAACACATTTTTCCTAATAAATCCTGAATGAATATGACAGGAACAGAGAGGAGGAAAGATGTTTCCTTGATTCAGGCAGCTTCAGCTGGACAAAGGCCATTGGACTCTATGTCACTCTGCCCAGTGGAGGACAGACAGGTGTGCTTTCCATCCATTCTCTCTCTCTTACTCACACACCTGGCTGTAGCCCCAAATTGGTGGAGTGGTAAATGGAGAAAAGTAAAAAGCAGCAGAACAAGACAGATGTTAACAAGCCTGACGACACCTGCCTGAGGGATAAAGGCAAAAAGAGGACGGGATTACACCGTTGTTATTTATTTATTTCACTTTTATTTAAATACAGGGAATGTTAGATGAGCCTGCTTGGTCCTTTAGAGCTGTACTCTCTCTACACTAGACTGATGTTTTTGAAAACAGGCCAACCTGGAAATTGTATGATAGTTTCTAAGGTAATTGCAATTACAAGTGTTTAGCTACTTTCCTAATGTTGGGGCATGACTGAAGGATGTGTCTGGTAATTCAATGTTTTCCTTATTGTAAAGAAATGCAGTGAAAAGACCAACATGGAAAATGAATTTATCCCACTAACAAGTACTGTCTGTGTAATGAAAGACTCATATAGACCTCCATTGTTGGCCAAAAACTATTATCATTATTATTATTATTGAACTAATGAGTCACACAGTTACAATGAATGACATGTTCTTTCATTCCATGAAGGCCACTGTGTATTAATCCACTGTGGAAAACAGTCCTCAACAAATGCACTATTTATTCCTGTTTTAGTTCAGCACAGAGCTCTTTTAGGAAAATACTACTTATTCCTATATTTGTGACCCAACTTTAAAAGTCTTCACGAGGACTGAATGGCACTGCAGCTGGGAGCCACAGACAGGGCAGTTGGAAAGTATTAAGAGATGGAATAATTTGCTGTTATGTTTGGTCTTTTCATGGACTTTATTCACAATAAGACAAAAAGACATCAGCCTTATGCTTTGAACACACATAATATACAGATACTTATATGTACAGATGGACATAAGATAAAAATGATGCAAGTTGTCCAAGTTGAGTTGTGAGATAAAGGATGTTGTGTTATCGGCAACGGCCAGATCAGGAAGAGCAGAGGGGTAAATATTACATTAAATGTTACTTAAGCTGTCTTTCATTCAGAGTTATGATTTAGTCACAGAGAGAAAGAAAGACAAAAGACACATGGCATCAATGAGATAAAAATCTCTCAAATTCTGAAAAGGCTTTGTGACAGTTATCTGTGGAAAAAGCAGCTGGAAAGTTCACATTAAGTCCACTAAATACTGAGACAGCTGCCTCACAGCCGAGGTGCAAAACAACCGCGGGACGCAAATAGAGTGGAGGTTATTACTGAGGTGAGACTGACACAGCTCTATAGCCAGGCTGATGAATAAGCCTTACAAACATCCCTTCCACCATTCAGTCTGTGATCACTCATTTTGAGTTTGAATGAAGGGTAGAACACAGCACAAGCGCTCGTGTCCACCGGGCCTTTGTGTGTCTGCTGCTAGACGACCGCTCGGCCACAGTGACGGTGACTTCACTGACAATAACATGTTGCTAACAAGGAAGGAATTATGTCCTGTAGTTGCTGTGGTGAATTGGCAAAGTGACAGGTAACGAGCTAATGAAAGCACACATTTGGAACCTGTGAGTGTTTGTCTCTTTCTGAGCTTGTGTGTATTTACAGGTACATGTGTTCAACGTGTTCTGTGTAATCTGACTCAGAGCAAACACACAATGTGACTGTTCTGCTAACTTGCTAAATTCTCTTCCAAGCCAAGAGTTCAGTGAGATTGATGGTACTGTCAAGTGTGGTAAATATGAAGCTGCCTACAGCTACAGAATCCACCCACCAGCAACTTTAAGTGCACTAATTAATACATATGTTATAAACTGTATCTTGTTTGTTTAATATGTAAAAAACAGATAAAAGGTGAAAGTGCAAAAATGATGCAACCAGTGGAGACGTCAGGAAGCTATTGAGTTATTGATGTTTTTTTGTTTGTGTCTTTTATATTAACCCTTATTACTGTAAATAGGATTTTTCAGTTTAATGTAAATTTTTTTCTTTTACTTTACTTTTACTTTTTTTTTTTTTTATCACACTCACATTGTAAAGCAAAGTGCTAAATTGCAAGCCTGCATCCATTCCAGAACAAAAACAAAAAAAGTCACATGAAAAAGACATGATAAAGTGTGCGAGAGTGGAACAAAAGAAAAGTGATAAATCAGCAGCAGCAGCAGGGAAGAAGCTGCTGGTGTTTGTCTGCGGCTGCAGCAGAGCAGAGCTCCAGAGGGCTCCATGTTCAGAGAGGTGACCGACACGCTGGAAAAGATACGTGATCTAAATGTTTATAGACAAGGACCTTTACTTTTACTTGAGTAATTTTTCTTTTATGCAACAGTACAATATTGTAGTTCCATCCCTGGTTATAAGTTATCTGATATGTGAGCTACACGCTTCGGGACACTGCATTATAAATCTGATATGTGAAATAGTGCTTCTGTGGTTTTGACTCAGCAAAGAAAAATGCAGTTTCTCGGTTGTAACTTTGAACTTCTGGCAGATCAAGCTCACACTGCAGTTCAAGCTAAACTGTAACTGAAACTGAATGCAGTGTCTTTGGGGTATTTTTACTGGACAATTAACAAAAGAAATGTGGGAAAGTATTCAAGTTTTTTTTCAGTTTTTAAGTCTGGTTTCAAATGTTACACTTTGATTGACATACACAAGCGATGACAAGGAAAAGTTTCAATTACTGATGGGACATGCACAGAAGTTCTGACAGCTTTGGTGGAGCTGGTAGATGGTGCTGCCCACTGACAGGCGCCTGGCAGCATCCAGGAGAAACTCCTGACAGGCTCTGAACAGACTCATCTCCAGCAGAACACTGAAGACTGCTGGTGCTTTGATGACTTGCTGATACTGTTGTGAAGACTTCTAACAATGAAAGTTGACACCAACACCATGAAGAAGTGCCAAAAAAGGTTAATCTGCAGCCACACAGTGCTACAGGACACGCCCTCGAAACTGTGAGGCTTAGACACCAAAACTACTTGGAAAACACTTTGGAGACGATCTGTGAGGGTGTGTCATGTTGTAAAGTGGGTGTGTCGTGTTGTCTGCGAGACTGCACATACACCCTTCTTACAAAAGAAATATCTTACCAAAAACAACAGCGTGGAAACAAGGACATAAAGCTCCTGACTGATTCTGCTCTTATTTCAATTGACAACTAAATAGAACTAAGCACTTACATGCTAGAGGATAAATGTCACTCTCCATTCGCTGTCACACCGACATGAAAACAGTGGCTTGTTTTTTCGTGTCATATCACGTCTTGCCTGGGGGACGAGGGAACAATATTCATAGAGAGATGAGGAGGTGGATACAGAGACGGCGCGTTTGATTTTCTATGTTGAATTATACATTAGCCAAAGTCTCTCAGACCAGACATTTCAGAAAGACAAATGAGCCCAATATCCATTGCAATTACCGGCACGTCGTAGTCAGCGCGTCTACGCCGATGCCCTGTGTGCTCCCAGGCGAAACCAGTTAGTCACACTAACACTCTCGCTAGATTCAAATCGACGTAAACTTGAACGACAGAATGTCCCAGCGCACCTTTTAAATATCCCACGTCTTTGCTCTGCGGCCACATGAATAAAACTTATGACAAGGACACGCAGGTACTTTGGTCAACAGCACGCTTACTGGAAAAGAGATAACACAAGAATAACAACCCTGACCTGAATGCAAATACAGATGAAAACAGAGAAAACAGAATTGACGGTTTTGGAATAAGTGAGCACGGCAGCACAGACCTGACATGTAAATGTATGTAATGAACGTACGATTTATTATGACAGCAATAAGGCAGCCAGTGGCAGAATGAAAACATGCAATGATGAAATAAATTAGCAGAGCGTGATCTGATACATTCAGCATGACCTGAATATGCCAACACCAGTGTGCCTGGTTGATCTAGCCTTTAAACTCAAACTGCTTGAAACTTCATTGAATGAAACATGAATCCAAAGCAGGGGAAAAGTCTGGGTGTTCTGAGGCTTATTTCTCACTTGAAGAAACTGAGAAACAGGCTGTTAAAACTGAATTGTCTACTTGGGCAACGATCTTGAAATATCATACTTTCTCATGATGATAAGCAGTGTTTGCTCACTGGCATAGAGAGAGGTGCTTGGTAAGACAGGGTAAAAACTGCAGTAATGCAAGCACATGACAGTTAACATGACAAGGACTCAATGAGATAGTGGGTGATGGGAAACTACACATCTTCCCTTTTTAATGTGAGAATGGTATGTCATGTGTGGGACGGTGCTCTTTAGGAAGTGTCTGATCAAATCTGTATGATGACAAGGGAAAGCACTGGCATGAAAGGCAGACGGAGAGAGACTAACATCAGCTCTGCTAATGGCTTTAAATCCCTGTAGGTTCCACATTCGCAAGTGTTCTGGCGTTTTTTTTTTTTTTTTTTTTTTTTTTTTACGAACGAGACTGACATGAATGAGAATAATATTTAAAGATGATGAGATCTTCTCAATTATGAAGAGTGATTCCGACTGAGAATTTTATGTCCTGGACTTGCGCTTTTCATCATCCTCATACAGCGGGAGAGTCTGGACAATCACGCTCATAGACTGTATAAAATACCCTGCAGTCGTTAGAGTCCAATCCACCGGCGGCGATGTTGCCCTCTAGAGGTTGAGAACGAACATGGCAGTAAAAGCGTCCCATGCCGTTAAAGAGCTAATGTAAATGAGCTAATGTGAGGCAATGGATAATGTGGGTGTTCCTGGTTTTTCCACGACTTCTTGGTACGAAGGTGCCAAAAGAGAACGGCAAATTGAAATCATCTCACAAAGAAATAACTGACGTGGTCATATAATGGCCTCAGCAATGAGGCAGGGATGAGGGCGAGGATCATGAATAGAGACTCTATAAACAGCAAATTGCAAGAGGCCATCAAGCGCACAACTGAGTGCAATCTGGGATCAGTCAAAAATAATGAAAGTAATGAGAGGAGAAAAGCAAAGTTGTGCACTGTAATGATTAAGAGAAATATGAGCCAAAAAAAAACATGACAGGAAGTTAAAAGCGAAAAAAAAGTATTTGAAAAAGTAAAGGCCGGACTTAGTAAAAACCCAAAATTGAAAGCAAAAAAAAAAAAAAAATTACGACTCCATATGTCTGAGAACTGCTGAACTATGGTCAACCCAAAAGGTGTCGAAGTGGTAAAGAAAGTGAGAGAAAGCTGAATTATTTCCACAGTAAAACGACACACACAATATACTTTAACAGCTGGCTGCAGGTCGCATGGGCCACTACTGATTTATATGGAGGAGGGAAGGCATGAGGCAGATGTTGAGGCGTGTGTGTGTGTGTGTGTGTGTGTGTGTGTGTGCGTGTGCATGTAAGTATGGTTGAGACTCTGCACACCCATGAGTATGCAGGGGGGTGAGTGAGTGTGTGTGTGTGTATCCGCGGGTGTGTGTATTAATCGGTGGGCAGTTTGAGGCTTGGCCTGGCAGGAGTGATAAAACAGGGCCATTAAAATCCTGCATTTAAATCCCACACCCCTGGCTCTCCATAAACTTGCCATTACTAATTAAGGCATGACTTTCTTCTCTTCTTTCTCTCACTCCCTCTTCCTCTCAATCACGCCGTTTAATGGCCAATACTTTCCTCCATTCTGTCACGTGGCGGTCAGGAGATGTTTTCCATTAGGCCAGTGGTGGAAAGGTCCTGTGTTTGACTGACCGAGATCCAGATGGCATTTAAGAAACTTAATGAAGCCACTCCTCACCGAGTCTTCTTTCATCTCGTGTAATCCATTTAAAAAGCAGTCATCACTCTGAAGAGAGTTTATTTCCAGTTAATTGAAGAAAAACACTGAGGTAGAGCGTAGTAATGGAAAAGTTCAGTCAGAGTGCAGCTTTAGTAACTTGCCTACTCATCCTAACAACTCAACAATCTCCTCATTCATTGGCCTGCAGTTGTTTCCACCCCCCTGGGAAAAGGCGCAGTGTATTCCTAACCTGTCTCTTCCTGTCTCCAGCGCTGTTTATGTTCCGCCTTCCTGCAGCCATTCTCCTTAATTCCTCCACCAGTGGAAAAGAGAGGGGCAAACACACAGAGAGAACAAGGTCTCTCTCTCTTACTTTCTTGCCAAAAGGTAACTTTCAGACTTCGCTTGTGCACCATCTGATATCGACTCCCTCTTGTTCCTTCATAGCAAACGCTGGTAAACAAATACATTCCCAGAGGAGCGGCTCACCTTTGACCATGCAATCACAGCTTGGCAACAGGACACAGAAGAAAGAGCTGCAAATCCACGCTATCTGCTCTTTAACAAATGAGCGCCTGGGTTTCTGCAGATTTATGTGAGCCCTGGGCTTATGCTGTTGTGGGCCGGTCACGGTAAATCTGCTATTTTTGTCAAGGTGTGAAATGTATTCCGCTGTTAAATCACACACAGGGGCCGCACTAAGACGGCGCACACACACACACACACACACACACACACACACACACACACACACACACACATTCGCACACACACAATCTTGATTTGCAGCATGACTTTTATATGCTTCATTAAATTGTTTCTACTAGTACAAACCCACCTTGATGGCCTTGTGTGTAGTTGGTCGAGGGGAGGACGGGGATCGAAAAGAGAGAGAAGGCAGAGGGAAAAATGGATTTCCTCATCATCTTGATTTACTGGTAGACGTAATCACATGAAGGGTTTTTACCGGATGGTTCGAAAAGTGTGCTAGGAAGCTAATGATTATCATTCTCTACATTCCTGCACCATTTTATTTTTCTTCTTTATTCTCTTTGTTGGCAGATGTGTCCATTCAGTCTTTGTCCTTATATTTAACTATGAGAGCAAGACCATTAGTTTGAAGGTAGTAAATCTCTTAAAACAATGCAGGGGTTGATATTTTTGTGGGTATGTTGCAACAGGTACCAATGAGAAGGTTAAACATGATCCAGTGAGGTTTCAAAAATGTATAAACTTTTTATCTGTCTTAAATGTGGGATAAATATTCTGGTTCTGCACTCTCATCAACCCTGTTTCCACCCATAGCAGGCAGCCATTTTCAGCGAGAAAGCTTGGAAGCCCCCCCGCACATTACCAGACAGTGACACTCCTGAGCATTTAGCAGCTAAACAGACAAATATTTCCTTCAGGAACCGGTGGAAACCAAAACAAAGCTAACAGGAATACTGAACTTACATTCATCAGATTGCCAGAAAATGACTCAAAATGACTGTTGATGTTGCTCCCTGTCTGCTGAATGTGTAAATAGGTTGTTCACTGCAGGAACTTTTAAATGTAATTATATTTTAATGCAGCGTGTAAAGGTTGTTGGGTCGCCCTGAAGGGGTCACAAAATCCATTAATGCAGCTTCAAGGCGCACTCGACGCCCAAATCAAGCTTAAAGACTATGAGATATCATTTCATAATTTTGCACGGTTATCCCAATGACCATCTCAATGAGCATCAGATAAACATTAGAATGACACTGTTCAGGTTACAATGAGCTGTGTAACTTCTGCAATGCAGTGGTCTCATTGAAATGAATGAGCAGGGTGTGTTTTTTCACAGCCTGCAAAAACTTCTCACCATCTAACCCCAGGACCCCACCCTCCACACTGGCACCACATTAACATGTGTTCCCTCTGCATGGATTGTATCATATCTCACCATGCAGTCTGTTTGTCCTATCCAGAGGCTCTCCCACTGAAGGTATTTGTTTGCCACTGGGATGTGGCTGTCATGGGCTGTAATTTGTTAGTCACACTAGCACATCATCAGCAGAATATTCATAACACACCCACATCGGCATCCCACAACATCCCACAGCAACAGCACAGTACTTGCCACTAACAGGACATCTCATACAGCCTGTGTGAAAACACTGCCATAGATACAAGATGATCGTGCCAGTTGGCTATTATCACACAAGAATTGAGGTCCATCCATGATTGCAAAGTATGTATGCCTCCCTCTGTCACACACACAAACAAACACACGCACACGCACACACACACGCACACACACACACACGCACACGGTCGTCCGCCTACATCTCCTCATGTTCATGTGTGATCCTTCTGGCAACACAGAGCTACCAGAGGTCCTGGTGCTCCTCACACCACTCTGTCAACTCTTCTCTTGGAAACATGGTGGAAAAAAAGCTAACAAAAATATGACAGGAGAGTTAAGTACATTAGGACCGAGAGAGAAACTAACAAGAACTAATAGAAAGAAATACAGGTAGAGGAAAGTGGCCAGAGGCACTCAGACAGTTTGCAGGGGATGAAGACAAACTGAGAAAAAAAGTGAAAAAAAAATTATTAACCTTGAGGGTAAAAAAAATGACAGTGAAGTTTTGTGAAAGAAGAGAGTAACTCTAGAAGTACCACTGCTGCTCTGCTGATGATGATGGTCACCATGATGGAGATAACCCGGGGCTTGTTAAGAGATTCAATCCATACACACACCAGTGATCTCTTTTTATCATCTGCCCTCCCACTCAAAGTACAGGCTCACACGAGGCGTGTGAGCTCTTGTTTGAAACTTCATCTCGAAATTAAGCCCCACTCATCTCTGAGCTTTGCCTGAGGTGCAGAACACCAGTACAGAGAGAGAGAAGTGGTGCAGAGGAGAGTCAAAGCGAATGGGAGGGAAAACAGAGAGAACAAAGATACAGAGAGAGGAATGAGAGGTGATGTGGGAAAGGAAGATGGAGGAGGAGAGTGATGACAGATGAAGAAATGGGAAGAGGAGAGAAGAAGAATAGTTGAAGTTTTAATATGTTTTTAAATAAAGAAAAGTCTTCATGACAACAAGGAAATGCAAAGTAATATAAAGGAGGTAAAGGAGCTCCCTTTCATTTCTCACCTGTTCAAACAGGTTAAAGCATTTTGATATGCTAGGAGTCAGTGAGGTGAGGATGAATAAAGTCACCGGGAGGGGAAAAGAGATGCAGACAGAGAGGCGCAATTGAGGAAGTGTGTTCAAATGATCGGATGTGTCCACTTACCCCGACCTCCACATGATCGGAGCCTTTGTCATCCTGCTTGTGGAGGATCTCAAAGTAGTATTGTCTGGACGAGATCAGGCTGACGGGAAAAAGAGAGAGCTATTGTTAGATATTTGATGCTGATGAAAAAAAAAAAAGAAGAAGAATTTTTCTATAATAAGCCACAGCAGCTTGTTCCACCTCAGGATCTCAGCGACTCACAATGGAATACACTGACTGTTATTATGTGGGACCTACCAGAGAGACTAACTAAAGGTATAATGGTCAGAAAAAAACATAGGTCTACTGGATCTGAGCATAAACAGGTCAATCAGCCTGGAATATACCTCCATGCTATGGGCGAGATGGCAAAAAAAGACAGCAGTGAGGCAGGATATTATCAGCCTTAGGTCCTGAATAAAACACTCCTTCAGAGACTGTGAGGAAGAAAATCGATGATCCACATAAATCAACATTTTACACTTATGCAGGCTCCAGTATTTCTCTGGAACTCCTGGTTAGACTGAGTCTATAGGTCTGCATGCTATTCCCTTCCCTGCAGTGACGAAACACACACGCGCATGCACACACACACACACACCAAGTGACAATGCTTTATTCTTATCAAAACCACTCGGATAATAGGCCAGCATCTGCTGCTGAATGAGAGACACCCGAGCACTGCGACACACATCATTAGCTCTCAAAACACACACACATAGTCATAGCTGAATACACACACACAAACACACACACACACACACAGCCACTGGGTAATGACTAAAACCACGTTTCTGCATTTCTGCATGTAAACTGCACATCTTCAGCGTATGAATGTGCTGCTTATTAAAGCATGTGTCTTAAATGAGAGAGACGTGAAACGAAAGGATAAAATGGCACAGTATGTTTGAAAACTTAATTCCTATAAACAAGATCATGTTAATTCTGTTCGCTGCAGCCTGCTAATTTGTAAAGAATTTGCTACTCTGAACTTTGGAGTCATTCTGCTCTTCCATATTCATGTGCTCTGATTCACAAAGATATGTGACGGCTTGCTCAGTTTTTTTTTCCTGCTCATTTTCTGCCTTTTTTTTTCTGGTTTCCTGTGCCTCTTTTCTCTCTCTGTGATGATCCCTCTCTCTCTCTCTCTCTCTCTCTCTCCCGCCTCCTGTTTGTCTCCTGAAACAAACACAAGCTCATCTTCTGTGATGAAGTCTGTGTTTTGAATTAAAAATAGTCCCGAAAAACAGGAAATAAGGTGAAAAAAAAAACAGAAAGGCGAGCAAACTGAGAAACATTTGTTGCATGATGTTATTTTTGTTGTGGAGACTATGTTAATGCATGTTTGTGGGTTTATACTCATTTCATCTTTTAGTCTATAACAACGGTGACAGCTGCCTATTAACCAAGTTCCCAAAGCCCAAGGTGACATCTTTAAGTTGCTTTATCCTAAAAGAGAAAACTTGTCAATCAACTAATTGCTTAATACCAGACATGAATGTACAAAGATCGTACAACAGCTTAAAGCATAGACTTATTTTGCAGTGTGTGTGTGTTTGTGGTCGACCAAGTTGAAAGGGAAGGACAAAGGCTGAAGGGGGGGACGATCACGTGTTGCTCCGCGCACAAACGCGGCCGCATCATCTGGCTGCCCAGCGTTCTGTAACCAATAAATCATTGCAGGTGCAGGAGAGCAGTGACAGTGTGCTAAGGTCACTGTCTCATGAATAGGGAACATCTCTCTGCGCAGCTGCTGAAACGGTACTCAGCGAACCTAAGTGCCACTTTCAGCTCTTGGCACCCTGCTTGCCCTTTCCCATATGATTCAAACACAGCAGACTTTGAGCTGAGCCACACTTAAAAAAAAAAATTCCTATTTGGTATTCACCACAGACAACACACATTAGATCAGATATGATAAATATGTGGGAAATTGAATAATCAGATTCATAACTGAGAATTATAATGAGATCTAATGGCAACATTTTTTCCATAATTTAATATAGAGCAAGTATGAAAATATTAATATCAGAAAAAAAACACACACACAATTAGAGAATTGAATTTCACTGGTCTCAATTCAATTTTAGGTTGAAATGTCACATCTTTCTTTTAACATCATGAACTCAAAATGATACTTTTTGGCTTTAATAGTTGATCGACTTCCTATCCCTGAGCAGACAACTGTAGGGTTTTAGGACGTATTTAATACATTTCCTGACCCTCCATTAGATTGTCTATTTCAGCCCATAATCCGTCTCCATCTGGGGGATAATCTAATGTCAGAGCTGAGAGGATGCAGTCTGCCGCCGTAATGTTTCAGAATAAGGCTAATACACAATCACAGACAAGAAGGACTAAACACTCTAATAAATAACAACTGTAACAGATAAATACAGAAAGCTCTCAAAATGCATCTTTGACTTACTATTGTCTGTCAACATTTGAAGATCTCTTTCCTCTAACCTCTCATGGCTCTCAGAAATTTCAAAGGAGTCTGAACTTCAGCAGTGACAGCTCAGCCAATACAAACCTGTTTACCTATTATAAGATGCCTGATAAGACAATGCAGCCACACACACACACACACACATTGCAGATATCAGGGCAATCAACAATAGCGGAACAAGACCGAGACAAACAAAAGGATCACACTGGGAAGCAGATGAATAAATAGATGGAGGGAGCAGGACTTCACATACTTATCTATATCTTGTTGAGTTACTTCCTGTAGATTTTCTTTTTCTAATTTTGTAAGCCAATCAAGTAGCAATATCATTTTAGTTTCCTATAAATTCCGGGAGACTGTCGAAGTGAAACATTTGCCGATTCCTGTGGGAGTCACTGTCTGCAGTCCTCAGCTGTCTTCAGGTAGTTATTTCCTTTTTAAAGGTTTGCATCATCGTCTTGTTTTTGTTTTCAATTTGGTGTAAAGAAGACAGACATTCTTTGGGGAAAATAACAGGTAGACGTGAATCATGACGGGTCGAAATAAAGACATGATGCCAGACAAATGAGATGAGATGTGAGGGAAGTACTGTTGTAAAATTGTGATGCAAACAAATTTGAGACACTTTTCTGTACTATGTCCAAAAATATAAACTAAAAGACTGGAGAAAAAAAGAAAGAGACAAAGGATCAAACAGTAGGAGGGATAGAGGTGTTTTGCACTGGTGTGAATCTGTGTGTGTGTGTGTGTCCACGAGCCTGCAGTGGTCACACCAGTCTCCCTGTGATGGATGACGAGGCGGGCTTCGGTTGAAAGAGATGAAGAGACAGAGAGACAGGCGGAAAGAAAGATGAAGGAGGGGCGATAAATAGCAAATGAACAGCAGAAACAGAGAGGGAATTATAAATGCCTTCTGTATCTCGAAAGGGGAAAAAAATGCATTACAGTGAATATCAGTGAGACGTGATTTCATACAGAACACCATGCCAGACGAGAAAGAAAAACATAAAAGAGCAAGTGAAGGGCAAATGAGAGATGGGAAGAGGAAAGAATAGCTAATAGCGTGTGACTCAGAGGATGAGTAGAGGACACAAAACAAGAGTCTAATTGCCTGACTAATTGGAGTCTTTGTTTCCAGTTTCCCTTCATTGGGCTGAACGGATCGAGACAGACAAAGGAGCTCGACTGGGCTGGATAACACAAGAAGGGACTGCTGGAGCTAAACAATATTCAGAGAGTATCATCACTGCTGGATTTGAAGGATGAAATATTTATTCAGCATGAACATATAGAGAGGGCTTTTTTCATTCCTGCTGGGAGACAAACTCCTTTCGCAAGTGTCTCAAAGAAAACTATTGGACTGCGGGGTTGTCTGAAGAAATATACAAAAGCCTGGGCGCACAAAAACCCAAAGACTGATGGACAGATTGACACACACACACACACACACACACACACACACACACACACACACACACTGCATTACTAACCTTGTTTACAAAAATGAAGATAGGACCATTGGTAACTACCAGTCATCTTCCTCTTATTCTCCCTCAGGACTTTTTGATATGACAAATATGAAAGTTTGTTTGACGCCACAGTGCCATAAAGAGTTTGATTTGTCACATGACAAACTAAATGATAGACCACAATATAAAATGACAGACCTTTCGTCCCACAGTCATCTCGCCTATCTGCATCGCCGGCTACAGCAATTTCCTACTTTTCCAAACTCTCCTCTGTTTTACCGGCTCAAGTTTCTCATTAATGTTATCTCGCTGTCACCCTCCGTCTCTCGCCTGATTCCTCCCTCTCCAATACCCACAGGTGGCCTTTAAGTAAAAGTGAAAAATAAAAGGCCGTGCTCGGCGTGCGCTCTCATCTCAGCTACATTAATGATACCAGTGTTTAGAGCTGCCCCAAGGAGATGCGCAAACTTCACTTTTCTCCCCTCGTGCTCTCAAACCCTCTCCACTCCATTTCTCATGCATTCCTCTAATCCATCAGAGCTATCACGCTGCTCTTCCCTGCAGCCTCAATAAATCCTCTTTCTTCCATCCCTTCCCTTCGCTCCGTCTCCCCCTCTCTCCCGCTCTTTTCCTCCCTCTCTCCTCCTGTATCTCGTCCGTCGCTCCACTCCAAAGCTTCTTCTCCCTCTATCTACCGCGTCCAATTCCCCCATATGTAATTATCTAATATAGCGTTACAGCGTTACTATCTTCCATGCTTTTTTTTTCTCTTTTCCCTCCACGCCTCCACTTCAACCCTTTCTCACTTCGATTTTGTATTAACACTCCTTCTCCTCTCCTACTGGCCTGAACGCGTGGACATGTGAAGAAAGAATTTATAGTATCTCACAATGCCTTGCTCTCCCGAGGCTTGTGGAGGAGATACAAAGAAGCATGTGCTCTTTTCACCACAGCAAGCTGCAATTATTAAACTATGCTGTACGTTATGTCAAGGTCAAAGAATACTCTGTGTACAAGCTGCTGAGGACTTATTTGAAGGAGAAATGTAAGATGAACGAGATTACACGTCAGGAAGGAGGGAGAGTTCAGGCACAATTAAAGGGAGTGAATGAATTGATCCAACTAACAAACTAGTTTCCTAAGCCTGATATTCTTCTGTGTCATAAAGCTCCAATGTGGTCTAAAGACTATTAAAATAGTGAGACACAAGCCTCATGCAAGTCTGTGTATTGCTATGTTGATATGATTCATTATTATGTTGAAATACAAGAGTACACATATAGTAGTATACAAGAGTGTTTAAAGCTGATTTGAACTGACATCCTTGAAGGCAGAGTGAGAAGACAAGATGATTGTTTAAATATGGACATCAGACCTGCTCTATATGAAATCCTATGGTATCCTATATGAGTCCTATGGTAACTTCTGTTTAGATTTGGTGTTATTTTAATACAATTAGATTGAATTGATCTGCACTGAATAACGTTGCACACTTTCAGACAGTGAAGGCATTTATAGCACACTCTAAAAGCCCAGCTCATTTTCTCACTCACACACACATTGCTAAAATGTGTGTGAATGTTGGGTTGTCAGCTTCACAATTTATGACGTCAACACAGAGGTTCAACCATTAAGTATAGCTGGTTTCAACTGCTTAATGGGATTTGTTGAAAATGAGAATAATATAGAATAAGGCCAGTCTTATTTTCTGGAACTGAAGCTTTGTGTGTGCGTGTGTGTGTGTGTGTGTGCATGCTGTGTCCACATGGGCTCCTGACTATTGATCTCTTCTCACAACGATCTCGACACATCCTGGACCCTCACTGAGTCACTTTCCAAACAGCTTACATATCCGTTCCCCCCGCTGCTCCGAATGAAATTTCTGTGTTTTCTCACACCGAGCTGACCATCCGTCATCATTACTGTCCCTAATCACGTTTGGCCAGGGGGCAGCCCTGTGTTGCCGTTTGGTCGTACTCGTGTATCGCTGCCAATCAGGCGTTCCGCTGCCACAGTATTTCACAGCTCAAGAGATGCACATCAACACCCCAAAGACTCTCTGATTAAACATAAGCCACTACACACGCGCAGACACACACACACTCAAACATAGATTTGTGGCTCAGCAGGTTCCCATCACTCATAGAAACAGATGGTGGAGTGAAGGCCTGAGGGAAGAAAGTGGGACAGAGAAGTCGTTGCAGCTCGCTGGCGAACAGCTTCATTCTAATTCAACTGCTATAGTGTATCAACCAATTACCTTGAACGCAGAGAGAGGCTCGCATGAAGGTTGGTATTCACACTCACCATCAAGGATATATGGGCACACAGAGATACAAACACACATTTAGTCACATGTATGCAAATACATACATCGTGCAGGTGCTTGCTGTAGAGCAGGTGCAACACTCAGTTCGTCTCCACGCTCAATCAGTATTCCTCTGACGCCATGAGCACAAGTGCTATACTTTCCTCTCTCTAAATGCTTGAGTCTCCTCGCCAGCTAATAGCCAGCAGTGCTTAAATGATTCAATTATAGATACTGAGAGATCCCATAGTGAAATAACTGGCCATTCTCCACTGGGTTTCCCTCATTGTTGCCCAGGAAAGGCACAGGTAGCTCTCTCCTTCCAACTATTATCGGCCTTCGGAGGCTTTCTGTTAAGTCATGTGTGCAGAAAACAAATGTGAGCCTTTGCAGTGAGCTAAAAGCACAAGGATGAACGGGGGAACAAGATGAGAAGCAAGAGGAGGAGAAAGTCAAGAGAAGAAAGTAAGCAGACATAGACACTTACGCAGACAAGGAAGAACACACATCAACGCCCACACGTCTGTGGAGGATTGGGCATAAATGTCATTTCCAGCGGTTTGTGAACTGAAGGCTGCTCCTTCAAAATGCCAGCTGTGGCATCCCTTGGAATCCTCTTCAGCCTTTCCTTCTCACCACGCCACTGTCAAAGGTCAGCAGCAGCCATTTTTAATTTCAGTCACTCACACTCGAAGGTGAAAATCTTGATAGGCCAGACTCTGATTTCTCGAAAATTCATCTACAAAAGCACAAGCAGGCTGACGCTTAAGAAACACAGACACTGTTTAATTGACTTTCGCTTCTGGCCTCAGATTCAGCCGGCGCTCGTTAAGTTTCCAAAATCTTTCAAACAATATTCCTTCTAATCTTCAACTGGCTGTCAATCACGTCCCAATCTGAGGAGCTCAAAAGCTTCTGAAATACTTGACGTCGAGCGCGGCGTCAGACTAACTTAGTATGCGGCTCAGCACAGTTCAGTTTATAGAATTTTAGCAAATGTCAATCTCGGCGGTGTTGTCTATACAGCCCGAGGCTCCGGTAGCTGTGTCAGAGAGCAGAGACAGCGTTGACAGGGTTATCTGGGTTCCTCATCTGACTACTTCACTGTCACTCATCACGCCGCTGTGACAGCACCTAGCAGGCGCTTCCAAACTGTCACGTCACACGTGTGAGCAGAGGCGGAGACGGAGAGTTAGACAGGCAACAAAGGGCCACTTTCAAATTGACGCAGGTGTTATTTTAAAAGTCGTGATAACAGGTTCGGGCACCATCAAAAAAGAAGTTGCTTTTTGGAATTTCTTGCTTTGATTCAGTCCAGTTTGACTGTTTTAAGGCTTGGTTTTGTACCGAAAAGTTTGGCGTAAAAAAAAGTATGAGTATTTCATAATTATTTATTTCTACTTTTTTTCTCTCTCTCTTTTTACAAGGTGGTATCTTCAAATTGCATTTTTTTTGTCCTGTGCTTTTGACCAACACACAAACATATTCAATTTACTTTAATATGAAACAGAAAATATCCTTACATTTAAGAAGCTGGAACAAACAATATTTTGTATTTGCGCTTAAGGCAATAAATAAATTCATCACTTATACATAAATACAATAATGGGGAAACACAAACAAGTCACAGGGTCTATAAAATGCACTTAATGATATGCTTCATGCATAAATACTCACATATACCACAAAGGACAGAAGAAAGTTTGTGAGAGCAGAACAAAAGAAGCGAAAGAAGAGAAGCAGACTGAGACAACAAGAGGGACAAATACTTTCCACCTTCAAGTTTTATTCGGCCAACTTCGTAATTAGAACGCAGACAAAACTATTTCTTCCTTACACACACACACACACACGCACTAAATAGCGTGAGTCATTGCCTCCAGGTGGTCATGACCAGGTGGTATGGATGGCAACCAGATCGCACAGACAGGTGTACTGATCCAACTTTCCTGTCCATCCCCTCTCTTTAATTGCCACCTAGGACGGACTCTCGCACACCACACGGCAACAGGAAGTCTCCGCCCCATCAGCGGGGGATGAATGGGTGTTTGCAGAAAATCGTCATTTCTGTTTGGATTATGAACAGCGTGCATCTCTGCTGCATGCCAAACGCACGCCGGCAAAGAAAACCTGTATCCTTTCCTACCTCTTTCAACAGCTTCAAATTCACTATCAAAATGTAACTGCAATTCTAGACAGAGAGAGATGGAAGGAGAAGGCCATAAAAAAGA
Organism: Centropyge bicolor; assembly: GCA_037975185.1. Lineage (NCBI taxonomy): Eukaryota > Metazoa > Chordata > Actinopteri > Pomacanthidae > Centropyge > Centropyge bicolor. Next base: position 5,804,637 of record JBBMOC010000009.1, on the reverse strand, counting down.
GTGAGAGACAGGGAGAGAGAATGAGGGGCCGAAGGGGAAAAATGTGGCAGTTTAGACGAGTGTGACACACCTGAAAACTGCAGTTGCAGTCATCCAGGAGTAAGCACAGAGGGACTGCCAACTGGAGGGTGGTTAGATTTTATATACAGTACATGTGTGTGTGTGTGGGCGCGTGCACGTATGTTTTGCCGGTTTCAGTAGCCTTTGATTGCATCTCATGGAGACTCCGACGGGCGAGTGAAGTGTTTCGTGAACCCCTCAACAACAATCTGTTTTATTCCCTGACAATATGATTCAACCCTGCAGCAGCCATTAGTCACTGCTCACTCAGCTCCAATACAGTTGGGCTGTGCGGCTCCAACGAACCGAGACGTATAAATAACCGCAGTCCGGAGCGCGAAAGAACAACCTTGCTAAAGTGGGAGTGTCTGTTGTGCTTCATTCTCTTCTCCTCTGTTCAATTACATTTCTGAAGGGGTTGCTCTCTGTTTGGTTGCTCTGCACCATTCCACTCCATTCTTTTATGCCCCATTTTGCTTTATCTCCATCCCATTTCATTCTATCCTGGGCCCAATATGATAATAACCAGGAATAGTAGCACATAAACTGTGAAAGCTGTTTTAAATTGCAGCTTTGTGGTAGAATGGAGTCTGTAAATAGGCTCCAATGGCCCTGAACTTATTCTTCAATAACAAATTGCACAAGAGGTATCACGCTGCCAAGGGCTAGCTGCGGCCTGTAGCATGTGTAATGATTAATAATTTTCACACTGGCTTTCCATCTATACAATTGAGTGTAGTACTGCAGAAACACCTATTGAATATCAATGTGCAATATTCTGTATTTAGTATTTGCTATTTAATATTCCATATTTAAGATCTCATTTCCTACCTCAATTCAGGCCCATAGTGTATATTTACTGATCATATATTTTTATATTGGCAATATATTTTATATTTATATTTCATATCCATATTTGAAACTGTAAATAAGTCATGAAAATTTGTAATAGCTTCTTTTTTTTTAGCCTGTCTGTTATTTGTTCTTTTACTCTTTAACTGCTGCTATCCTCTGTGCTGCTGTGACATGTGAATTTCCCCACTGCTGAACGAATACAGGTTCATTTTATCTTATCCTATTGCATTTTGTTATCTGATTTACAAATGTTTCAAATTACCAGGTGATAAAATCTGTCTAATGACTGATTATTATTGCTGCACGCATGCTCTGATGCAATTTGTTGTTTTAGAAAATATCTCCTTCTGTTCCGCACGACTAATTTGCTCATTTCATTTCTACCCCATCTAATTTGAAGAATACCTTTTTATGAATATGCGCTGATTAATCCTGCCGCACGTGCAATTCGCCATGCTCGGGAGCGTATCAGCTTTGCTATAAACAGGTCGAGTGTAATGGTGTGTGAGGGATTCATGTCGCACGGCGAGGCAGACGGGACATGTGGAAGATGACAAACAAACAGTCTTTGCTGTGGGATGTTTCAATAAAGTCATCAGATGCAGAGAGGGATTTGAAATGTCACGGTGTTTAACAAACACATGCACATTAATGCACAGAGGCGTGTATTTGCTCGCATGCGAAAATATGAATATGTTTCCTTACGCACGCCCACACACAGGAACATCAAACTAGATTTTGCCTAATTGTCTTATGCTAGACTTTCACGCCATCTTCGACACACTTTCCCTTAAGCATGTGAAAGCATGTAGCTGTAAAATAAAAACAGATTTGACTTTACTCATTAGCTCCTTCCACTCGTAAAGACCCACCATTTTTCCAACCTTTTCATCTCCGGCACGCAATGTTTCATGATCTGACGGTGGAATCATGAATCGCTTTACACATCAGGGTAGAAAACGTTTATAGGTCTTGAGAGAAAGGTAGTCAGCAACAACCGGTGCGTTTGTACATGTGTGTGTAAGGTGATAGATATTACTGTTGTATCAGATCTCAGTGGGGCAGAGAACACACAGCGAAAGCATGTTCTCTGCAACAGCTCTTGTTGAGTGAGAAATTTTATTTCGTGACAACCTGTCGAAACTTAAGAAAAAGACCCTGCAGTTTGCACACACATAAAGCCACCTGTCTACGCAAACACACACCCCAAACAAAACCACAGTAACAGGTCACAAAGTCTGAAATGGCACACCCAAAAATCTCTCAGTGGAACAACCTTTTTAATGTACCTGCCATATTCTCCACGCTTGGTTACTCTGTTGTCTTGTTATTGTCGGAGAATGCGAGACGCTTGTCAGACAGGAAGGGAAAATAGAAAAACTTTGAGCTGCCGCCTCCTCCTCTCGATTCTTCTTCGACTTCGTCTTTTGTCATCTCCCTGTACTCTCTTGTAGTCTGGTGTGCCTGCTGTGCTAACCAGGCTCAGTTAAGCCTACGCACAGACAAACACAGACACTCGCCAACAGGTCCTGGCCTTCGTTCAACCCCTTATGGCATTAGTGAATTTTCATTCATTACATAAAATGTGTGTGTGTGTGTGTGTGTGTGTGTGTGTGTGTGTGTGTGTGTGTGCCTTTAAAAAGGAAGGCAGAATGTGCAACAGATGCATGGTTTTTAATGAGCATTATATATTTTCTTGTGGTTTATACATTTTAATAATCCTTATCAGAATGATACACGATGATGCATCAACAGTTATGATGAGACCTTGGAGTGATGCAGTGAATCACACTGAATTAACAGTGATGTCAAATTAATACTGCAATAAATACATAGAAAGTTTAGGATGCCACGAGGCCTACATTGACTGAATGACTGAAATTCTATTGCGTTTCACAGTCAGTAAGTATTGACATAACATGACTACACACATGACTGTCTTGCACATGATATGACTGTGTATCAGCAGGCAGGATTTTCCATGTCACAGGAAAGTACTTCTACTTACTACTAAAGTACTAAAGTACTACTACTTTTCAGAAACCTTTTGCTATTTGGTTGTTTTAATCATTGAGTACTAAATTAGTATAGCTTATAAATTTCATTTTAAAATATAGCAGTGATTAAAACCACAGGACAATTTCTGATTTAAGATTTAATGTGGCACAGTCATTTTCATTTTGCATGACACTATGGAGTTGTTTCCATAAATTCAGGGGTATTTGGTTTGTTTTCCTTTAAAACTGGAAGCTGGTGCGAAAACAACCTGTAGCACACATTATACAAAAGGTCTCTTGGGATGTGAAGGATCAGGGCCTCTGAGCTATGTGTGTGTGGGTGTGCTGTTTATCAGTAAAATGTACCAAAAGCAATATTAACTAGGGTTTCAAAGCTGGCACTTAAATGACTAACCGTCCAAACATTTAGCTCATTTCATAAGTTCAGACTGGATCATGAAGTCATTAGTACCATTCAGATCATCTGACCATCAGCTGACTTTACAGACTGTCAACAGCTCACCTACACTCACAGAGAGGTTCACTTCCACGCCTGCTCCACACGTCTATAAATACTGCTGCTGTCATCACTGCACTGCAACACGATTCATGAACAGCTCACCTTGTAAGATGTATTGTTTCTCTGATACATCATTTGGATGAATATTTCATCATCCAGTATGTCATCATGCATACACAGATAAGAGTTAAGAGTGGTATGCTCACTCTAGTCGCCCTTGGGGTTTTTGCTTTTGCCCTGCTTCATGGCTGAATTTTATCATGATGATATGATCACATTAAGTTTGAATACATCTTGTTTATAAGGCTTAACAGCGGACAGGTGATTGCCTGCATTTGTCATTTTGCAACACCTATCAATATTACATTCTAATCCTTATTATTTGTGTATTGATATCGCCAAACCCTAGAAAGCTGCTTTGACCAGTTGCCTTTTTAGTAAACCATGATAAGAATGTTTCAGACTCACTTGTCGACACTTCTGACATTTCTTTAAATAACTTAACACAGCTTTTCTTTTTCATTACTGTGTGCATTCATTATCCATTTTGTACAATTAAGAAGTGATAAAATATTCTGAACCTTCAGTATAAATACCACTGGCAGTGTGTGCGTGTGTGTGAAAATAATTAAAAGAAGCACTCTGCAGCTTCATCCAATCAGGCAAATGTAGGAATCCAAAGGAATAAAAGCAACGTTCTTAGGATCTCCTCTCATGCTGCATAATCATATCAACTTAACAATGACTTTGGAAACAAACTGCAGATCAGAGCTCATACGAAAGGGTGCATTTATGCAGCTCCCAGCAATTAGGGAGATAGATGTGTTGAATCTGAGAGGAGCTGATTAGGTTAATACATTCTCATCTTACATTTAGAGAGAGAGGCCTTTCGACTGCTCCGATCCTCCACACTGTGACACCTGATGAGAGCACTCTGCACATGTTAGCTCATTCGTACATTTGTGCAAGTGCGCACACACACACACACACACACACACACACACACACACACGGAGGAGACACATCACCTGCTTTCCAGTGTCCAGTGAACAAGACTTCTGAAGCAATCGTGTTATAAAAGAGGCTGCAAACTGATGTAAATGGACTCTACACAGAGCATGATGGGTACAGGCTGCTACTTAACAGGTGGGGAGTCACTTTACCCGTGACAGCCACGAGACCGGTCCCTCACACAAGCTCCCGCGGTGGTGTGCATTTGTCAAGGTTACTGCTCGACGTGAGCAGGGCTTCCCTTTGGCCTCCGCGCTGGCTTGAGAGCGAAACAACTGCTGTTAAGAAATGTGTGTGGTTGTCACAGGTACTTACTGCACAGACTTGGAGGACTGGGACCTGAACTTGCTGAACTCGCCTGGAGCGGTCCACTCTGTACCCAGCTGCAACACACAAGACAGGAAGACACAGATCAGAGCTGGTGTGAGGGAAAGAGTGGGCACAAGTCTGCGAGCGGGAGATAGGGACGGCAGAAGAAGCACAGCTGAGGAGTATTCGTCTGAAAAATTCTTCTTAGAAATGAACTTTGTGTGCCAAAAACACCAACTTTTGGATTTATAGGCAACGACTATACAGACTATATTGGAAGGGTCCTGCCTGTAAACAAGCAGGATTACACAAAGTGGACCTTGTGAACTCATTTTTATTCAGAAAATGGACTGACTGAAAAGGACGCTGCAAGATCTTGATCACATCCTTGGCATCCGTGATAACACAGCAAATGAAGAGTAATTGGGAAAACAAGATAATATGGCCCAAAGCAAAAGGGACAGTCGATCAGCAGGCGAGTTCTGACAGGCAAACTGAGCAAACAGACGAGAGCTAATGCCTATAAATAGACGGAAAATCAGAAAGAGCAATTCCCTGCCAATACTGATGCTAAGAAGCCGGCTCATCGGGACCCCTGGGGCCCCCCATTTCAGCCGAATCAGTGCCCATTCATTTCCTCCGCGAGCCAACACGGCTAATTAGGGCCCCCGCTGCTGCTGATCCATAATGAAAGAATAAGGCTAAGATCACAGTGGGCATGCCTTTAATTGTTGGTGCTGGCCACACTTCTGGGTTTGAAACTGGTCAGAAAACATTGTGGGGTGTGGTGCTAACAGCTCACAGAGATTTACAGAGCCTTTAGGCTTGTAAATAGCTGCTGATCCTCACTCTGGGAACCACAATGTTTTCACAGAAAGCAGCACACACAGTTACACAGTAACGCTTACCTACAAGATAATGACACACACACACACACACACATATGAAATGGCAATTATACAATGGCACCTTTGAATGTATTTGCTGGCATGAGAAGAGAGCCACTATGGGAAGAAAACATGAGAAAAAAACATGCAGTAATGTCCCTCCAAAATCAACCAGACCCCTGGCAGCCTTAAAGCCTCTGAGAGTCTCTGTGAAGCAGTTGGCTGCAGAGGAGGAGGACACAATGTGTGCTACTGTGCCTTCACTCTCGAGCCCCACAGCACGCTGCTGCCGGGGTACATTTCCACACCGACAGTTTCCTCACAGATTCCTCCTCCGGCACAGAGGAAGGGAGAATGGTAGAAGTTAAATCACTGGGAGAGAATATTTAAATGAAAACATTGAGCATGAGATGATATGAAACTTAAAATACATGCAGTAAATATGTTTTTCTTGTGTAATGTAATGACACTCAAATAATTGCAGCAAATTGTTTTCTGTTGATTTTTGGTTATTTCAAGTTGTCAGAAGTAAGTCTCATGAATGATGTGGCGCTAATATGGTCTCGGTTCGGCATTCAAAATAAAAAACCCAGAGATTTAAATTACCACTGATGGTTGTTAAACGGTGTGCATCAAATCAGAGTAAAAAAAAAAAAAGAGTACTCCACAAATTTAGCATTGCACCTCTATGACATATAGAGGCCTGGTCAGCTCACCTCTTACAACCCCTCAGCCTCAGATTTTTTTCATTTCCAAACTTGTAGTATTCAGCCCCAACCCAGTGATGACTTCAAGCTGCTCTCTCTCTCTCTGGAGCCACAGAAACTTCTTTTTCATATATGCAGGAGTACTACTTGTGACAGACTTATGTGTAGGTTGGCACATTTTGCTTTTAAGTATATGTCCAAAAAGAGATCCAAAGGCTCCACTCGCTGACCGTCTGGAATACCAGCGTCACGGTGTCCAATCAACTCCCAAACAACATGGGTGTAGTGGACTTAATGGTACGCCAGCACACAAACATTTCACGTGTCAGTCCCTCTTCTAAATGTCATGTGTGCCATTTGGTTCGTATCTTACTTGAAAAACAGCTTTGGGCTCAGTTTTGATGTTGCTATGCTAAGGTGTGGCTTTTGAGTGCTGCAGAATCTGGCTTTTAGAGAACAGTCGGCTCATTAAAATACTAACATTGCAACGTGCATACACTGTATTTGTTAATTGTCTACACAATACACCCACTGCCGTCATTTGTATCATCCATGCTTCTTATTGTTATGCCTGTTTGGAAGACAATAGTTATGTTTCAATATGCATGCGCTGACTTGAGCTCAGACTGAAACACGGACTGAAACACTGTTTTCTACAACGGCTGAAGACTGTAACTCATTTAACTCCTGGACTGTTTTAAGTTTTCATTCTGTTTTTGTTCGGCTCATGCCGGCTTGAGACGGGGACGACGTGAGAAAGCAGAGCAGTACAATGGCTTATTTCCCTCAAAAGAATTATCATTAAAATAAACTCTGTGTGCAAGGTGTCGCTGGTTTCTTAAGAGAAGCAGTCAACCCTCAGTGAAAGTTAAATAACCTGGACAAATCAGAGCTGAATGGAGCAGGCACCTCGGCAGAACTTTAAAATCCTTCAAAGCAGAGGAACAAAGCTGCTACTTAATACTTTGCACTGAATACAAATGGGAAACATGACAGACAATAGCGTTGATATTGTCTGTAGTTACAGCACTTAGATGTTAATATTCTCTCTGTGAGTAAAGTGTTTTCCTGGAAATAGCTCGTATTCAGATGAAAAACAGTTATCACACGGCAGAGGCAGCGCTGCAAAAATATCCATCCCGGCAAGTCATGTTATCCAATGTTGACTCTAAATACACCAAAACATTACAAAATCTTTATATTGGCAGGAAACATGATGATTACTTTTGTTTCTAAAGCGAATGAAAATTCAGATAAATTAAACCACAGTGGAAGCAAAAACAAGTGAGCTCACATAATTTTAGAATGAAGCTAAATGTCAGATGGAGATGGATCATATAGAAGAAAATTAGGTTTCGGACCAGTGAAATTCAAGAGGACTAAGACTTTCAATTTACACAGTACCTGAACCAAGATTATATCTATCCCACATTTTCACACCTTGAGCCTGACTTCCACATTTATAATGGTATAATACAAATGAATCTTGTTGCAAAATACAGGCACAAGATTACAGCATTTGTTTTATAAGGTTCTGAATTAATACAGTAGTATTCATATGTGAGCATTTACATTTCTTTCAATCGAATCTCCCACAGGGTTTTACAGCTATAGATTAAAAACTAAACTGAGAGTTTTAAAATATTTAGCTCACACAAAGGAAAAATGAGTGTCAAGAAGCAAATCTCCTTTCGAAAATTAAAGGCTGTTTTCTTCCTTTTCTTCTTTGTCAGACGGTTAATAAGCTGTACGTGAACAAAGGCAGCATCAAAGACACCGACACAAGGACAAATAGCAGAGCAGTGCCTCAGTTTTCCCATGAAAGCAGCGGCTCTTCTGCAAGGTAAGCATGTGCACGCAGTATAGAAACGAGAACCACACAGACGTACACACCAACACACACGCACACAGATGTTTGCCACTGAACACTGAGTCAGTGCTTATTGAGAGCAGCATCTCCTCACCGGAGTAGGTGGGAGGTATATCAGAAGGCAAGCAGCCAGGGAGTCATGAGGGGTAACACACACACACACACACACACACACACGCTTCATATCACATCTTCAAACGCACCCACTCACTGACATGTTGTCTTATTTCGCTCCTACTTAGGCTCGTCAGACAAATAAGGCAGGGAACCTGGGGACCAAATTTCTTAAACCCAAAGCAGATGAGCAACCCAGACATACACCAAACTTGCTCTAATGTAGTCTCTCTCTCTTTTTTTCTCTCTCACACACACACTGAGTTTCTGTGTGCACCTCACCCACACATGCAGGTACCTGGAGAAAACTCATTTCAGATGGCTACTGGCCCTGAAACACTGAAAAGTGAAACTCAAAACAGGGTCACGAAATAATGTAATGGAGCTATGGAGACGTTTCGCCTCTCTCTATCAACCTCTTTTCTTCTACACGCTCTTCTTTCTCTCCACACGAGAAGTAATAGAAAAATGTCTGAAATGTCACGTAACTTCAGAGGGCTTCGTTCTTTCTCCTATTCTCTGACTCCTTGTGCACGTGCATGAGGACACACCGGTCGTGAGATAAGATGTATGAAGTCGGGAGAGGTGAGACCTGCACGCTGTGTCTGGCTGCGATCCTGCTACTCATATCTCAAATAATACCTGACATTTGGAGAAACATTCAAAAGAAGTGTTTTGATGCAGGGATGACATTTTGCGTATTAGAATAATGGCCACATTCCATTTAGCTGTATCACTGCCTTGACCCTGGTATTATACATGGTTACCTCTATTAATGCTCATAGGTACAACGTTGTTTTTCTTGTTATAGGATGTAAAGATTCCCTCAGTGTGAAAGGCTGCAACTAAAAAAGGGCAAAGGTCTCAGTCAAGTTCAACTTTAAGATATACAGTGAAAAATAAAAGATTTTTACACACTAGAATTTAGATAGAAAGTCAATCAGATGAAAAATATGATTTGCCATATGTAAAGATATATGAAACATAACAGTTCTACATTTCTATCACAAAGCAAAAAAAACTTCAATACAAAATTAACAAGGGATTTTATCTGCTTTGACTCTTTTAGGGACTGAAGCTACTCAATATTCTGTTCCCGTTCACGCATCACTTCACCTCTCTCAACTGGAACAATCCTATCACTAATCAGTCTGTTTGCAAACATGAAGGAGCAAAGCATGTCATGAGAGGAAAAGTACAGGTGTAGCTAATAACATTAATTATTAGAGCTGCATGACGTTCAGACACCCCAGATTCAGAGTCCTCTTAGTGTGCATGAAGGTTGACAGAGAGACTTAAATGGAAGAGAGCCAATGTGGATGTCAGTAGTGGTAGCGATACAGACACAGGTTCAAAGCCCAAAGTTTTAAAAGTCACTGACGTAAGAGTCACTGAACAGATTAGTAAGGAGATGAAAAGCAAAATATTGAAATGATAAATGTTACAAAACTAAGTCTGCATGCATAGGTGGAGTAACAGTTGAAAATAAAATGTCACATTCAAGATGGTTCTTTTCATTTCTTTGAAAAAGCAACTGTTATTTTTAGACGAGGTGATGAAAACAAAAAATATTCATGAGGAAAAAGGTTATTCATTAACTGACTTAGAGGATCCAAACACACTGATTGCAACACTTTGACCTCAGTATAGACAACACAGTCTGGTGTCCCTGGTCTAATTGCGATCAACTTGATGTGGGGAAGAAGAAAAAAAAAAAGAAGAAGTGAAACAGGTGCACTCAGACTCATAGTCAACTACAGTCTGGTGACCTCTGGGCACGCTTGTCTCATTAAGCAGGAATACTCTGTGCCTTCAAGTGGGACCACGCTCGCAGCGTTCATGAAACGAGTCCATTTGACTGAAGAGCACGGCTTTTTGAATTGTATTTTTTCCCTCCCTCTAAGTAGTCGCCGATTCTCATTCATTTCTGAGTGATGCAAAATCAACCTGCAGACGCGTACTTCAAACTAACTCGAGTTTGGTAATCTGTCTTATAGTCTATGTTGTTGTTGTCAGAGTTACATTATCGATGGGCAGCTGCGCAGCTGTTAAAGTGGTGTGAATCGAACGTTCAACACACACTAATGTCGCTGCGACGGGATGAAAGCAGACACAGACGTGCTGCTCGCTGTGATGGATTGCCTATCTCAAGCAGGTTTAAAATTTTAATCTTGGGGGCATCTATTTTCTTCCCTGTTTGTTTTTTTTATGTCTCTCCAAATGGATTACTGGGTGCATGGAGGTTGCAAATTTCAACTTGGAACTTCAACAAAGAATGAAACTAATTATACGCTTGTCATGGTTTTTCAATCCAAAATGCTGTTTACTATTTTTGGACAGATGCTGCTACCTGGGAGTTAAGTCTTTGAAAAACACCAGAATAGAATTTTTTTTTTTTTTTTTTTTGCATGGAAGACATTTTGACTTAGTCGGTGAAGTGTTACTAATCACATTAAGGAAGTGTGTCCCAGTAAGACATGACAGTGTGACAGTGAGCCAGCATGTTCAATACAGGGATACTAACACTGAAGCAGCTAAATGGAATCCAGCCAACATTTAATTGATTACTTAAACCTGTGCTTTTCCTACTGTGGGTTAGGAGTCAATATGAGGAAGTGAGTGTCTTGTTTTCAGATCATTTTGCATCATGTCTCTTCACATATTAAGTAATATATCACTACTGACAATGTCTTACCTGTCTGTGAATGAGCAGCTGTTGCTATTGCGGTTCATATTGAATACACGTCCCTGACCCAGTTTCCTGTTTGTTTCTGTCTGTGTGTGTGTGTCTTTTTATGCCAGACAAAATAAATATCACAGCACATATGACATACATCAGAACATCATGAGCACTACACTGGTCCATGAACACACGCACGCACACTTGCATACACATGCTTTGTGCTGCTCCTCTCTCAATATCAGACAAGCGCTGGTCTGGTTCTGTATGAGACTCTGCGGGAGCTGTCTGGACATTCTGATTGAAGGAAAATCTCATTACAGATTAGCTGTGGGCAAAAAATATGATTAATGCCAAGACGGGACAATGGATGATCCTCACTCACATTAAGTACATTTGTATGCGCACAGATAATGTCCCAGCAGGATTGAGGAGAGTGTTCTTATTAGAAACTCCCTCCCGTCCTCCCGACACACTGGCCAGAGAGAGCTGCTACGTGAAGGGACAGACCATGACTCAAGGTCAATTTTGTCTTTGTGGCTCTCAGAAGTGTGTGTGTGTGTGTTTAAAAGTGACTGCATGAGAGTCAGGATTAAAGGGCCTCTGTAAAGAAATTCTCCATCTCTACATACTGTATATGTGAGGAGGACAGAAATGGACCTCGGATGATTACGTCATCTTTCATTAACAAGTCCTGCAGCGGGAATCGGGACATATCAGTCACATTCGGTATATCGTCTGAAAAGCAAGCCACGAATTGCTGACGGGGTCTCCACAGAAACGCCACAGTAAAGCGTCACAGCTCTCTGCTTCTCGTCCCATCACAGATAAATGTCTCACGGCAGCACATTCCATTTATAGCCAGTTCACCACTGAGGATGACACCACTGTGACCACTGATGTATAGAAACAATCCTTTACAATACGAAGTGTATTTTTAGAGCAGTGAGCCAGGCTCAGACTGTGTAACTAAGAAATATATAAGTCATCAGACACTGATATAGGCGTACACTCCAGTGATTTAAAGTTTCATTTAAGTTATCACATTATCTCTGCACAAGCTTCTGTTAGGGAGGTTTTCTACACAAACACGATGCTAGGGGGTCAAATCCGACTCATTGCTTATGAAATTTAGATACCTTCCCCTTCAACTTCTTGGAAAAACTCCAGCTGCTGTCGAAACGCCTCATGAAATTTTAAAGGATATTTTCCCAAACCATTGGAGTTTTTAGTTCTGAACCTCTGGCCATAAAAAAAAGCACACAGAAAGCTCACTCAATTAAATGAGATGCCTCTCACATCCTAGTTCATGCTGCTCTCCAGTCATTGTTTCAGACGTTCTTTACTTTTACTTTTATATTTATATGTAAATCAAGTTTTTCTGTTTAATGTAAAAAGAGACTGTCTTAGAAGTGACTGTTTTATAATGCTCCAACAGACAGATGGCTTCAGTACAATGTGCTCTCTTAATTATTATATATTTAATCTCTTCATTTAAAACAGATACAAGCCTTAGATGTAGATGTTTTATTAACAGCTACGAGTTAATAGGAGAATTTGAACAGCATATAAATGTGGGAAAAAAAGTTTGAGATCCCTTTAGAGCTAAAGGTCTAAAAAGCAAGCCTGGCAGTAAGCCTTCTTTCCAGATTAGCAAAGCACTGCATTACCTGCTTTGGGCATAAGATCTGTGATGTGCAAGGACCTCAGTAAATGAAACAGTAACTTATAAAAGTGGTGCAAAGACAACGGAAACAATATTTCAGGTCCCTTTGAAGAAAATCAATAGTTAACAGTGAGAAAACCATTATTATTTTATTAGGCTTTTTCCTTCCCTAAACTCATAGAGACAAATGGGAGACATAATGAGGGACGAAGCCGAGATTTTTATCTGTGAAACACAATGTGTCTGTGAAGACAGGGGTGGCAGCGAGGCCTGTCTGTCAGCCACTGGCAGAATGAATGATCCCTGGCCATAGCACTGCTCCCCTGCCATTACCTAGATGATATTTCTCCGCTGCTAAATGTCACATCAATATTCGTTGCCAGCTAATTAATCTCAGCCCCCGTGGAACCTGGTGGCATCTCACATCCTCTTGGAATACAGATGGCTCCATCGCTGGACCTTTGCTCTTAACACACATTTGCCCCGAGCACTCACACGGCGCAGTTCAAACACTGTGCAACCTCACGCGCTTTTTCCCTCTGAAAAATTTAAGAAGGTTTCACCGAGAAAACTTTATTAGTGAAGGCAGCAGCAGCACAGCTTGACTTTTATTTGATTGCGGGCAGAGGGTATTTCAAGGATAGATGGGAAAAGGAAACAATTTTTCACAGGGTGTTCTACAGGAGGATTTAAGTCGGCTGTATTGGAGGTGAGTAATACCCTGAGTGTTAGGATGGTGACATGAGGTGAGCAGGTGATTACTAAAGACGGACACGGTCAAACCGCTCAGTGTCCCTCCTGTTGATGTAAGGTGAAGCGCCGACAGAATAAAAAATATGTGCTGTTGACTGGTCAGGACCCGTTGTACTTACTAAAGCAACTGTCTCAGATCATAGCAATATTTGTCTAACAGCTTGTGACCCTTACAATCCCATTAATAACCACATTTGTGGAGGATGCTTTTTCCCATATCCAGTCTGTCATTGTGTGCATCATTGTCTATAAAAGGAAGGGAATGCATTAGATGGCATTTAGAGCTATGAGTCACCCTCAGCCTGAATATCATATCAGATAATAAAGTCCCTATGTAGTCTAATGATAAGGGTTGGGCTTCCCTGCATACATTATGCTGTGGAAAAGCTTCTTTCCCAGAGGTATATATTATACAAAGTGTTTTTTGCTATTTAAGTCATGACATTGAGGAGTGCAAAACTATTCAGGCCCCGGGTTTTTTTAGTATCTTCCTGCTGTAAAAGCTTGTTGCTAAGCAATATTAGTTAAAACCAGGGAATATATTCATAGGTGTGTTTAGAGAATTTGCTGAGTTTTTAGTGGAGTGACTCTCTCCGAGGTTGAGATATTATACAAGAGTGCAGCACAGCTCAGGGCTTACCTGTCCTACATAGACCAGCAGTCTGGCGTTGAGAGGGCTCTCATCAGGACTCAGCCAGAACTCAGAGTTATCATCAGAGGAAACCGAGAACTGGAAATCACCTGCAGGGGGGAGAAAAAAAAAAAAAAAACATGATCAAAGTGTGCGCTAGTGGAAGCAGATATGTATGATCCCAGATAAGTATAATCAGAGTATATTCAGAAAGGGCATGACCTCATAAAATAGATTCATAGGTGTAAAAATGTACCTAAAATCTGATGCCCAGACAGCCTCAGGGCAGGTGCCAGAGATGACACATTTGGCCACAGCGATATCAAAAGTGTTACTGCAACTGAACTTTCAATCCATATGCAAAAAAAATGTGTGAATAAGAAATGAGTACTTGAGCAGAGATCTAAGCCTGAAGGAGTATAGAAAGCAAACGAGCAGCCAGTAGAGTTTGTTAATTAATGTTATCTTTAAGTATAAAAGTGAATAATCAAGATTCTTAAGGATTGTGAACAAGATGTCAGCTTTGTCTGACAAAACCACTCATAACAGGAGCTGCCAAAAAAAGACTTTCCCCTTCAACTGAGGCAGAACTTAAGCTGTTGCCTGAGACACTTTGCTTTTATGTTGTGAAAAGTAAGAAACAGTGTCACTACTGCTGTTTGTCATCACATTTTAAACCACACACTAAATGTAAATGTTAGCTGGTTAAATGAAAATAAAGCATGATTCAGATTCATGAAATATAGTTGCATCAGACTGAATCAGAATGGTAAAGGAGCAGCTGCATTTTCAAGGATACACTAATGGCCTGTGGATAAGCTGCAGGTCACTGGGTAGTCTTACATTTTTATAGTCTGCAAACCTTGAAAATCTCCATCACTTCTCTGCGATCCATAGCAATCTACAGCGGCATCTAAAAGGTTGCGTCTGGCAGCATGAGGTGAAGGGTACTTGTTAGAGAGCATGTCAGAATCCTAAGGGTAGTATGACCTTTGAGCCATCAGCTGGAGAGAGCCACACCACCAGCGAAAGCTACATAAGAGAACGAAATGAGCGGTAATCTAATTAATAACTTCATATTCTGCAATTTGTGTAAGGGCACTTGGGTGTTAAGGCTGTTCAGTTCCCATAGCAACAGGGCTCGAGTTCAGGACTATGAGGGTACTGCAATGAGATTTCGCTTTGAGATCTCTGGCATTCAGCCCTAATAAAAATGTGAATATCCACTATATTAGTGGCTCTCAAGCGGTTGGATTAAGAGGGCTGTGGATATTGTCTACTCTTAACAAAGGACATATGCACCAAGGCCCTCAACCTCGGAGGAGGGGCTCGCTAATAAGATGAGCGGGTTACCATCTCTGTAAGGGTGAAGGAAGCCAAATATTCTCAGGCCATAGTTTTTCCACTTCGGAGCCACTGCCAGCTTCTTCACTGTGGTTCTGGTCTGCAGTGAGAAACAGAAAAACATTAAGATCATAGATACAACATTGACAACAGAATCATGTGCGTGAATCCTTATCCACCAATTAAGCAGTGATTATCCAATCACAGATGAGCAACAGTAACTAGGCAGCTTTACAAATATGTCTAACAAGGCATAAATCACTGAAACAGGGTTATGTTAGAATGAAGTATGAGTCCGATCTTTCATTTTTCCTCATCATACTTAAAACTAGGACTAACTATCTCTGCACTGTCATATAAGAACTATGCCGTTACTTTATTTCCATGTCTTCTAAATTAATCATGATGCGGACGCTTGGGTGCTTTTGCCTGGGAGATGCCTCCATACCCTCAGTCATTTGGCACGATATGCATGGAGCCAGCTAACTGCATTTTGAAGACCCTTTGCAGGGTTTCTGTGTTAAAATGAGTCAGTTTGAAACGTTAAACAGTCAGCCAGAGATGGCATACTACATACATAATACTCCCTTAATTAGACAGCTAGAAACAGTTGAAATCTCCCCGTGACAGTTATCATTTTAGCAAATGTAACATGCAAAAATAAGGAGAGTCTGACAGGTGTAGTAACAGCAACTGAGTGGGTGGAGACACCAGTTTAATGTGATTTTGGGGTTATTGCATATAGCCCATGAAAAAGCCAGAACAGTAAGAGACAGAGGGCCAGTCTGCTCTGTAATACTTACATGAGGGTAGAGAGGGAAGTGCAGGTTCTTTCTGAGTTGGGCTATAGAGGAGCCACACCAGTCCTCAAACACATGCAGGTTGGCCTGGCCCTTATACTGCCAACACACACAGAGAAACAGGTTAGTGCATGCAGCCACGACACATCACATTTCCTATTAAACAGACAGGTTCTGCTTCAGTACTTCAGCTACTAGTGCTCCCATCTTGACTGATTGCCATGTGCACTGGTTTCAGCAGATACATTTATGTGCTGGTGTATGTACGTAATTTCCTCTCCACCGTGCAGGAGGAATGAAGTCTTGGCGAAACATGTGAGCGCAGTATGGGATGGTTTAAATGTTCTCGCTGTCGTGGATGAGAAAAGGTGACAGAGAGCTCATCAGGACCATCGGGAGGGGTGGGGGTAGTGGGTGAACAGAGGATGTCTGGAGCAGTTTGTCAGAGCTCATCCCCTGCTCATAGTGTGACATTTGTCTGAATTACACTGGGAAATCACAGGACACAGCAAGGACAGATGGTGAAACCAGTTTGCCTTGGGGGTATCATTTCCTCACACACACACATACACGCGCACACACTCCATGTGTGCTTCTGCTCATACACGAGAAAAGATGACTCTCAGATGACTTGTGTGTCAAACTTGCACTGCTTTGGAAGTGAAGTGTTTTGCGTCATATAAGATGAACAAAAAAACCCAACTACATAGAGAAAAGCATAGACAAGTATAATTTTGCACATCCTTACACACACATATACACTCACCCCAAATGTGGTTTTTTTTTTGCACACCAGTCACAAATTGTTACACACCAATCACAAAGAGAGAGAGTTAGAGATGTGACTATATGTGCTGGATGCATGGCTACACAGCTTCCTGTCAGGCCAGTGATTTAATAACCTGCAATCTCTAAATTTTCATACTGTGTGATCAACCAACGGTGCATTCCCACACTCACACACTATACACACATATGCAATCCTTTTAATGCGTGACTAGCAGCCCCAGCAGGCCGCCACTGTAATGCTGCCACAGGTATTCAGAACATCACACAGAACTCGAGCAGAAAGCCGACTCTCACCAAAATGACTATGAAACGAGGCAGTGGGCTTCCCCGGTTGGATCAAAGCAAAAGCTGGCTTCCCTACTTTGGCCCCATTTCATTTGATGAAAGTAGCCTTTCTGTGTGTGTGTAAAGTAGCTTCTGGCTGTGTAGTCAACAAGTGTGCGCTGTCAAATCAATCAATCAGGAGAGTGAGAGTGACCTCATGGGGGAAAAAAAAAAAAGTCGCAAATTCTGTTGTCCTTTCATCAGAGGGATTAAAGGGGTGAGACAGGAAAGCCTTTCAGGGTAAACACCTCCCTGACTGCTACCCTGTATCCATGTCCACATTTAGAGGAGGAACACGTTGATGGAGGGTGTCAAGCTCCCTCAGCATTGCGCGGGCATATTCCAACAGATGGCCTGACCCGAAGTGGTCCTTTTCATTCCTCTCCCGGCTCTGTACGGTCAGCTATGTGCCCCGCACACTGACAGCAGTGCGGCAATTACAGCTCATGCATTAAGCATGAGATATTTTTTGTTGTGCAAACATGTCAGTCCACAAAGCAGTGGGACTCCTGAATGTGGATCTTAGATATTTTATTTTTTATGCACACGTATTTGATTTTTAATTTTTTTTTTTTAATTCCTCGAAAAAGGCCGACGCATACGAAAGAACAGGAAGAGAAAGAGACGGGGATTTGCTGGGTCGACAAAATCAAATCAGAGGGAAGCTGGGAGTCGAAAAAAGATGAACAAGAATGTGTGATGTTTTAAAAAAAGGAGTGGCAGAGCGAGGTTAGGAGGATTTAGCAGGACGAGTCCCTGTGTAAAGATGCCTTATGTAAAGCTTTTAATAGATTTCCTGTGGGTTTTAAAAGCAAACCTTTTTCGGCCTGGCCCCCTCCTCACCCCTCCTCTTGTCAAATAGCAATAAGAGGGAAGCTTTAAAAGTCTCTAATTATTCACACACACATATCCCTGTGTAGCTCTGGAGAGGCCAGAGGCTGTAAAGTCGGCTTTCTGCTGAGGGGGTGCTTGTGTATAATTGACTCTTTTTTGTAGGTGACAGCACTGCGAGAGGTCTGCCTGTGCTCTGACCTTAACAGGATGTGGAATGGGGGCGAGAAGGAAGTTGTTTTTCCTTCACTCTCTCTGACTCAAACTCACCCTGTTATCCTTTTTGATTCCCTGACTGCTAAACTGGCTAAAACTTGTTCCTGTTATGTCACTGGGCTTTTTTCCCCGCGAGTGCTGCTTCTGTTTCTTTCTCAAAGCCTTCAGGGCCACTACCCCTACTCTTCCCACTGACCTCTCTATTTCTGCACCTACAGCCCTCTATCTCAGTCCGTGGGCTGTCGATTCCTCCACACTCCAGTCTTTAGTTTCCACGAGCTCGGCTGGCAGCGATCAGCTCCTTGTACTGTCTGTCTCTATCTTGTTTCTTTGTCTCCCTCCTGATTCCTCGATTCACTCACATTAACAGTTTGCACAGAGAGGATGACTTGAGTGCTTGTGGGTTTTGTTTTTTTTTTGGGTTTATTCAGTGATGCTGTGGCAGCTTGTGTCTTCTCAAACAAAGACTTTTTTTTACCACCTCATCAGCTCCTCATATTCACATTTGGTACTTGGCTAAAAGAGAGACAGACTGACTGTTGCTGCCTTTCTTGCTTTCTTCCTTCACTATCATTTCTTGTTTCCAAAACTAGAGACAGACTTGCCACCTTGGGCTAATAGTCACACAGCCACTATCACAAATTCATCACCAGCAAAGAGCCCAAATAAAACTAGCTGTCTGTCAATCACAATAATTGATTAGATGTAACTTGTTCCTCTTAGTTTGGAAACAGTTCTGCGGAGAGCTGAGGCAGCAGTCAGAGGCACATTGTAGCTATTTGTTGGGCTAATTGTCAGGACCTCGAGGCAAAGACAGCCACGTCTGATTTTGCTGATATCTGACAATCAATATTTTCTGTAGGCATTTCAGCAGATCGACACAAACAATTTTCTTTTCCGCAGCACAACCGTGTTTCTTATATCCACAAGAAGAGCACAGAGTTCTGTTGCAGGTAGTATGTGGAAAATATGGACAATAAATAACATTTGAAATATCAAAATATGATATATGTGAAATCTACTCTCTTCAATAGTTACAATAGTTAATGCAAAAAGGTAGATATCTTCTATCTTCTAATCTTCTAAGTCTTTCTGAAATGAAACCACTGGCATGTTATGCAATTTAATCTGAATACTGTAAACTGATGAAAAATCATCAGATTATTTCCAAAATTATGTTGGATATATTGCTAATACAGTAATGATCAATAAATAATAACAATGGTCAATATGATATGCACCCACAAACGTTCCAAACAATTAAATAGAACTTGTTTTAATAGATATTAAATAGGAGAAAAATGATAAGATATTATTGAAATAATCCTCCATGTCGTCTGTCAAAATGTCCTTGAGTAAGACACCAAAACTCCAGTCTCTTCTTCGCTTATTAGCTTGGAAAAGAAGACTGCGTATTTGTTTTTTAAAATTGTCGAAGATTCTAATTTGACACACTGGCTTGGATATTTAATCAGTTCCCACCTTGTATAGTGTCATTTTTTCCCCTTTTTTGCCCACTTGTGTGTTGTTGTCTCTCAAAGCAGAATCCCTTTGTCCTTCCCTTGTCATTTTTATCTATAGCCACCTCTTCCTTACTCTCACCACACTGCAGAGGTAGTTCCAATAACTGCTCTATATATAGTCTTAAGCTGCCATAGTTTCAAAGCAACAGAGCTCCTATAGTTCTGACTGCCACTGGATTAGTGGAAAAGAGATGGCAAGAAAAGAGAAAAGAAAGCACTATGACAGATGCATGCAAAGGAGTCCAATAAGAAGACAAGTGATTCATAAAAACATTTGACTTAAAAGAGTGTATAGTGTACAGCTCAGCTTAAGAGGCCGCTCTAAGCAGCACAGTTACTGTCTTGCCCATCCACCTCAGACCACATCCCTGTGAGCCTGTCTTAGCGTATTTCCGCCTCCTCTCCCTCACCCATCTGGTCGCACTATCAACCCGGAGCACGGATCAGACTTTCTCTTTTCTCGCCCTATCTCCTCCGGGAGGCTGTCTCCCTTTCCCAAAAATCTGGTGCAGCCTTCTGCGTTCCCGCTGGCAGCCAGGCACTGACAAATGGCCGCTCAGCGCACCCACTGACGAGCAATCGCACCAACTGACACTGTAAATCCCCCTTTGGATTAAAAAAGTGAGACATGATGTTCCTGGCAAAGGCACACTGGGGTATATACAATATTACTCAGCTCACTCCCCCCGGGGGCATATACTGTAGGAGAGACGGCATTAAAGCTCACTGTTGATCCTTCATAACGTATACTATACTGTCGTCACGCCCTCCACCTCTGCAGCCTCTCTCTCTCTGTCTGTGCGTGTGTGAGTGATCATCTGAGAGGAGACAGGTGCGCTGGAGTCTGAGCGGAGCCCCACCACCCTGTAATCAAGACTCCTACAAAGACTCCACATCCACCTTGCCAGATCTTAGCTCCTGCTCAGTCAGTCTGCATTTCCAGCCTCAACAGATTCTATTTGCTCGTTGCTTGTGTAGAAGTTATTTCCTCTCCCAGCTCCTGCAGTCCCTGTTGCTCTGCACCAGCCGCTTTGTCTCGTCACCCTGCTCGCCTGCTTCCGACCTCGGCTTGATCCGGCAGCCCCCCTGGACCCCGCCTTGGACCTGCTTGGTTCTGCTTCCCTCTCTTTGCATCTCACATCCCCATCCCTTTCACCCTGCAATAAATTATCTTCTTCATTCAAACTCGCCAACTTTGTGTCTCCCACTTGGCTTCACTAGCTAGCTCATAACAAGCAAGCTTTTACTGAGCTGCTATGTTGAAATGCAAGCGTTGAATGAATGATCAAATGATACATGTTACACGCCAGCCATTCCCTCTGTGGCTGACACGGGAATGTTACTGCTTAAGCACATTATATGAAATCTCTCCATCTGAATTTCTAGAGGGCATTTAGATTAGTTTCTCCCTGCATATCTCATCTTTCTCTGCCCATTAGTAATTTAGGAAAGAAAGGGAAGTGGGATAAGTAGGTAGGGACAGCGAGGATAAAGGGGTTTTTCAAAGGTACAGAGGTTTGAAAGAGGGGATTATACGGGGAGAGATAATGAGAGAACTCATTTCACACGGAGGAGAGCGGCAAAAAAAAATGGAAGACAAGGTTCATATGATCTAGATGCCAGCCTCATCAACTGCTGTAATGAGGGTTTGTATAATCTGCCATCTGTCCTACAATTGCATGTCTTCAGTCATGCCAGGGATATAACGTGAGGGGGATGGATGTGGCTGTGGCAGATATGGTGAATGGAGGATTTTTTTTTTTCCCATCTCCCAAAGCAAAGCTGACGATCATTCACACAGCTGTAATGATAGGCCTGTAACAGAAATTCAAATTCATGCCTCGTGTCTGTCTGACTGTTTAGCATTTTGGATAGACAGAAGAAAGACGGACAGACTGAAGGAACAGTGTGAAGAGACAAATACCGTGTTGCACTCCTGCGTCCACCCCCGGTCTAGTCATTCCCACTTGTGATTGTGGGATGACTGGAGGGTCGGAGACGAGAGATAGCTCTAATTCCTCCTCCAGTCTCGTCTCTGCATGTGTTTTTTATGCGAGGAGCCAGCTGTGACAACTGCTCCCACCTGAGTCATGTGTCTGTGTTTTGCCACACAATCTTCTCCACGTCCCGCTTGAGTGGTAAATAGGCTGTTGAGATCTGCAATACCACATCTCTAGCTTTTTTTTTTCACAGCACATGAGCCAGAAAACCAGAGATTCGAGTCAGTCAGTCAACCAGAAGACTGTCATCCTCCATCTATCCTCCGCTGTATTTGGTTTAACACCTTCTGAATATCAGATGAAAATCACTGCACATATAATACGTCTGGGATGATGATTTGATTCACAGATAGACTAATGTGTTAAGAAATCATAAGAATCCCACTGCTATCAAAGTGTGCAATGATTTAAGTGTCATTGATCTCCCTTACAATCACTTTCTTTCTCCTCCTGACTAAATAAAAATTGTTCATTATCCTCAAATCTCTCTCTGGATCCATGTCTGCTTTGCTGCAAATGACTGTTTATCCCTCCATGCCTGCTTGACTGGTAAAAAGTGGGGCAGATCTCTCTCTGATCTCTGTGTCCTTGACATGCTGGTGTCCTTGACGGAGGATGTCCACTCTACAGCTGCATGTCGGCACTAATCCACAGTCACCTCCGGATGAGTTCACCAGCTGGGAATCCTCCTTCAGTCACCAGTAGTGGCTGAAAACAACCCGTTAGAACCAACCCAGCTGGGAAATTTGCCTTTTCCTCCATGTTTCTATCTCTATCTGTCTAAGGGTGCACGCATTGGAAGAAATAAAAATCCTTTAATTTCGTTTGTGCGCAGCAGCTGTGTCTTTGTGAGTTTGGCTTGTGTGAATGCTTCTGGATGCCTGCGTGACCTCTGCCAGTCTGTGACAGCTGGCATATGGCACCACTCTACCTCCACCAGCCCGAGTCTACGCCTCAGACCTCTGCCATCTTGGCTGTGCACCAGGGAAGCAAGTTAGTGCTGGTAATTAGGACAGATAGCTAGTGAGGAAAGCAAAGGGAGAGTCGCCGCGCTCCATGATTTCTGACAGACTTGGCCTAGGCTTGACATAGCAGACGTCTGAGATAAGACAGGAAGAGACTTACGAGGATACGAGTTCATAGAGATGTATGAAATATTTGATAGAGTTACGCCGGATTTACATAATACTCACAGAAACGAAATCGCATGTTGCTGTTTGAGTGGGCTGAAAATGAGCATGATGCCTTCTACAAGGGAGCTTTGATGCTAGTCACGCCTAATGTACTGTAAGATGTAGTTGATGCGGATGTTGCAAAATTTATTTCCCTTCTGAGCCGGCCTCGCTTTTTTTTCAATCCAAACCATAAATAAGAAATTATGTTTGGTCAATGAAATCATGTACATGTCTTTCAAGTGCAAAGGCGTCCTGTTGTTTTAACAGTTTTCCACAAACAAAATGATAAATCAGAGACCAGAGAAAAAAAAAGAGGATGTTCATAATACAGCATCTTGCTGCCGTGCTGCCATGAAATCCATTTACATTTGTGCAATTAGCTTACATGGTCCAGCCTCAGATATCCTGTTTGGCTGCGGTCCTCACTTGGCTGTCTCACATCATCGTGACTTTGTGACTAGCGCCACTCTAAATTATGCCAAAAGCATCCGTCCACACTTAGATGCAGGCCCCTCAATATTCAGGCGACAGATGTTTCCAGACGAGATGACTTTAAAAAACAGATATCATCCACAAGTGAAAAAAGCCTGTTTGGGGTTATGAATGTACTTCAGCACTTTATTATAACTTGAGTGTTTCTGAGACGAGTCAGAAAGGCAAAGACCAACTCACCTGGGAGAGTCAGCTGAAAGAATACAACACACTGTAGTATTATTACTGGACCAGAGCTTTACATAGGCGTTGGCTGTCGGCCAAAGAGCTGAGTGCTCATTACAGTTCAGTCACCTACTTTATGATATCATTTGATTCTAATAAAATAGTTTTCACTAACAAGCTTTGCTATGTGTCTACATTTTACAACCACTGGCCTCCACTTCAAAACAACGTGAGCACGACGACAGAGAAACAAATCTTCCTTTGCAGTAATTCACTACATGTTTACAATGAGGGAGGCAAACTCATTCAATATGAAACCATTAAGATCAGTGCATAAGATGGAACAGTGGCATTAGAATATTCCAGAGGCCAAATTTGGGCTTTTACAGCCAAAATAATTTCCTGGGATGGAAAGCACCCCAGCAATGCTAAGATATGCTTTGAGGAGCCAGCAAGAAAGTTGAGTACAGTGTATGATAGAGAATCCTGTATGCAAGAGTAATTTCCTATTATCCATCTCATGCAGTGTTTGTGAACTGTTAGATTTGCTGCAGTTTGCCTTGAACTACACACTGTGGTGTTCAGAGAAGATAGTTAAACTTTACCCCAGGTAGAGAACAACTAATAAATCATATTTTGCAGATTAGGCTTGCGCTTATGCACACACACACACACACACACACACACACACACACACACACACACACACACACACACACACACATACATACACCCACACACAGTAGTGCTTCCATCACTTAAGAGGACATTACACTGACTTCATTTCCTGGGGACTCACCCTAACCATAACCACTACTTGCCTAACCAGGACCTAACCCTAAACTTAACTGAAGTCTTCACTCTAAAATTTAATATTTTATGAAATGGGAGCTGCCCCCAGAAGGAAGCAGAATCCCCATGATGTGCATGTGTGAACAGATTTATGTCCTCACAACATGAGTAATACACATCCAGACACACACACATACACAATCCTTTAATTAAACTCTACTGAACAGGTTACAAATCTAGAGCTGCTTTCCTTATCGCAAATCCGCTGCTTAATTGCCCTGTCTGCTGCTCCCTTTGTTACACTGGGTGTGTAAAGTACATCGGTAAGTGAGCTGAAAAATTAGGATGAATCAAATCAACGTGTAATCTTCGCGACAAAGGTGCCTTTAAATATAACCCGCTAATGGTGTTGGATGAAAAATGATCATCCCACCACAGTAATTTATCATCATAACTGTGAGGTGGAGTTTGTTCTTTCGAAAAATAGTTCCACAGAATGTCTGTATCTCTGTTTGACATCAAATATCAACTTCACTTAAAAGGACAAATGAAAGAAAATGGGAGTGAGACATCGGCAGCTAAATTATATTTCAGAGAAAGCAAACACTCAATTAGCATGCCGGTGATGAAGTGGCATTAATAAAACCATTTTCACAAAGGTCAATCACTGACAAATATTTGTTTGTGTGTGTAGCCTTGAAGCATTTAGCTGATTTATAGAAAGAAGACAAATAGCACAGCAGCAGAAGGACATCGACATGATAATCCTTATCCATCTGAAAGATGGAAGACAGGGGTTAAAAAGAAGATGATGAAGGGATAAGTGCAACCCTGAGAAACAGGAAGCAAAAATAAAGGAATGGAGAGATAATAATTTGTATTACCTCTGGTTTCCATGGCAATTTCTTGTGGTGCTGGCTGAGGAACTTCCGGATGTGCGTATGGTCTCTGCCATCAGTCCCTCCTGTGACTGGCTCATCATCCTTGAAAGAAAAAAAAACAGGAGAAACAAGGACACGAATCAGCCACAAATAAAACACACACTGATGCAATGAAAATACAAGTGAATGGAGGGTTTTTTTGAAAAGGCTTAATCATCCATCTGTGCATGAAGGCATCCAACCATCACCGAGGTAACACGACTCTTCTCCATAAGCTCCATATGAAATCGATACACGAGATGAAGAAGACTCATTAGCTAAAACCACAGCTCTTTATAATTCATGGAGGCATTAAGCCGTGTGTACTGTGCATTACACACAGCTGAGAATACCACACACATATACATGTACACATGCATGTCGTAAAAGAGCAGGCCAAGCAAACACAGACTTATTTCTCCAGAAGGCTACTTTTAAGACTCTGTGGAATCTCTTCACCATTCAATCCTAATCCGGCGTTTGACTCACCAAAGCCCTAATCTCCAACATACTCTAAACCATCCACCCTGCTGGCCAAGATCTGCTCTCCAGGGAGCCTGAACTCTCCCCCTGATCTGGGATTTAGCCCGGTGCTCCGGCCAGAGCACTGCAGGGACCTTTCTCTGCGGCCCGCTCAGAGGCATGTTAATGTTAATGCTGCGGTGTGACGGGCAGGACGGAGCGGAGAGAGGAGCGCACGTTCTCAGCCTAGCTACGAGGAGATAAAAGGCTGCCGGGCTCCCGGAGGAGGAACCGAGTCGCAGAGCTGTTAAATGAGTGGCAAAGCATCCTCCATTTAGCAGGGATGTCAAAGAGAGGCACACCTCCACCGAGATGCGGAGAAGAGGTTTTCAGCACCCCTGAAATGAGGGGCTTTTGTCGAGAAGTCACCGGTGTTTGCGGAAGAATCAGGGGAGGAAAAAAGAAAATTTTCAGAGTGGAGGAGGCGAAGAGACAGAGCTGTCGGATGCCAAGCCTTTGATTACTTTTTTAACTTCCAAGGGAGAGAGATGAAGGAGGGCAGGGAAGGTAATGATGAAGAAATGTGACAACAGGCTCCCCTCCTGCCTGACACCAGAGGAGCGTAAAGTGGCTGATGTTTGTGCCGACCCATACGCACACACGCACGTGCACACACACACACACACACAGATCCACTCACTGAAGGACACAGCATTCATATTGCATCAGCTGGAGTCTCGCATGGAACAAAAACAGCAGAAGAATAAAAGTACAAGGCAGGACTCAGTGGTCAGTAAAATACAAAGTGTAGTGTACAATCATGAATTGTACAATACATAGAACTAGAATTATAGAATATAAAAATTTTAGAAGATCTATACAATCACCAGTTTCAAAATAAATACTCAAGATTGCCGTCACAAATTTAGTATCAACCAAATAAGAAACATGGTCACAATCTCCCTTCTGTTTCTGAGTTTTGGTTTTGAATAATGGCCAGAAAAGTGCTTTTGCAGTACATTATGATGCCACAGTGAAGCTGACCTTTGATCTTTTGCACATTAGACATTTGTGTTAAGATTGTCAAAATTTGTGTAGTGAATTCTTGTGGCCAAAATTGCGTTCTGTAAGGTCACAGTGACCTCAACCTTTGACCACCAAAATCTAATCAATTCATCCTTGAGTCCAAGTGGAGGTTTGTGTCAGATGTAATGAAATTTGCTCCAGGCATTCCTGAGATATTGCGTTCATGAGAATGAGACGGACATTAGGTCAGAGTGACCTTGACCTCTGACCACCAAATTCTAATCAATTCAGTCTGGAGTCCAAATGGACAGCTGAGCCATAACTGAGGAATTTCCCTCTAGGTGTTCTTGAGATCATACATTCAAGTGGATGCATGGAAAGACGAAAGAATAATGCCTCTGGCCGCAGCTGTCACCGGCATGAAGGCATAAAAATCACCATATAATTAGAAATAAAGCCACAGTGAAAATTGTACCCAATTACTGGCTCTTAATTCTGAAATCTACTGTAATGCCATAAGGCTATTTCATAGATTTAACTTAAATACAGAGCATTACTTAACATGTTAACTATGTCAAGAATACTGAATGCGAGTAAAACTTGTAAACATGAACTTGAATGATCTTTTCAATTTCTGTTTTTGGAATTCGAATCATCATAGCTCTGTTTTGTCATTAACACTCTGCACTTCTGAGTGTGACTTTACGTTTGAAGGTGTTGTTTTTCTTGTCATAAACACTGGAGAGTTTGGTGTCGCTTCCATCTCAAATCAAATTTAGTCCTCGAACTGTCTCTGTGACATGATTAGTGTGAGCAAATCAAGAACCAAGAGCTTTTTGTTTCTGCCAGTTAATCAGCTTTGACTATTAGAACAGGTGCGCTGACTGTTTGAATGATAACAGATTATCCATGTAGGTAAAGGACTTTGTGCTGAATGGATGTGATTAAAAGAGACAATGTTTTGGAGATAATATGTTGTGAATCCTAAAAAGACTAAACTCTGTTTGGGTTTGGACTGTAATTCACACAGACACCACTTTCCCAAAGCGATGCCTCAGCTGGATCCGACTCAAACTCTGCTTATCGATGCAATACTAAAAGGCACAGTTAAACTCATTGACCCGAAGCTGCAGTACATCCTTCATCAGGTGCCGTCTCTTTTTCCTCTATTGTGTATATCGACTGCACACTTCGGCGAGATGTTGCCATTACTTATAGCGCGCTACAAATACTTGTAGCATTTTTTGCATGAGTCATTACTTCAGAGTTACAATCTCTAACTTATAAGCAGATCTACATTTTTTTCTGGCACTGAGCCCAGAACTGTGTTATCATGTTTCCCTGATAATTAAAGTTGATGCTAAGGGGCCTGTCAGATGGCCTTATGTATTAAACATTGCATCAAGGCAAAACAAGGAATATCAATCACACTGATGAGACTGCCTATTTATCATGTGTTTACATTGCTATTTACCTTGTTGACTTCCAGTCAAATAGAATGACAAATGGTCTATAACAATGTGTGCATTCGTCTGCTATGGCAGCCATGCATCAGAGACAAAAACAGAGGGGTAGAGGAATGACACCTAAACTAAGTTGTTTTATGTATGAACACGCACGGTAGAGGTCGTTTATCTTAAAGGGGTTGATTGATAGATTAGCTGTCCGATCAGCGAGCGTCTGTCACTGATATCCATCCTTCCCACCAGTCAAAAAAGCTTGCTGAAGTGGGTGCTCGCCTCCCAGTAGTTTCCTTCCAGGCTCTCCACGTTCACACGGCACAATTCAAACGGATGACCTTGCTGATCTTAGCCCAGGGAAACAGCTGGAACCAGTGACCTAGAATATCAATGAGCTTAATTAATCTCCCTTATTAAACATAAACAAGCACCCGTCTGGGGGTGGGGGGTGTAGACAGAACAGAGCAGAGATTTGGGGCTTGTTTCTCCTCACACCCACCCATCATGATCAATTTTTCATTCATGTTAACTGCCACAGAGTTGCAGAGTATGCTAATTAGCCCCACCATAATAATAATAATATTGACACCTCGCATTCTTCATCCCATAGACTCAAAGAATATAGAGTGGCTCCCGGGCACTGGCCGTGCATTGCTCATATGAATACATATAGCTGGAGCTAAAGCTTCCTAGATGACATTTACTGCAGCACTGAGTAATCGCAATGATTCACTGCCAAAAAAAAAGGAAAGTTGTGAAGAAAAGCTGCTCTCACCTGTGCAGGTGATTTTGGATGATTTTACTACATATATTCAGATACATCATACTGTGCATTGCACAATGTTAGATAAGGAAGTGACAGTATACAATCATGGACCAGACATCTACCTATGTGAAAGGCATACGATGCGAGACTCCTACAGAGAGAAATAGCGAGATATAAGAAAAGGGTGAAAAGAGGTTGAAAAGAAATAGAGAATGGAGACGTGAAAAAGTGGCAGACTGGAGGCAGGGAATAAGCAACATGGAACAAGACAGACGAAAAGAGACATACATACAAAAGAGAAAAAAGGTGAGCGGCGGAACAATAAAGAGGGAAAAAAAGCACAACTGAGAGAAGACCTTTGATAGTAGTAGTAGTGCACAGTGCCTTCTGCCAGTCTAGTCCTCAGAAATCCCTCTGGCACAGCGATTGTCTGAAGCGACTACGAACTGCCAGATTCCCTTTCCCACCTCTCTTTACTGAACAGACCAAACAGACCAGTGTCTGCTTGGTTTCAGAGCAGTACCACAAAGCTCTGTGAAGTCGAACACGCTCACCAGCACTGCTGGCTGCGTATGTGATGTGACTACAACTAAAAAGATGGATTTTCAGTTCACAATTCTCAGTATGTACTGGATGGCACAGATTCTCTATACCACAGAGATTAAGGGCTATTTAATAATAACAACTTGTTTTGTATCATCCAGATTCATTGTATCCTTTAAATTCTGGGTTATTGAAATAAATAACGCTCAACCAATGCCAGGTTCACTTGAATCAAAGCTTAAACTGGGACAAAGGTGAGTTTTCACGGCCGGAGTGAGGATTTCTATTGCCACTCGCAGACACTCACATCCACCACTTCACATTACTAAAAAGCCTGCAATAGAATCGAAACATAGTACGCATTCCTCACCTTATCCAAGGTGAACTTCACAGTTGCCCTCTTCTGCAATGTTGAACAAATGCAAGATTCTAATTCAAAAAAATGAAGGTGCATTCAGCTGATTTCACAGAGGTTCCTGACATTGAGACGCTTTCAAAAAAATTGCTCAGAATCTATAACGTAGTTACGAATAAGGAAGCTTGATTGAAGAGTCGTCTTAGCATTGTGGCATCGCAAAAGAACTGATGAAGACGTGAAAGACAAGAAGATGTGAAAGGAATATGGCAGCGTTTCACATCATGCAGGCGTCCAAAGGTAAAAAAGGAAACAGCAAAAGGTGTCAGATAAGGACACAGATGATGTGGCTCGCTTTTATTTCTCTAGTTCATACCTTCAAGGACTAATCACGCCTCCTCAACGCAGGGCACGATAATGTGAAAAGGAGCTCTACAAGACTCAAGGTAAATTAGAAATGTCTTTAGTGTGAGCCACCTGCTTCTTCGCCGACTACAAACACACTCACTATGGCAACACAAGGCTCGCCACCGCAAAACCTATGTGAGATAGCACATGAGCTGCCGACTGTGTTGAAGTCACATGACAAAATTCATGTGTTTTCCTCATGCTGTGCTGCCGGTTTAATCCCTCTGGCATCATCCTGTGTTTCAGCGTATACTACATTCTTTGCAGAAGCTGAAGGGAGAGAATGAGAAATGCGAAGAATGAGTGAGTCATTGGCCTTTGATCCACACAGCAAATGTGCATCTCTTTTTAAGTAGATAGGTTATTGCTCTTTGCAGCAAAAGATCAAGGCAGCGCTACCTTTAAGATATTCAGAGCATACAAGCAGAAACATGCCTGTGTTAACTTGAATTGGCCTCTATTGTTTTGTCGGTGAAAGTAGACTGATGAAAGCGGGCCACTTTGATTCATGTGGCACATCAGCAAACACTGCTGGAAACTGAAGAGCAATTTTGCCATATGTTGACGTGGCTGCTCCGGGTGTTGGTTAATGAATAGGACTGTCGTGGGAACCACCTCGGTGATCCTGGATCAGCCCTCGCCAGCGCTGAGAGGTTGAATAAATCTGCACCCTGATCTCACAATCAGCCGTTCTAGTCTATTTCAGTAAGAATGCAGCTTTGGGATCCCCAATACCTTTACATCCAAATCCCTATTCCTTTTAACAAAGTGGCTGGCGCTGCTGAATAGAAATCAGCCCAAGCGCGTTCAGTTAAAACTATTGCAGAACAAATCCCAGCCAAGAGAAAGAAGGAGTGCAACTATTTTTGTCTCACTGCTTGCATTATTCATGTAAGAAATTACATGCCGGTCAATGGAACAGTAGAAAGGCTGAGTGAGGAAGGGAGGGAGGAAAAATGGAACATAAATAAGGGACGGCTGCAGTCGACAATAGGAGTGATAGAGTCAGTGGCTCCAATTCATTGGTTGGAAGATTAATGGTGCAGAGATGAGTACGGCTGGGAGACAATAGGACACGAAGGAAAAGAAGGAGGGAAGAGGGGGAGGGAGGGGAGGAGAGAGATGGACGGATGGCGTGAAGAAAAACTGCAGACAGTTGAAGGAGAAAAGGCGAGAGGATAAGCCATTATTATCCTGCATATGTGCTTAACGAGCATTGATTTTAATGTGATGATGATGAGTGTTTGTGCATGCACGAGTGTGTTCTAGAGTATGGAAACATAAGGTCAGCTTGAATTATGTGTGTGCACCCGATGCAAGTATCTACCAGCATTTGCATGCAGCACATATTGAGTTGCATGTATGTTACAGAGTGTTTAAGGTATTGATTCAGGTCTAGGACTTCTGTCACGCTTGAGTCCACATCAATACAGCGAGCATGTAAGGACAATAGCAGCGAAAAGCAGTGCAATCTCTCTGAGGATCGATAGTGGTCTGAAGAGCTTTGTCTGCGCTGTCACTTTCGGTCAGTCACGTCTCAGGTCCTCTGATGTAAAATCTAAATTTCTTGTCCCAAGCACCTCAAGTTTATGTATTATCTTAATACATTTTAGATAATACTGTTGCATTATTGGTGCCAGTAATACATCAGAAGGACATGAAAATATCTGGATGACTGATTGAGGGCAGGATTTTGCATTAGGTTGGTGGGGTGTTGGAGAGAGAGCAGGCGAAGCTTAAGCCTTCTATTTGATGGCATGTAATCTTTGCACTGTAATTAAAACTGTCTGCGAGGTGCTTCAGCACAGCCTTAGGAAAAACGCTCTGTGGAGAGACAGCTAAAGGTGCCTTTAATCATTATAAATTCAACGTAAGTAGTGCTTGAACAAGATACAGGTCAGATTAGTGGAAAGAGAGAAATAGTTGGACGGGGACGCAGAGCAGATGCAGCCAGTGTTTGAGCTGGAATCCAGCCTTGTGACATTTGTTCTCCCTTTGTTGGAAGAGCGCTGCATTTTTTTTTATTACAGTCTGAGCAACAAAATACATTACCACCTATCTCTTGCAAGGTATGGGGCAAAATGAGGAATAAAGAGCAGAGGTCTGTCATCCATATTAGTGCTGGGTTTTCTGTGCAGGCTGATTACTGCTGATGGGGTGTGACACGGGGCAGCTGGCAAACAGACCAGGCAAACAGTCGACTGCCAATCATCGCTGACCTCCTTGGTGCTCAATCTGACCTAATCAACACAGAGCCTGCTGCAGAGAAACTGAGGCAGTCTCAGAAAGGGATGGCCACAAACCAACAAACAAGCTGGCCATGCTCTAACGAGACAGGTGTGTGCGCGGTAATGGTGCATTAACTTGCGTGTAGCATTTTTCCCCAAACTATTTTTCTCGGCCCTAAGCAGAGAAAACAGAGAGATGGCTGGATAAATGCTATTTTTCCTAAACCGCCATCCTTTTTTTCCCCAAACATACAATCCTATCAGTAGTGGCCACAGTGTGCAGAGTACAGCCACATTTAAAAAAAAAAAAGCACCTGGCTGCAGTTTGTTGGCAGAGCAGAGCACCTCCAAAAGTTTGAAATGACTTATGTTTTTTCAGAAAAAAAACACATGACGTCAGCCGCTTCTTTATCAAGCAAATGCTGAAGAATACGTTTCTCAGGATGCTGGTGGTTTTTCGAGCAACAATGACAAGGATGGAGAGAAGCAACAAAGTCCCTATACAGGCACTGGTTCTGCTTGTGAGTGAATGTACGATGCTATAATGTGCTTGTGGTCGAGGATGGACTGGTAATAAAAAATGACCCAGGACTTTTTGACTCACACCCCCCCCACCCCACCATAAAACAGATGTAAAATTATACAAAGGGAACGTGTTGCTCTTCCATCTTGACCAATGGCACTGGCATCCTGGCTCTGGCCACATCTGTACTGGCCACTGCAGATGCACAATCCACAACCTGGATGAGTAACTAGTATTATATTATAACATTATAACATTAAATAAAAAATACAGTATTAATAGTATAATGTTAGTATAATATGAATACACTAATTATATGATGTTGGCTATATTGTTTATAATTTCATATAACAGTATAGGGCTTACCACTGGTATAATATTAATGCCATTTGGACAATGCAGCAGTTCAGAAACAGACAATATTTACCATTTTCCTCAAAATTCTTTTTCAAGAAAAAAAGGTCTACAATGGTGGCTCATCTCTAATATGCTATAATGCTAAATACTAACTTGTCAATAATCATAATCACTCATGCATAACAATGTGTTCGACATTTTTGACGGCAGCATGTGAATGTTTTTTTTAATGTCCCGCCCCAACCAGGCTGTGATTGGATGATTCATGAACAATGACCTTCCAAAAGGCACCCGACATATCTAAATAGTCGTTTTATTCTGTCCCCTCAACTAACTGGCTGAACTGGTATGACTGGGCTCACTGAGTGAGAAAGACTGAATGATGATTTGTTATTCTGAAACACTTCAGCTTTAAGGGACTCCATCCTCTTCTCTCTGAGCTTTTCAGAACCATCTTTGCATTGTTTTGTTTGCCCATCGTGCTCCACTGGTCTACTAATCCAAATGTCACCACATTGCAGAGATGGGAAAGGACCAGTCATCCACACAGCACTTGGTTATTTTTATTCAGGCAGGGGTGGTGTTATTTAAAAATGTTTATTTCGTGTTGCATCTGCAGAAATTGTCAAACGGCCCAACCAGTGCTCCAGATGGTCAGTTCGTCATTGGTTATACGTCTTACCTCTGAGATAAGCAGATTGTGTGAGCCTTAAAGAAAATAACAGGTTCAGCAATTTTGTCACCCGCCAACTGCTTTTTTCATTTCTATACATGTTGACTGTGTGTGTATGTTTGAAATGTTATCTTAGATTTTTTAAGTGTTGAAATTGGACATCTCCACCTGAACATCCAAACTCCTGTTGGTCATACTTTTCTTTAGTACAAGCAGCTCAGGAGGGTGAACGCACTTTTCTGTTTGCATTTGTTTTTGTGTTTATAGCTACAGTATGTCTGTGTGTGTTGAGAATTTGCGCATTGAACTGTTTGTTGCACAAGGCACTAGAAACCTCAGCACATTTTGTAGTAGGACATCAAAGCATAAATGTAAGATACTAAGATACTCCCCCATCCTTCCACTCTACACCAAACAGCTCCCTTGACCTAAAATCAAGGATGTAATGTGAGGTAACTTTCAGTCCATGCCACACACACACACATACGCACGCAC
Source organism: Centropyge bicolor (assembly GCA_037975185.1). Taxonomy (NCBI): domain Eukaryota; kingdom Metazoa; phylum Chordata; class Actinopteri; family Pomacanthidae; genus Centropyge; species Centropyge bicolor. Next base: position 5,769,910 of record JBBMOC010000009.1, on the reverse strand, counting down.
ACACACACACGCGCACACACACACACGCACACACACACACACACACACGCGCACACACACACACACGCGCACACACACACACGTCTAGTTAGTGAAAGGAAAGACACTAAAAAGCAGAGGTGAATTATGAATGAAAGAAGAGCCCATGTAAAGTTTAATAACAGGAGATACTCGGAAATGTTCCGGAGCCTTTTCATGTGCAGGTGACCCTTCATAACCTCACCATCGAAAATGAACCTGCATACATGCATACTAGGCATGCAAAGACACCCTACCTTCTCACACAGATTTACACAGATCCAATAACACACACACTTCAGTCCGACTCCTACACCATGCCCATGCAAAATAGCAGCATAGATGAGAACGACAGCTCTGAAATTATGACTGACTAAACTACACACACACACCCAGGTAATGTGTGTTATGTCTGTATGCCACAGTTACACACTTCATTATAATAAAAACTGGCTTCAGGGGAACTTGCTGGGATCAATAAGCTAACAGCGAGACCCCAGGAGGTGGCCCTGTCTTCATTATCTGTGATGGTAAGTAAAGACAACAGTGAGAGGACCCCAACTGCTATTATGGAGATTGTGTGGAGATTAGTTATGCCTGCGATCAATACTTACATCTTCTTATCTTATCCTTGCTGAATAAATACACGGATAGCAGCGCTCCCATACAGAAGGTCTGCAGGTCTGTTTCCTCTCTGAATATGTTAAGAAGAAGCAAATCAGTCATTATCACAAACTAAGCCCTGGCAGAGTGGCTCCATAGTCTTTCACTAAGATAATACACCTTGAGCTTAACTGAACAGTTGACCTCCAACTCTATTTCTATTATAAAACAAAGTCATTTAGATTGTAGTGTAAAAAAATATACATTCTATACAATGTAAAAGGGGGGTTATTCTTGTGTGTCATAGCGTAGCTGTAACCGATAACACTAAAAATGTTTCATTTAGATGAAACATGAAAATTTGTGGAAATTGAAATGACCATTGAGAAAAGCTGCACAATCACAAACACACCCACGTTTCAGTGCGTGCCCCTACACAAGCAGCCACATCTCGAGCTTACGGCAAACAAGATGTATTGACTGTGTAATGTTTGTTGCAGCACATTTCACATGTGGTATCTGTGATATGTCGGTCGCCTGCTGCCCGCCCGGTTTCTGCAGCTGACATTTCTGCTGACCAGCACTCCCAAGCTCTCTGTCCTCCTTTGGTATTTCCCCCCCCCCCCTCCATCCTTCTTCCTCGGGCAATTTTCCACCTCTTTCCTCCCTAAGAAATACGGTTTAATTTAATGTGATTTAACTTTTTCTCCAAGTCCAGAGAGAGTTAAGGGAAAACTTAATACAAAACCAGGCCCTCCCTCACTGGATGGATGAAGGACCACTTATTATCTAAGCTCTTTAAGTGCTCTGTTTGTGAAGCACTCCATTTAAAGTCTCCTTAAAGACCTGGTACAACCCCAAACTAACCAGGATTAATGACAGCAGAGTGAGTATCTATCAATCTGAACAAATCCTATACATAGCTTTATATCTGGAGAGAGCAAAACAAAGAGAGTGAAATGGAAAAAAAATCTTGATTGGTTAAGAAGAAAAATTCCATTTAGAAATCTAGAATAAACACAAAAAGCTGTCATGAAAATAAATATAAAGGGTGAAAAAAAGCGCCTTCCTATTATTTGACTTTGCTTTGTTTTAGTACTTTTAATTTGGGAGGCTGGCCGGTGGAAGACAGGTGAAGATGAGAGGCCACACCAGACTCCATTTTTACCTCACTTAAACAAACATGGGGATGTGTCAGCAAAGCCTGTGGCACCACAGGATGACTTTTACTTTTTTTTTTTTTTTTTTTTACCTTTTCATCCTTCTCCCACCCTTTCTTTTTGCTTCCTTTTAAAAATTTGCTGTCACCCCAGGGCCCAGAGAACATTTCAGGCTCCGTCTTTGATCTAAAAAAAGCAACGCCTCTGTCGCTCAGCATCCATGCAAGGATTTCGCACGTGTACATACGTGTGTGTGTTTCAAATGACCGACATCTTTGACTTTGGTGACATATTTTAATACACCCGCTTTGCTCCTGGAGTCTTTTTTTTTCTTTTTCTTACTTCTCGGAGCCGCTCTCCCTCTATAGTCCTGTCAGTGCAACTCAAACAGACAGGACAGACATGAGCAGCTTTGAGGAGGAGGCCTCCAGTTAATAAACTGTGTCAAAATGAATGTCTCTCCAGCTCTCTCCTCCACAGCACACTTCATCAACCGCACACCTGTTTGGAGATCTCACATCCACCTGTCTGGACTCCACTGTCTCCATCACAAAAAATGTCTATCCCTCACTTTCTCCTCACTTGCCTCGATATTGCTCCGCGTTGTGTCGTCATCCGCAAAAAGCGATCCCTCATTGCCTTTGTCACCGAGACAACAAGACGGGCAAAAGTAATTAAAACTGCCCCTGCTGCTTTGTGTTGAATGTGTCTGTCAGCCCACCAGAGCCTTGGAGCAACACGCTGGCTCCATTTGGCCCAACAGCTCTCTCACAACACCAGGTCATGCTGCTGATCCAAGGTCGCATTTACACAATTTTATTCATAAAAAAGTTGGTTGCTCCTTCTGATTGTGTTTTAAACTGGTTTACAACATGCATTAGTCTTGAAGAACATGTATCTGAGAAACATGACATGACCTGTTTTTTGACCCTTGATTATCTTAGTGTTTTAATTTTAGTTTGAGATCAATTTCACTGAACAGCACCAGGTCAGCCTCTGTGTGCATGTTGTCTCTAACCCAGTACATATTTCTGCTACCAGGCTTGCACCCTAACTGGAACAATTATACAGCCGACCTGTCAGAGCACTTACTGTACTTTCATCCTTTTAACAGCAGTCAAATTCCACGACAGTTTTGTCTACTCAGGGTTCAAAGTACGGAAACGCTTGTGCCAAGTCCTAAAAATAAGACAAAATTTCTACCATACCAAGAATGAAATGTCAAAATACTTTCTGGTGCACTACTGCCTGCGAAGACATTCTGCAACTCGTCTAATGGTGCATATGGTATTTCTAATAATAACAGTCTGGCTGGTCCAGACAGTGGATGGTTGCTGTCTTTTATCTCATGTCAGCTTCACCTGTCAGGTTTCACAAAAAGAGGGTTTTTTTTGTCTGGGTATTAGCTCCATCCAAAAAAAAAAAACACCCAGAAATGACAGCATTTTAAGTGTTTGCTGATATAAACAGCACCTTTTATCACCTCCGCACTTCTTTTTGACACTTGGATTTTGCCATTTCTGCCTCGCTTTTACATGTCATCATTCTGCCTCTAACCTCTCTGACACCAACTCTATTTTAGCACCCACACAGCAAACTCAAAACCAACTTTGGTGGCTTGGGTATTCAATGGTGTCAGTGCATGTTAGTGGAGATAGATGGCGGCGAGAAAAGAACAATGAATCTTCATCATAGTCCGTCGCTGCTTCTCTCTCGCCCATACACACCCACGGTCCCAAGCTGCTCCTTTGTCTTCGGGCTCTGTTTGTGTATCTCGGAACTCGGATGCTCGCTCAGTCCCTTTACCCGTCCTCGCTTATGTTTGCTATTCATTCACCCATCCATCCATCCATCCAGCTGTCCATCCGTCCCAATCTCTGGACACCTGGACGGAGGCGGAAAGATAATTTATAGCTCATTCCAGGACACTGCGTCCTCCTCTACTTACAGCACGCCCACATTGTTCTGGAGCTTTCATCGATATGAAATGGGTGCGTGGGTCGTAATTTCATCTACCTGCAGGCGTCTTGTCAGATCACAGATGACATGTACTGTACCAACATAGATCACCACCTGTAATACTGTAAAAAAAAACTCTTCAGGAAACCAACCGACAGTATGACACCACTCACTCCTACAGTACTCGACACAATAGAAGCCTGTGATGTTATTGCATTTTTACAAACATACTGTTGTGAAGGATTGGTTGAATTGTTACAGGTAGACATCAGTGGAAATGTGAGAGTTGGAGATCATTTTCTAGATTTTCAGTGTCATGGCTGAATATTTAGCTAATTTTGACAAAGCAACAAGTCACTGCTCACAAGACTTCATCTTGAGTGAGTCTTATTTAGACACAGCATCAAGCAGACCAGATCAAGTTAAAGGTAAAGAAAGATATTTAATTTCTCCGTAGGATCCTTTTTCCATAATGTTGTCAGACAGTGCTCTCCTTCAATATTGGGCCAGTTTCTAAAATCCTCGTCCCCAGTTGTCAGTTAGACACAAAAATACGTGAAAACAGGCTCCAGGCTGAAAAATGAAGTTTCCCTTTAAACATTAATGTCTCATCTTGTATCAGTCTTCAGCATACTGACAGAAATTCTTAGAAAATTTGGTTGGTAGAGCAAGAACATTTTGGGCTTTTATTACATTATTGCAGAGTTCAAAGGAAAGTGATTGGCTGTGACACAGTGGCTGCTCTGGGTCAACTCTCAATCTCACTCGCTGTCTGTCTCATCGTCTCTTCTTCTGTTACTTTGTCCATCACATCTGCGTCCAATTTTGTGTTCACCGGTCCGTCTGATTTTCTCTCCCTGAGCCCACATACAGCCATATGAATCTGGGAATTGTATGATGGGTCATTTAACATGTATTATATGCAGTCCCTCTTTTATGGCAGAAGGTACAATAGAACTTCAACCAAATTTTCTGTTGCAAAAATACAGTTTTTCCACATCAAAAAGCCAAAGCGCTCAGTTTTTTTTTTTTCATCCTACATCCTACAACGGTCACATAAAATGATCCAATCAAAGAACACATCAACAAACTATGTCTTCCTTCATGTGCTTGTTTTGTGCAACAGCCAGTGGCTCCGCGGTGAAGCTTGTGAAGAGAAAAAAAATGGATTTTTCAAATGTAAATGAGTTACTGATTTAGCGCTTTTTACCATTGCATGTATGCAGCGTGTGACAAGTGGACTTTTATCCAACACTGCTGTAGCTTTTGATTGTCGTGGATGTTTGGCAGTACCTGAAGTACTTGTGGTTGCATTAATTATAGTGACATAAAATCTTTTGATGAATCCTCCTGTACCTGTGAGAGACCTGCAGCATACAAAGTGAGGTAAGATGATGATCAATATTGCTATATCCTTTGGGCTGGGCATTCAAACCCAGTTCTGATCCGGTTCCAAAATTCCAATTTCAAGGGAATCATTAAGAAACAAATTTCATGCTAGTTTTAATTTCAGGACCAGGACTTGGGTATCCATTAGGGATGAGTATCCGTTACGGATAAAACATTTTGGACGAATACGATTATGATACAAATAAAATCCGTCAATATCTGTGTTCGTGGTTCGTGCTGAAGGAAAATCCTCATTGTGTAACTAACTGTCTTCGCGCTCTATGATTGGCCAGTCACACACAGCGCCCGCCCTCTATGGTCTGTGCACGTCTCTCCCAACATACGCGCGGTGCATTTGACAAGACAGAGCTGAAAACGGCTCGCGTCGCGTCGGTCAGTGCCTCCGCTCAGGTCGGATTTTTTTTTTTTTAACCGTCTGCTTGCTCTTAGTTTGGCTGGTGATATGAAGTCAGTTGAAAAACCTTGCTCGTACTGAACGCAGTGCTTTTGAGACACAGTGAACAAGGCTGACATATTATTTCCCTGTTTGCCATCACTGGATGTTTGCATGAATCATGAAGTTCACACAGATCATTAAAAATAAACAGTCTTACAGACCACTTACACACATACACACATATAGCTGAACATACAAATTAGCCCATATTAATATTTTTATTGTATGTGGCTGCATGCAGTATCTGACACTTTCTCTCTGCAGTTCATGAAAATAATATTATAAATATTATTGAGATATACTGTATATAGGCTTTGAATACTGTTTATTAGCAACTTCTGATCAATCCATATCAATTTCAGACTTAAAATAATGTACCGTTTTAAGCCCCACCCATTTCTGCACTCACTTCCGGTTTAGGCACCGCCCACTCCGAGTACAGATACAGATACAGATCATGTAAAACAGATACAGATACAGATAGTGGTGTACTCGCTCATCCCTAGTATCCATCCCATCTCCCAAGCTCCACACTGGTGCTCATTCTTGACTGAATGACTCTGCACAAAGGAAAATATTTTGGGCTCTTTGAGGGAAGATCAATAAGAACAATGAGCACACAAGTCTGGGTAGAGCCATGTGCCATCATGGACTATAGCATGCATTCAAAAGTATGGCTTCATGTTGTTTGAAAATTGACCGTCAGCACAGTGCAACACCTGTGCCAAACTTATTTTGTGCAAGGCAGGATGCACTACTATCGTGACAAAACATCTCTGCATGGTATACATATCAGTGTCACATCAGTGTTGCGTCGCTCTCCCTCTCCCTCACATGCCTACATCCTCCTCAGTCGACCCTCCGTTAACAACCAGAACCTTGTCACAATCGGACGAGCGAAAATCAAATAACATATTCTTGACAGAGAGACAGCAAACTAGCAACTAACTGGAATGGTAAAATACTTCTTTTGCAAAAAAAATAAATAAAATTCTTCAAGGCAACTGCCCAACTTTTGATAGGTCTGCCAAAGTACAAATGACAGTTGGAATAAAAGTGTGAAACAGATGTGAGATGATGGAGACATGTCAAGGCCTGCAGGCTGTGGCAGTTTTGGATGTTTTAATTACTTCAGGGAGAACTTTTAACAGTTGCCAATTTTCAGCCATCTGGCGAAGATCTGGAGATTCTCCTCTTCGTGGATTTGGTCGGCTGAAGAAGTTTTTATCTGTTTCTGCTCTCTGTCATCTGTCCCTCTCATTTTAACTGTGTGTGTGAAGTTGGCTTAGTGACACCTGATCAACCACTGACACAGTCTCTTTCTTCTCAGAGAGAGTGTGAGATTGTTTTTTTTAATTAAAACACTGGCAGCAAATTGTGGCTTATCAATGCAGTGTTTTTTCCAACTACAGTACAGATATCGGTCCAAAGCACTCGGCCAGTGATTGTGCTGGAAATGCAAACTCATCATCCACAACATTAACTCATAAAATACAAGTACCAAACTCATCCCTAATGTATTTATTTAAATGTGGTGATAATATCTTTGAGCTTGACCTTGAATGGAAAATATGCCAGTCCCTAATCAATGTTAATGTAGTTCAGCAAATCTTTATGTACAGTAGCAGGAGAAATCCTCTTCCTCTGTTTTTTCTATTATGAATAAGCACAGAGACAACAGAGACAAAGAGACACTCACAAAATACACCATTGATTCACTGGTTGCAATTAACATAGTGTTGCTACTGTCTGGTCAGGCGCAAATTGAAAAAAACCAATAAAAATTGGTTTTCTCCCACCAGCTGCCATCTCACAAGAGTGTGAAATGGCCACTCTGGATCCATCCATGCCTCCCAGCCAGCGGCATCGACTCGCATGTCGATATACCTGCAAACTTCTACTGGATCAAGTGAGAAAAATCAAGGCAGCCGGTTGTTTGATGACAGAATAAATTCAGAAGGACGCTTAAAGAAATTGATATCCTGACAATAACAACAGGACAGAACGAAGCGCTTCAGTGGCTTGCGTTGTCTGCTACTGTAGCCTAGATTAATAGACTGCTTGGTTGGCCTGTTTAGGCCATTACCCCAGGATGAGACACATAAAGAATAATCACCTTCTCTCCTTTATCTCATAGTCACGGTCAGTGTTTAATCTGAAATCCATTACATTCTTTTTCCCCCTGCAAAGTATTACTTCAGACATGCAAGTTGTCATAGCAGCACATAAAGTGCAAGATCATATCTGATGTGTGTGCCATGATTGGAAAAGCTGGTAAATGAGGCCTGTCACATTTACCACCTACTCGCAAAGACTTTTAAAGGTCAAACTCGAGCTGTGGTTTCTATGGTAATCAAAGCAGTGCGATCTGTAACTGTCAAGTGCGGCAGGTTATATTGACTAAAATATTATGGCATTATAATTATATCATTATACCGGTATTATAATGGACCCATGTAAAAATGGAATTTTAATGCAAACTACTTCTCTCATATCCATAACAGGTGAGATGAGGAGGAAGATGAGGTCGAGGGGGAGGAGGGGAGGGGGAGTGAGGAAGAGGGGTGAAGGTTGTGGGAGCACAGACACTAATGGAGCTGATATAAGAGGGTGAGGAAGAGGAGGAGGCATGGGTGGTATTTATTACATTATTCATGCTTGCGTGTGTGTGCAGTCAGTATAATCCATCACATTGACCAAGAGGCATTAATTTGTAGGTTTGACCATGTTCTATCGAGCTTTTCTCTTTTTCAGTCAGGCCTTCTGTTGGATATGTAAGATTGTACAGCGGGGGCATCACAAATCATATATTCTGTATGTCCAAAGCTTGTGCCGACAGTTTTTTTGATTATGTTAGAGAGAAGAAGGCAGATTTTTCTGTGAATGCTCCTGCAAAAATTGCTGCCTTAGCTTTACAGTAACATGTCTTTTTATTAATAGACCACTACTGTTCAGATGCCGACCTTTCGATCTAACGAGGAAATTCAGTGCCGTGTTTTTGACCGCTGTTTACATCCCACCACGCGCTAACAGCAGCTCTTGGTTTACTCCATGATGCCCCCACTTTGGACTCTCAGACCACTTCTCTCTGTTCCTTTACCCAGCCTACAGACAACGACTCCAGGAGACTAATCCTCAGATAGTGGGAGCATTATGCAGGACTGTTTTGCGCACACAGACTGAGCTGTGTTTAAAGCTGCAGCCACACAAGAGGTTCTTAAATAAACATAGAGGAGTACACTGAAAGTGTGACTGACTACATTAGTACCTGCACTGACTATAGTGCCAACCACACAGGTCAGTAAATATCCAAACCAGAAGCTCTGGATGAATAGTCAGGTATGACCTGATCACTCTCTTGCATTTAGATCAGGCGGTGAGGTGGAGTACAAAACAGGAAAGTACAGACTGTAAAACAATCAGAGGCAAAACAGCAACATAAACAGAAGCTGGAAGGTGACTGCTCTCCTGCTGACTCCAGGTGCATGTGGCAAAGCCTGCAACAGATCGCAGACTGTAAGGGCATCACCACGGAAAAAACCAATCACCTTCTCCCTACCTCAAAAGCCTCGTAAATTCTGTTCCCGCTTCAGGACCTCCGACACAGAGCAAGCTTGCACACACTTAGATCATGCAAGAGTCCCCACTGACTGTCTCATCAGGGCCCTCAAAACTTGTGCCACAGAACTGGCTGATGTTTTCACCTCCAAAAGGAGCCCAGTCACTTGTCTGCATGACTATGGGCCCGTCGCACTCACACCAATCATAATGAAGTGTATTGAGAGAGTGCTTCTGGCCCACATCCACTGTGGAACACCTGAGTCACCGAAGCCCCTAAAGCATGCACACTGCCCCCAACAGTTCCACTGAGGACGCTATCTCTGCAGCTGAGCTCACAGACCTCTCCCACCAGGGAAACAAAGATGCTTACATCAGAATGCTCTCCATTAATCACAGCTCAGCCTTTAACAATGTCCTCCCCCACAAACTCACAAACAAACTGCACATCCTTCCGTCTCTCAATCTCATTGGCTGTAGACCGTTGCATTGCTCCCTGACCCGTCTCAAACGCAACCAGATATCTGATCTGCTTGATATCTTTCGGGTGTCTATGAGGCATCGGCGAGCTCTCTGTACCGATATGCCTCTGATCTTAGGGCTTTTATCTGCAATCTCCAAAAACTGTTGGCAAGAGGAAAATAAGGGCTAAAATTCTGTAGTGTGAACTGAGTTAAAGAGTCAAATCACTATTTTCATGATCAAGAATGAAACTTCAAACTCAACATGTCTTGCTGAGTTTTAAACACATTTATAAACACATTATGATGATGATACATGTGTATATACAATTATACATATGACATATGATACATGATACAGTTATATACATTTAATAAATGTTTCATAACACACTGTAAAGATTTGTTTATGAGCATTATCACTAAACATGACTGCAGCTGTGTTACACCCTGTTATCAATTATTAATTCATTGTTTGTTTGCATCAGTCAAGGATACTTCATAGGAGACGTTATTATATGTATTGACATTAATAAACCTGCTTACAACTACATTGTAGTGTGTTACAAACAAGTGGTTGTGCACTGGGTATAGATTCTAAATAGGCCACTTTAAGTAAAGTGTTCTCATGTAAACTGCACATTAGCCCAGATTATACATTATTATTCTTTCATCAGAGGAAGCCTGTCAAAAGAGGAGAAGGCAGAGGTGACAGAGAAATGATGACAAGGCACATAGAAGAGTTGGAAGACCACAGGAGAAAAAGGCGGGTGACCATGGGTGGCAATGCAGGCAAAGATACCGAGGAGATCAATCAACAGGCTCCAAGAGTCTGGCCTCTGCCCGGACAGCGTGGGGACAGCAGAGATCAATGAGGAGTAAGGCCCACAGGCTGCCTCACCACAGGAGACTATACATAATAGAGTGGAAACACACTCCAGCTGAATGAGGGGAGAAGGATTGGAAAATACTGAAAGAGTAAGACACAGAAAAAAAAAAACAGAGTGACAATGGAAACAGTGACCTCAGAAGTCAAACGTATTAAACCGTTTCTGTATGAGACCAATTTGAATAAATTAGTACAGTGGGCGTGAAGGTCCAGATAAATCAAAACACTGTTGTACCAGCAAGTTTTTACACCTACACACATTTTAACCTGTTAAATTGGTGTTTTTATCAGCAGCACTTATTTCTGTACGGAACATCAGTTACATCTCACACATCTCTCCATATAGTTGTTAGTATTTTGAGGCCACTTTCAGATGAAACAGTGCAGAAAAAAGCTAAAAGGAAAAAAAAATGAGACACTTGAAAGCTGCCACCTATAGAAAACTCCCAAGAGAAAAGGCTGAAAACTGAAGCAAAAATGTGAAACCCCCTCCAACTCTTCAGAGATATGGCACACGCTCTAACACTGGCAAACAGGGAATACTGATGAAAGCAGGAAATGTTCCCACCGGAATGCAAATGAATGCGCTCCTCGTCTTCCTTAGACCCACAGAAACACAGCAGCCCACACCGAGAATTTTCTTTCCAATTCAATTACTTACATCGCTCCAGCCTTCCGTCCATCTATCTATCCGCGGTGCTACCCTGCCAAGCCTTCCTTATCTGCCTCTCATCCAGTAAATGCCTGAGCAGTGGGAGATTTGGCAAGAAAAATGAAGAGAGGCTGAGAATGCATTGCCTCTATTGTTGAGTGTTCTTACCCCTGCCTTGTTTCTATTGTTAACTGTTTGGTGGGTTTTTTTTTAGTCTTTATGGAACAGAAGAAAAATGGAGGTGTGCACGGTTTTTGTTTCCCTTTATCAAGAGGCAACAGGAGCAGCACCTGCTTTAATCTGGCAGACACACAAGCATCTTCTGCACACACCGATGACGTCCGCCGCCTGGCCGTTCTCTATAATCCAGCCTTCTAAAAGCACTTCAGACATTAAGCACTTAACCAAGTTTGCATTGCTGTTTCCCATCAGAGGCCTTTGACCATCAGCTCTTTGCGTTCTCAAGGATCCTGCTCCTCCTATAATGTTGCAGGTCCTGTATGAGTAGTTCGGCTTAGTTATGACATTAGCACGTTTCCAAGTATGTGATATTTGTTTTAGAAACAGCATTGTGAAACAAGCATTGAGTGATATACGCAGTGTCATTACAAGCCACCCGAGTATGAATCGAGGGAAAAATCAATTTACCACAGAGTGATTATATGCAGTCATCAGGCTTAAGTGGCAGGTAAAGATATATATGCTCCCACAACTGAGAGTACATTTCCATCTCAGATATGTTTTTATTTATTCATCAAAATGACTTCATCTAATCTTAATGAATTTCAGGGGACAATTCACAAAGTTAATTAATTTTCCCCGAAAAGAATAACACTTGGTTGGAGCATCTTTTAATTTTCTTAAAGAATCTGCAATTCGTTTAGCCGACTCTCGTGGCTTCATCTGATAATATCACATTAAGAAATACATCCTGAGAGCTTTTTTCAATTTGCTATGGGACATTCAGAACCAAGTAACAATCTACTCAGTTCCATAAACTGCAGCGGATTTCTTTACATTGTGACTATTCACATCAGTTTACAGGATTGCTCAAGATAGCCTGATATCATATCTGCTTCTTTTGACTAAAAAGAATGTTCCTGTGCACATTGTAATATCTCTCATGATGTATACTTTTTACACACTTTGTACAGGCATACAGCTCACTTCAACACAATGAAGTACTTTGACACATCATTTCTCTTTGCAGGTAGCAAATGGGATTCGCAGCCCCGATCTCATTGACTTTATCAGCAGTCCACTTTGACTACCCTCAGCAAGCGTCCATCATATCAGCCCAACAGAAAAAAACCCCACTGAGAGAGAAGGGTGGAGGTTAGAGAAGAGAAACAGACATATAGTCTAGTGTCATGTCTACTGACTCTGTGACCTTCACCCAGCGAGGCCCCAGCATGAAACTGATCAGCAGCAGCAAACAGCCAAACGGTAACAGCTTAGCACTGACCACTGCTGGAAAAGAGCCAGCTGGTAGGAACCACAGTGAGTAAGAAAAGAGCAGGAATCTTCAATGGTGTGCCTAAAAGGATTGAGGGTGATCCCACTGTGTAATTCTTTTTCCTCCCTATCTGGGATATGGAGGATGAAAATAAAGCTAAATGCTCTTAGGTCGTAAAAAAGGAAAGGAGATAAAATTGTTTTGCTTGGTATGTGGATGTAGGTATCGTTTACAGTTGCATACCCGTTTGTGTGCAAGTACCATACTGCATGTGCACAGAGAGCTGTTGGTCTTGAGAAACAGCCGTCCCCTCTGCTGCCATGTGATTGTGAGCAGCGGAGTATAAAGACCATGCAGACCTCGGTCCTGGAGCCCTGCCTGGAAGTTTATTGCAGGCCTGCAGCTCGGATCTCCATCCTCTGTGAACCAACACCAGGCTGACAAATGCCTGAGAGGTGATAGTGAGAATGAGTGAAAGCGCTGAAGCACTCGGAGGAAAAAAACAATTGGAATGAACCCTCAAATAGCCTCGTATAACGGAGCTGTCAACATCCCCTCGTTTGAAAAATGACAGGGGAAGAAGTCAGTTTGCAGCGTTAGAGCTAGTTATCAGAGGCTTGTGGTTTAACCAAGCTGTTGACATGGCATCCAAGGGAATACATTTATTAGAAAGGGGACGTGCAGTGCTGCATAAGGATAAGTACTTTAAAAGGTTTGAATGTTTAGATGTAAACACCAGATGAATCCTCTTCCAGTCCTTTGATTTCGTTTGATCCATAACAAAGAGCAATGGAATGACTGAAAGGGGAACACATGAAGAACAATAACTTAATCCAAGTTGAGTTTCATTTTCACAAAAACTCACCTCAAAATAAGACCCAGTCAGATTTGCCTTTGAAAACATCTTAAGCGCATCATGAAGTAATTAGTGTAAGCGAGGTAGCAGTTAGACAGAACGCCACCCAAATGCCACCGAGGGCAGAGCTGGTGCAGTTCAATGCTGCTTTATTCACACCAACACAAATCAAAAGAGTCACTGAAAGGTCAGAATGGCCAAAACAGATAAGGCAGTCCAAACACGCAAACAAATCCAACTGGGAGTAGGCAAGAATCAGAGGTCCAAAAAACAGGTGAGGTCCAGAGAAGCACGAGGTACAATTCAAAAACCACTGGGAGAACACCAGAAATACACACCTGAAGACAGACTCTTCCAGAATATAAAAGGAAATAACTAAACCCAAAACAATTACAATCATACTTCTGCTGGACTATTCACATGAGTCCTGGCAAATTAATTGAGTTTAAGAAGAAAATACAGACCTTTTGAACCTTTAGCAGTCATTCAATAGGCTGAAATCGATAACTCAGAGACAGTAATCTGGTTAGTTTCCTGTTAAGAGCCACTTCAGCATTTTATTCGTCTCAAGTGTAATAACATGACACTGTGTCCAGACACCTTTTTCTGACCATCTTTCATGCTTGAATTGTTCCACATCTGAGTTTCAGTAGAATTCTTGGGTGAGATGACTGTGTGACCTTGTGACTGGTCAAAGAGCTGAAACTTTATTGTTGACTCTGTCTGGGTTATTGTTGCTTACTGTCTGTTTGCCATTCCTGTATTGCAAACCTCATGTCTCAGTTTCTTTTGATTAACTTCTCTCACCAATGACTGCTAAAGTCGTCAAAAGTGTACTGGGTTTATATTTTCTTATCTTCTTACAACAGAGGGGAGTCCACACATAATTTAATTTAATTTAAATTTAGCAATGTAAAATGAAGGAAGGAGTAAGCCTCCTGGAGCTCTTTAGAAAAGATCAACTTTTTCTTTAGAATGAGAGCTAACCATGAGTGTACTGACATAGAGTTGTAAGCACAACAGCCTATGACGCCTGGCTATGGCTCATAGACTAACAGCAGCCTTAATGACACATTCATTGATTGACACACATATGGACAAATGAGTGTTGAATCCAAATGCATGGTTCGTGTTTCTATTTTTATGTTGGATTAGGTAATAATAAGTAGGACAGAACAAGACAACCGCTGAAAATGAAAGTAAATAAAAGTGTAAAATTCTAATTGTTATTTATTATTGTGGTGAAAACCAGGACATTTTGACTGTTTCTCAGGACTCAGAACAGTGAGTTTGAAACCAGGACAATCCCAGACAAACTGGGACATCTGGTCACCTTAATCATCCCTCCATTTCCCATTTAGACTGTCAACCTTTAGCAGTTATTTGCTTCACTCCACAGTGCGAGCTCAGACATCCTGGGCTAGGGCGCCCAGGCTGATGTACCAAATGCCTCATGGGAGATCCATTTCCACTTGGCTGGCTGCAGATCCAATCAGCCGGCAGGAGAGAACCTCATCAACCAAATGTCAGAGATGAGGGCACTGAGTCACCACCTGGACTTATCACCCTCAATCTCTCCTTCACTATCCTTTTTCAGTCCATGTAAACACTTAAAATGTTAAATAAATGTAATGGGTACCTGGAAAAACCATGTGTCACAGTCCAATCTAAATGTCAAATTGAGCAATTACTCTTATGCACTAATCCCCATGTTTGGGTCTATTTACAGATTACATGAAGCCTAATACCTGGCTAGCACACACAGCATTGTTCTGTATCATCACAGTCTGTGCAGTGCAACTGAATGTGTGGAGTCTCACTGATCGGCCATGTGTTTATTTACTAGTCAGTCCACGCTCTCTGCTCCCTCATCATTCTCAGGCGAGTCTCCCAGTGCCGGCACCAGCGCCGTCCCATCTCCCATAAACTATCCGCAAGGCCAGAGCGATGTAAGGCGGCCATATTTACAGCCCTGAAAGCAATTGGAGGTTAACAATGAGGCTTGGCTGCTGAGGTTTATGAGCCGCTGTAAAATTGCCACTATGATTAAAATCTCCGTCAGGTGAAAGACAATGGTGCAGCCCTTTCTCTCGAGCCTCCCGTGAAATATCTCCTCACCCTCGTCCTCCCTCGCTCTCCTCTCCTCTCATCACTGTGACCTCGTTTGCAGGCCTTTACCTTGGCTAACTGGCCTTTTACAGCCCGCTGTCTTATTAATGTCTGAGAAGCTGCACCGAGAGTTGCTCACCTGCTCTTTCTCTGTGTGTGTGATAGTCTATAATGTAGGGTCCTTTAGATACCTACACATGAGAGATTTATTGTTCCGAAAGACATTTTCCATCTTCTGTAATGAACGACAATTTCCCTGTTGTGACATGTTGAAACTGTGAAGGGAGGTGCGATGTGTTGACGTACTTTTTTTAAACAGCCACAGCCACATAAGGAAGGAAACACTATTAACAGTCTCTTCTTTAAAACAACTCTCTGATCGACACAGACCTATGGGCCCATCCAACTTGGCCAACTTTAAACTAACATCAACTCCACGAAGCTTGTGAATGATGTGACCTGTCAATACAAGCGTCAGCTAAATTAATGTAATCAATCGGATGGCAAATTAGGAAGAGCGGCAATGTGGGAGGAAAAAACAAGCAGACAGATGCTGGACAACCAGTACGGTCTACGCTGAGTTGAAGTTGAAAATTCGGTATTGATCAGCTGGACTCAGGTGACAACGACCATTACAGCAAGTCTGTTTACATAAGTGACTGATCACAGAGTTATTTTAAAGAGCTGAGCCACAAGTATTGGCTGTTTAAATTAGACTGAAATTAAGTTGTTACAATTGTAATGTAATGATAGTTAACCTACTGAATGTATACAAATATCATGATTGCATAAATACATTGCAATATCTTGATATAAAGGCCATGTGTCTGTTTAATCATTTTTCTTCCTCAACAGTCTTAGCGTGTCTGTCTGAATAACCATACATCTAACATCAGTGACTGACAGGCAAAACACCTTTTGACGCATCGGTTCCTCCATTTATCTTTCAATCAGCGTTAATGATTCCCAGTTTCATCACACCTGCTCTTCTCTTCTGTCACTTTCTGTCCTCCAGCCTTTTTGTCTCCTGTGAAGCCCCGACCCTCCTCTTCTGCCTTCATCATTCCCCCCCTCTCATCAGGTGTGTTAAATGAAGGGGCGGCCCCATGAAAGCAATCAGCCTCTGTCAGGAGAAGCATGGCGCAGAATCCACATCTCATCTATATGACAACATGCACACAAATAGTCAAAGACACACACACACACACACGCCCATATACATGGTAATATGTATGCACCGAATGAAACAAGGGAGAAAACACACCTTGCTTTCTATAACCTTAGTGTCAGACTGTCAGAGAAAGTGGTAACCACCTGGAGTGCACAACAACACACACACACTTTGTGAGAGTGCAAATCTATTGCGGGTTTCATCTTGAAAAGCAGCTGGCCAGAGAGATATTCCATGTCTTTCAAAAAATAAAATAAATAAAACAGGCTAAGTCAGTCCCTGTAATTGCCAACCCTGACACACTGTCAGCTATTTAAGCTGCAATTTTAGTGATTTGCAGGCAAAGAAAGGAAGGTGCTGAAGCAAACATTTGTTGCTCAGTTGCAGCCTTTCACAGAGGCAGAGGGGGAAGGTAATTACTTCCTCTACAGAAGATCCTGCTCCTCATCTTCTCACCTCTCTTTACCTCTGATTTCCTCTTGTTTCCTTCCATCAGCCCCTGTCCTTCCTTTTGTCTGTCCTCTCCTTAAACCTCTCCCGTCCTTCTCTATTTCTCTCTAATGAGCTCAGATTAGTGCTCGCTCTATTTTGCAGCTCTCTCCGTCCATCTGACAACAAACAAGAGAGGCGCAGGAATCATTCACGAGGCTTTTATCGAAACTTGCACCAAGGATGCCACGTTGCTCTTTCTGTCACTTGCACTTTTAAAGAAGAAGCAGGAGGCAGAAAGTACGAGAGAAAGAGCAAGAACAAGTGATTTAGATGAGCAAGTGATTTAGAAAGTTAATATGTGTAGCAGGTCTCATAAAAGTCCTCATGAAATTAATTTAAACATAAATATTTTTCTCTATGTGTCTGCATGTGTGTGTGTGTGTGTGAGTATGTGTGTGTGTGTGTGGGTCCTGTATCTCCCTGCTGGACGTCCCCGACTGAGCGTTTGTGCTGCTCAATCGCAATAAGGTCATTCCATTTTCTTTTGGGCTGTCTATTAATTCTGAGTGCACACAGCCTTGGGGCTTTTCTGTTTGTTTTCATCCATGCCATTTTGGCTTCATTGTGTGAAATTTCTGAAATGGCAGCTTTAGTGAGCTATTAGTGCAACACAAAACACTATGGGAGCTTAACAGAGGAGGCAAACAAGGAAGACGAGCGGCTGTCCCCCTAACCCATATTACAGCACATTAAGCACACTAAGTCGTCCTTCTCTGTCTCTGTGCCGTTCTCTCTCATAGACACACACACACACAAACACACACAGATGTTTGGCTATCGGGCCTTGAAACACCTTTGGCACTGACATTTTCTAAGTGAAGGAGCGTTCTCATTGGAGCAGCGTCACATCGACTGAGGGCATCAATTATGTCGCTTTAGGTTTCCTCAAGAAGTCTGTGCTGAATGAGCAGTAAAGTCTAGAAAGATGTGAAACAATATGCCGTGTATACACACACACGCACGCAGAAGCGCACACACTCAGAGGTCAAGCATTGCTGGAACAAAGAGCTGGTAAATGGGCATAAATTATAGATGAAGAGAGACGCTGTTATAGAGCTGAGCAGAAAAGTCTTAACGGTGAGCCGTGTTGACATGCACACACACACACATGCACACACACACACCTTTGAGAGGGTAGAACATAGTGCCTGTTACAAATAAAGCAGCGTTATAGATAACCATAAATGGAGCTGAGTATTATATTTTACTGATCGTAAATCCAACTGAGGACTTCCTGCAGCAGGCCAATTCTATCTCCTATATTGTAATTGTGATGATTTAGAGCATGTTTACCATCCGAGTATGAACACAGTTCATCTAAGTGATCATTATTCGAAGCAAACCAAATCCATCACCCGCCGTTTAGGGAACAAATGACAAAGAGATGCTATTAAAATTCATAAAGAGCACGCCATAAACTTTCTGGCACATTTTAGTGACTTCAGCAGAAAGCTTACAGTGCAGGCGAATGTTTGAGCTTCAGTGCACGAGACGGACTCACCCCGAGAGCCGCTTTTCATTTGACTGTTACAGAAAAGGAGCCCTAACGCTATCAGGCAGGTTTAGAGTTTAGAGGAGGGCCGTTCAGAAAAAAAAAAAAAAAAAACCCTGCCGGCTTCCCTTCATGACTCTTATCTCTTCAAGCACATTTCCTAAAGCCTTCACTTAAATCGATTTTGAAGACGACTGCATTTTATGGAATGAGATATATCATCTTCTTCTTCTCGGACGGTACCCTCGGCTAGTTGACAGATGCACAACATTTTCATAATAGTTTGGATTTTAACTGTGACTGTGTTTGGGTCTTTAACAGCCACAGCTTGTGTGTGGCAAAGTGTATTCTGTATGTTTTGTATGGTATGGTGTGTTCTATTAGGGTGATGTTCTGCTGCCTGTCAGGTCTATCAATGATTTAGTTACTACAGCATAGCCACGTGCAGAAGTCAGTGTATATGACAAAGTGTAATATGTCCAACAGACTGAGACATGACATATTGGTCAAAATCACCTGGAGTCAGATAATTAAATCAGATCTTAATGATGTGTTATGTCTTGATAGAAGCAGAAAAGCTGACCAGAATAAAAACTGAAAATTTCTTAGAATAAACTGTGCGGTTACTGGTACCTGTCTAATTTGAATTCATTCCCCATACAGCAGCTTCTCGGGGACTTCCTTTATAGCGCAGTGTAATGATCCTCTCCAGCAGGCAAAGAGGTAAAAGCTTTTCATTATGAAAATACCAATAACTAAATCTGATACATCTCATTAATCTGTACGTGTCTACATCGCTCGCTCTACAATGATTTTGATATTAAACATTCAGCCGTGTATGCAGCGAACATTTAATCATTGTCTGCCTTTGCAGCCTGTTTCTTTGGCACCTTCTGTAGTTTCTCAGATGCCTAGGCCTCAGGCGAGATACCATTTCAAGGTAGACGGCCTTTTCAACATGAGTGGCAAGTGCTGGTGTGGAAACCTGGTCAACTGTGGCTGAGGACGGCGGGACTAATAATGAATTGTCTGCCTCAAGGCCAAAAGATGAGTGGAGAATCTGGAGAGTAATACAAGTGTCTCTTTACTTTACTATAGCAGACAGAAAACAGCTATATATACGATTTATGTAAGAAAAGAGAGATTAAGGTCTGACGCACCCAGAGAGAGACTTTCAATGGTTTTTAATCTCATTTTGGAATCAAAATCTGTCAACCGAAAAGAAGCAGTTGTGCATAAAACCAACATTTCCTGGCTCTAAAAAGGGCCCATAACCCTGATTATCCCTCCCAAGCAAATACAAATTAGCTTACACAGTGAGCTTGGGTACAGATTTGGAGAACTGGGTTGTCAAAGTAATGGCAGCAGTTTATTATGATTCGCAGGCTTTGTTTTATTGGAGGGATGTTTGATAAAAATTCTCATTTGGACTGCTTGTTGAAAGCAACAGGAGTTTGTCATTTCAGCACATAGTCGGAGCTAATGCGCTCTGCAGGTCCCGCAGTCACTGGAAATTACCTGCGGATCCAAAATTGCTGTACTTAACCCTAAAATCAACCAAGTGTCAGGGGAAATAAGAGTCACAGTGTCAGACTGTCTCAGTGGTTTATTGCTGAATGTAGCAAGTGCTAATGATCTCTGGCGGTGGTCCAAATTCTGTCTGTATTTGCTGCTGTTGGATATCACTCTAATTTCACGTTTCAGCATGAAAACTATCACAGAAATAAAATGCTAGAGTTAGAAGTAAAACTGCATGACGCATTCACAATATATTTTGAGCTGTGGCCTCTCGGAGCTGGGAACGTTATTAAAATTCAGTGCAGTGGGTGGGGTCATGAGGCCCGAGAACTGCGGAGTGGGTTTGAATGAGCGAAAAAGAAAAATGTTGAAAACAATAAAATCTGATCACAGATTCTTAAATGTTTCCCCACCTGCGTTCGCCAATTTCACACACACCTTAAAGTGTATTACATCATCCCTGATCTCTGGCACCAGCGGAGTGGAGCACTAATCAAAGGGCATACAATGAACAGAGCCCATGTTTTTGATGGTAATTAAGACATGGGCTGTAACTGTTGGAGGCCTGATGAGCTCCTCCACAAACACACAAATGAGCGGTAAACTTCATTGTTGCTTAGTCAGGAGGATGTGGGTGGGTAGTGTGTGTGTGTGACGTGGCATTAACATTCGGCCCAGAGCGGTGAGACAGGAAAGAAGAGATGAAAGAAAGACTCACTGCAGCCTCGTCCTCCCTGCTGTCGCTGGTGTCCTCACTCTTGTGGTGGCCGGCTGAGGAGCGAGTGTCCCTCTTACGGCTGGCGTCCGTCCCCTCCGTCTGTCTCTCTCCATCTGGGCCAAGGTGAAAACATGGACACTGCTCAGAAAGCCAGCGAGCACCATTATCATCGCTATTGTCGCTGTCATCATCACCCTCATTGTCATCATCCCCGTCCTCCATTGTAATCATCGCCATTAATAGCATCACTGTAATTCCCATCTCTATTATTATCATCATCATCGATAGCGTAATTATAATTATGAATATCTCCATTACCATCATCATCATCATGGTCAACAATAATTTCCAGCTATCAACTCGCTTCTCTTCCTACTGAGCCCCTCTACTGTAATAAAACCCAGATAAAAGTTTCCAGAGAAAAAGGAGATTAAGTTGGAAAAAAATGTAATTGGAAAAAGCGAAGAGAGACAAGAGAGAAGAATAAAAACCAGTCCGGAGGGGAAATGTGAAGAGGGGGGAGAGAGGATGGAGAAAAAAAAGAGATCGAGAATTGGAGAGACATAAAGAATAGCTTTTCTCGCTGCGAAGTGGAGCTGTTAGGATGCTGTCACGCCACAGATGGATTATGGGAGTTTTGCTGCACAATGATGACAGTTGCCTTGGCCGGGAGAGAACAACCGGAATTTAAATCCACTCATTACGAGTTTGCGTGTGTGTCTGTGCAAGTGTGTGCTTTTGTGTGTCCGTCACAGAGCATATGGTCAAAATTGCCACTTCTCTGCGCTGCTGCCAGCGATACACATGCGCATACATACACACATAGTCATGGACGATCAAACTGGAGCACAATTCAATACAGAGCAGTAACAGGATATTCAACACTTTATGAGAGCCTGGTTATTTGGAGTTACAAGGAGCGAATGGATACTCATAAGGTTTCCTATAAGGGTTTTTACCTCTACGAGGAGTTCATATAAAAAGGGAATCCATACCCTATTCACTGCAATCTCTTTTTATTTGTAGCGCACAGGATTCGATCCCATTTGGATGACATGGTTCACCAACGCACAACACTGCTGCTGCAGCGGCTGCTGGGATAGGCTGCCATAAAAGGTGGGCGCCTGTGCCATTGACTTACCCCGTAAAGGCAGCAAGGGGGGGGTGGGTGGAAGGACTTTGTGGTGTCCCAAATGCATTACAGTGAAAGCGGTTTATTACTGTCTGCCGAGCAGGGGTGGCTGTAGCGAACGTGCATGCACATAGCCACACACAGACGGGCGTGCACACACACACCCCCTCACACACACACACAAGGGGATGGATTGTGATTAAAAGACAGAATGGGGAGAACGGGTGGCTATAAAGCATAATGAGAGCTAATGGTTTTCCAATATGTCCCCTTAACAATGAGCCTGAGTGGGCTGAATTAGATGGGGCAGGGGTTTGGGGAGATGGTGCGTGTATGTGCATGTGTGTGTGTGTGTGTGTGTGTGTGTGTGTGTGTGTGTGTGGCAGGGCTGAGCTACAGGAAGACTGATGCGGTCAAGGGGAAGTGGAAAGACAGACAGCTGTACTTGTACATGCTCACACATCATTCATGTAGAGACAGAGAGGAGACAGTAGGAAATAAAACAACTAAAAACAATATCATTTGAAAGTGAATGTGAAAGTTTTTTTTTCTTACTTGTTCCGCATCTCATGAAAGTATCCAGCAAACATAATGCGCACTGATGATTTGTTTTCCTCATTTGCTTGGATATCATCTTGCCTGTCTCCCTCCACCCCCCCTTTGCAATTTCAGTGATTCCAGACAATTGTACAAAAAATCTGCTTTGATCTGAAAAATCATCTTTTTTCACTGGATAAATGAAACAGAGGAGAAAATTGCCATGTTCACAATACATTTCCTTGGAAACTGTATTCCCATCTTTCTCTCTGGTTGTGTAAGGGCACATTGTGTTGTGTCTTCTGTCTCTTGGGCTGCACTGGAAAGGTGACCTAACAGAATAAAGTAACCAAAAAAAAAGCATAACACCAGTCGGTAGAAGTCGAGGAAGCTTTCAGTGAGTGCCATTTCCATGTCCGGCAGGGCCACGTGAGCCACAGGAACCGTGCTGTGAAAGCCCTCGGCCGGCAGTTCAGCTTGACATGGACGGCCTAAGTACGTCCTCCGGGGTCTATCAAAGCTCCACCAGATCAAAGAGCAAACACCAAAGAGTAGCCGTGCTCAACTTCGTCTCACTTCAAGCCTGACTTTCCTGCCATTGTTGAGCCAAAAATAGGACGCTTCAACTTCCAACTTTTGATCTTCTGTGAAACTAAATTATCTATTGTAGAAGTTCTAAATGTAGATTTCAGCATCAGCAACATGTTTTTCCTCAGTAAAAACACGTCTGAATGTTCAGCTCCTAGTTGACAAATTGCACAAACATTACATCCACCATCCATATGACAAGATACCAGAACAAAGGATATTATACTGTCACTCAAAAAACTGTCCCACGGGAAAATAAACAGCAAATTCGTTTCTTTACATTTTACAATTTATCTTTCAATTAATTTTGCTGTTTTTGTTCTGCCCCTCAGCAAACACATTGCACGAGTCAAATGGCAGCTCCTCTCCCCTTAACCGTTCATTTGAAACTACTATGAGCAGGCAATGCACCGGGGAGTGAGGTGAGGCTCCCCTTTGCTTTGCCTCAATTATGTAAGTGGTCGCCTTAAATATGAATGAGCATGGAGAACACAGAAACCTCATATCAGTCCTACTCGGAAATCAGTGGCAACTTCGAAACAACTCGACACCATCTGCTGAAAATAACTCACTGTGCAACATCTGATATCATCCTTAAAATACAGCACACTCGTGAGTATATTATATTGATAATGACTTGCACTTTTACGCCAAATAAAATGAGAGGAAAACATTGTATTTTGTATGCAGAAGACATACTGAAGCTGTATGGATTTTCAAACTAACATCCAAATCCATCTGAGCCTTCTTTAATGCATTCAATAAACAGAGAAAAGATCAACGGCATTAGAGTTTGATGGAAGGAAAATCACCTATGGAAACATCAGCCAGATGCCAGAAAGCAGTCAACCAAGATCAGGAGGCAAACTTCAACAAAGAATTCACTTTCAAATCACTTCTTCAAGTCCCTCAAGCATTGTCTTTTGAAGTCTGAGGAGAATAATTTTTGACTGAACTTCTTCCTTGAGAAAATAAAGATAAGTTCTTAAGCAGTGAAAGTACAAAACGCGTCGCTGCTCCTGTATGCGGTGCCGCAGAAACACTGCCTTATCGAGTGAGGTGTAATTTGGAAATAACTTTTTGCTGCTATTTATATTACATTTAAATCATTAGAGCACCATTGGCAGAGTCCCTTTTTATGGATAAATGTCTGAAAAAAAGAACATTCTCTGTTAATATATTCTTCTAATAAATTATAATAAAATAATCAATCCCAAAAGGAGAAGATAATGAGAATAGCAAAGAGCTTGTAGTGTGTGTGTGTGTGTGTGTGTGTGTGTTTGAACATTTGTGGACAAATGTTCACACAATCTTTGCCAACATATCCCTTAGCACTCCTTAACACCATTAAAAGAAAAGTTTGTGAAAGTGTGTGTGTCCGGACTAAACGTATGTGTGCGTGGACATGTGGTGTATGCGTAGCTTATCAGATAGAAAGTTGTGGTGCTGCAGAGAGAATGAGTCATAAATATTGTTCCCTGCTGGCAGGAAGTCGAAGTTTGATGAACAAATCAAATGCTACTGTGGTGGTAAATCAGCCATATAAACCATTAAGATTGGTTCTTTTATCTCTACACTGAAGCTGCTATTTCACTAAGTGGCCAACATCCACTGCCATCATTTACTCATGGACACAACACAAAGTTAAAAAGCCCTTAAAGATAGGTTGTACTGAAAGACAGGCATTCACACACACGCACACACATAGACAGTGATGCAGTGCTCAGCGGCTGCATGGCGAGGTAAGCGTGACGCCTGTGGCGAGCTGCAGTGAGTCAGGAGTCAGTCCCTGGACTCTGACAGGACTTCCTCAAGCCTCCACACGGGCTTTAATGAAGTAATGAAGAGCAGACTGGCAGGTTAATGGAAGCCAATCGACTACGAGCTCTGCCACCAGCAGGAGGCCAGGCAGAATACTAATCATTTAGGAGCCTCCTCTCTTAAGTTCAGCCTAATCTGTTCACGCGCTATTCACAGTGCAGATAAGAGGGCGGGAGGCGACCTCAGTGACCTCCAGAGGACAGAGGTAGAAGTTTTTTGGAGCGCTGTGTAGATTAAGTCCGTGACAGTGAGTATATGAAACTACACAGTAAACAAGTCTTATCCAAGGTTGATGTGGTTGTAATGTGCAGATAGAGACAAGGATTGGGGGAAACTTTCTCCAGCTTCCTCTACTTTTGAGTAATAAGTTCACCTTGCCTGGCTGCCCTTTTAAAACTAATGATATTCTAAACTCCATAGCTTTCAGCGTACTGCAGCTGTCAGAGCTCTCATCTCCACTGTACGTGTGCCAATTTATATGCATGTGTGTATTTCAGTGTGTTTGCGCGAAAATGTGTACAATATATGCATATGTGTGTGTGTGTGTGTGTGTGTGTGTGTGTGTGTTTGTGTGTGTGCGTGCATGTGTCGTATCTCTATCTTTGAACAAGACTGACAACAACCACTGGGTTTCACTTCAAGGCAGCGCTCCACTGTATGTTAAGTGATAGACAGCGTGGTGATACAGCAGAATGCTAATCACGGAATCAAAGAAGTGAGTGCAGCAGGAGCTACAAGAGCGGCAACGAAGGGCAGTTAGGAGAGAGAAGAGGAATAAAAAACTGAACGTTATAGAAGAGATAAATAAAAACGGAGGTGGTTGTGTAGGAGGGGTTCAGTTTAAACATACGTGACAAAGCCCAGCATTAACACATTAGATAATAATCTGTTCGGGAGCCCTCGGGGATCTGTTCCACATATTGGCGCCCCCCAGTAAACAGGGGAAATAACAGCACACAGTCAAACACAGCAGCTCAAAGTGGTCACAGAACAATGGTGGCGGTCATTATCACAATTCATTTGCCAGCGTTATCTCATGAGTGGCTCCTCCACGGTCTCCTTTGAAACGGCACAGTCAAGCACACTCAACGCTCAACGTTAATGGAGGACTAGGAGCTGAACACAAGCAGGGGAATAAAATGCTTCGTGTACACGCTTCATGGTTACAGACACACATTCAAATGTTCACAAGTCTATCTGTTCTTGTCATTAACTTTCAAAGTATACATTTCTACATTTCTGCAACTGCTAATTACTTTTTTCTAACCTTTTTTATTTTAAATAGTGAAAAATTCCCATAGCAAATCCACAGAACCCAACCTATAACCAACCTTGAACTAAACAACATTCATACATAAAACGGGAGAAGATGTTCAAAATGTTGCTTGATAAATGGCATTTGATTAATTAATGATGAGTGATAAATGATAAAAATCACCGTTAATTACTTTCCTGCTGATCAACCATTAAAAAAAAAATCATTTCAAGCAACTGAAATAGGCCTCTATTATATTTCAGAAGTGCTGGAAACTCTCCTTATGTATTTTGACCCATGCTGACTCATCTTGCACAACCAACAGATTGTTTTTAGTAATGGTTTCATCCTCGCCTTGTATTCGGTTTCATCCCAAAGATGTTTTATTGGATAGTCCCGGAGACTGTGCTGGCTAGTCATCATTCCTGTAAACATTTTTGAGATTTTAAAGAGGTTCGTTGTTACACTGTCTTTGCTGAAAGTATATTTGTGACAAAGGGTTAGTGGTCAGCACTAACGCTTTGGTGAACTTCAAATGAATTGAAATGAAGCTCAACGTCTGGTATCGCGGGGCCTAATTTGTGCAAGAAATACTCCCACGCAGTTTCCACACTGGCCTGTGTCTTTGACACGAGGCGGGACTGATGGATGGCTGAAGTAAAACACTAAAGTTTGATAATTACGTGACCACTTTTCTTTTCTCACCTAAAAGCTTCTGCTGCTGCTGCTTCAAGGTTCGACGAAGTGAATTCGTGCCCTGTTGTACTGAGCTGCAGCGTACTTGTGGCCCTGGTGTCAGCTCGTCCGCCCCTGACCTTCCTCGCTGCCAAGGTGTTTTTCCCTGCTTAAGTGCAGCTGATGGCATGTTCTCTTTCTCTTAACACACTAAAATCCCAGGAGGCCAGCTGTTTCTGAGATGCTGCAACAACCTTCCGGCTCTGCAACAGCCAATCAAAATTGCTTAGCTGGTTCTACAGTCTGGTTCTACAGCAAATGAGTCTCCTGACCTTGTGTACATGGCGTCATACTGATTTGCTGTTTTGGAGGAGCTGGCTGTTTTGCTTCAGTGTGCAAGTTTACCTAATAAAGTAGCCGCCGACTGAATGTGTACAGAGAGGGTGAGTGGAAATGATGGACAGGCTCTGAAAATTGGTAGAAAAGCTAAGACATAGAAAAGAAGGTTTGGCAGGAGGAAGTGAAAAAAGAGTAGCAGGACGAGTGGACAAAAGCACAGCAGCAGCATGATCAGTGTGAATTATTGACGGGGTTAATCTCCTCCGCTCTGAGTACACTGCAACTCCATCCCAGTGACGTAGGCTGTGCTCCCCTTGAGCTCTCGCCAGCATTCGTGCGAGAACGTTAAATACACCCCTCGCCTCTTCTCCCTCTATTGGGGAACAAGATAAAAATTGCATAGGACGATGAAACAAGAGGCTGCAGCTTTTAAGAACAAGAGTGGGAGAAGGACAGGGAGATTAAGTGAGAGGGAGATGGGATGCAAGGGTTGAGGATGCAAGAGGGTACGGGGGAGGAGATTAAATTGAAAATGAAGGGGGAGACTGGAACTCTAACAGGGAAGAAGAAGTTGGGTGGAATGCAAGGTTGAGAGTATGCGAAAGGAAGGTTGAGGTTGTAACCGCAAGATGAGAGGCTACCATTTCCCAGTAGCTCACATGTTCACTCATTCAGTCACGCATTACTTAGTCAGCCATTCACTGACTGCCTCAGTCACTCACTCATTCCCTCTCTGTCCCGATCCCCCTCTCCCTGCGATGCATTTTCAATACACTCTACTACGTGCCGAGCTTATAAAGTTTTACAAGCCTCATGGCTTTTTGCTCTGCAATCAGGCATGATTTTACAAGACGTGGCTGACACAAGGCAATGGAGGATGTAAAACTGATGGGCCAGTATAGTTTCTTAATGACACTTTTCAGCCCAACAGCCAAGCATTTGGGCACACACACACATATCTATATATATATACACACACGCACAGGGAAGCATGGCAGGGGGCAGCGTAAGTGTAGCAGGCTTCGTTGGGGCCATGCTGGCCAAATGGAGCTAGCTAATTATAGCAAATAAACTGCACTGATCTGTGCCATTAGCCAGTCAGTAATGAAGCAGAGTGGAGGGCTGCTGTGAAACTGATAAATAGGCCCTGGCTGTGAGTACTGCACTCCCTGGCCTTTAGTTCAGCTCAGCAGAGCCTTCTGAGGAAAGCAAGAGTGCATTAAGACAAGAGGCATAAAAAGGCTTTGGAGATGAGATAAAGAGAGACAATGGGACTGTGACAGAGAGGAGCGAGGGAAGGAGGGAGAGAACTCGATGGTGGAAAAGATAGAAAGCAGTGCAAGAGAGTGCGTAGTGAGGGAGAAAGTGTGCTTGTAGGCCTGTGGGTGTGTGGGGCAGAGCGAACGGGACATTGCAAAGATGCTTAATGCGCTGTAATATGGGTCAGGGTCAAAAAGGTCCCACTCACTCTCTCCCTCTCTTCTACCCTCTCCTCTAAGCTCCTGTAATGTTTTGCACTCCACTAATAGCTCACTAAAGCCGCCACTTAGGAAAATTCAAACAAGAAAACACAAAATGCCTTGAATGGAGACAAACATAAAATCAGAGCCCTGGGGCCCAGTGCACTCAAAGATTAATAGGCAGTCTGAAAGAAAATGGAACGACCCTATTGTCATTGTCAGTCTGCGAACGCACACACAAATACCCACACTCGAAAACTTTCGATTTGGATTCAAATCTAAAGACATAAATCAATTATGCATTTGCATTTCGGAGTTTGTGCCAGTTTTACAACTGTGATCAGTGTGAGGTCTGCTGCATTCTAAATGAGAAGCAGTTTGTGAAAAGCTGCTCGTGTTCCCAACGTCGACAGTTGTATGTGTAGAATGTGTGTATGTGCGAAACTCTTCCTTCCATTTATGCATTTTTTTTTAATCACTACTTACCATAGTGTGGAAAAATGCCATTGAGTAGTCGGTGGAAGACATGCACAATCAAAAAGGTTGTGAGAGCCAGGAGGTGCCTCCTGCTTATCTCCAGACCATCTGGGCTCTAATGAGGTTTATATCTGACTAGCTCTTGAGGTTGTTGAGGTTCTTACACTCATCAAGCTATTGACAGCTAAACACGGCCTTGGAGGTGACGGCCTAAAGCCGCATTAGTCTAAAATATGGCAAGCAATATGCGCGCTATTTCTAAAAAACAATCATAGTGTGCAGTAAATGTTTTACTTCTCTGATGAGTGAGTTCCTATCGCTGATAAATCTTGCTTTCTATTATTGACCGAGCGTGGGATAGATTTTTTTGGGGGGGGCTAGTCAGCTGGCAACTCAGGTCATATTGGACAAAAAAAGCCCAGCTGATGTATTTCTGTCAATCCCCCATCTAGTTTGTTCTTGGCCATAAGCTGCGGAGCAAAGCAGTGTGATCCCTCCACGACCTGCCAGCCCACTCGCCCTGCTCACCTCTAAATGGCTGTCTGCCTCTGCCCATCTCCTCCCGCTGCTTAGCGCCCAAGGCCTCTGTGAACTCGACTGGCCGTCTAGAGGCCTTTAAGTTCTGCATCGGGCCCAACTCCAGGTTGCCATGGAGATGACGGTGCAAAAAGGGAAGCATTTCCATCATGTTTCAATGGCACAACATATCAAAAAAAAAAAGAAGAGGAGTAGGATGAAGCTAGAGAGATAGAGAGTAAGTTACAGCAGCAACTCCTAGAGAGACAAACAACGCTGACCAAAGTGCCTGGACTTGATCCAGAGAAACACACACACACATGCAATTGCTGTATGCGGTTTACAACATATGCAAGTAACATAACTCTTTCTCGATGCCTAGATGCGTTTGTACATCATATGTGCATCAGTGCATACTGTCACATGAAGGCTAAAAGTGTCCAGAGCTCTCAGTCTCCAGGGTGTTAATTATGCCCCATGTGAGCAAGTGTGCAGAGATATACTGTAAGCACACACACACACACACACACACACACACCACTAGGCAATCCCCACAGATGCCAGTGACACCCAGAGGCAGCTGCTCCAATCACAGCAGAGGAGCGAAGGAGGCGACTCTGAGCCGCTGCACAATCACAACTGTCACAGCTGATGTGTCACTGGGGGAAGGAATTAGAGTGAGCACACAGGGGTTGCACGCTTCCTGAGCCCTCGCGCTCATTAGCATACATTTGTAAACAAAGACATGGAGTCGGAGAGGGCCTTGGTGCTAGGCTAGCGCACGGTCACGATGTTAGCAAGAGTCAAACCCGAACAGAGCATCTAAATGAGGTGAGAGCGCTGGAGGAGACCTCTCTGTGATAATTCATCCATCTTGCGTGTTCACTGACAGCCGAGCTGCCGCGCTGGGAGACGATGAGAGAGGAGCCTGCGCCAGGCCCGCATCCAAGAGACAAAAAAAAAAACGTATACTAGATGAACTTGAAAGTCAAGTCCCAGGCTCCAAGTCTCATGGCATCAAGTTATGTGAGTCAGAAATTGAAGTAAAAAAAATGACAGAGCAGACCAACTTTTCTTGTGGGATCAACCAGAAGAGGAGACAGAGGTGTCAGGAAAGGGAAAGAGAGAGGAGGAGAAAAATGGAGTTTAGCTATGCCTCACTAAAAGATGGAGACAAATAGTATTTCAGAAACCTCAAAACACTTGAGACAGGACTGACCCCTGAATAACCTGACTCTGTTTACCATCCCTCTCTCTCTTTCTGTCTCCTTCACAAGCACACCCTCCTCCATTTTTCCTTTCTTCTCTCACCACCTCGTTCTCTCATGCTTGCTCTTCCTACACACCTTTCATCATCCTTTTCTCTCCCCCTTCTTTCTTTCTTTCTTACACTAAATCACTCTCTACAGCCATCTGATGCTTCAGCAGCAATTAATACCCAAACATAGTTTCCGCGTGGAACCCCAGTGCGGTCATTATCGTCCACCGAGTATCTGATTATTTTCATCCCTTTGAGTCATTACTTTCCTGATAACATCGCCTGTGTTCAGGGAGAGATAGAAGAAGAAGAAGGGTGAGAAAGGAGGAAGGATGGGAGGCAAAAAAAATTGAAGATCGGGAAAAATGCAGAGGTTGTGGCGGTGAGTGGTTTCAACATGAGAATAAAAGATGAAGACAGGAGGAGGGAAAGGAGGGCAGAAGAAGGGGGAACAAGGGAGTGGGTGAAATTCAGACAAAAAGGAAGAGGTTATGTGTTACATACAAGGAGGAGGGGAGGAGGGGGGGGTGGGAGAGGAGAAGGAGGAGGACAGCAACAATAATAGCCTTGTCTTATCACTGTACAGTGATAAATTCCCTTCTCGTCAGGGAGCCAGCGCCCCGGCTGGGGCCAGGCCTGATGACAAACCACCTCCACCCCGCACTGCGGCCCTGGCTATTTATGATCAGACAACTTATACGAGCCAGCCAGAGAGCCAGCTGGGTCTCGTCTTGGGTCGGCGTTGTCACTCCTGGAACCTGGTGACAACCTCAAATGAGGCCACTCTGTCACGTCCTCCTCCTCCTCCTCCTCTGGCCTCCACCCTGACAGATGCTTCAGCGCATCATTCGCTGGTTACTGGCTGATAACGCAGCATCGTGAACGCCACTCCGTGCTGTCAACTCGCCACTTGTGACAGCAGCCAATGCAATTCAGTTTCATTCAGTTTCATCAGTTTGGAGTCATTCAATGGATTCAATTACAGGGTTCTGAACCACATGGATTTTCACAGTGCTTACATAAAATAGTAATGCACAAAAACTTTATTGCACAAGAATCTACTTATTGGTACTGGAGGGGGAACCGCCGTGTCAAGACGTCTCTAAAGAACAGTCCAATTACAGCAATATTTTGCAATTACACACTTTTTGAGGTGCAAGACGCAAATTCAATAGTTCAACAGTGTGTTACTATTCAGCTAATGAAACTGAATTACATAAAACCTGAGCTAATGGATGTATGAAATTGTAATGCAATTCTACTCCCACATCAACCATCCGTTCACTCACTTATCCTGCTACAAAAATTCCCACAGCCGGCTGACCCTGAATCCGTCATGAAGGACAGAGAGCCCCAATAAGGAAGAACACAGGACTCGACTGAGCAATTAATTCTATGCAAGCTGCTCCAATTGCTTGTATTTTGTTTCTTGTGTCTGTTTACCCGTTTACATATTCCTGCACAGCGTAAATTATTCAACGGTGCTCCGTTTCGTATCCTCTCGCGACAGCAGAGGCCGGTCACGCTGCAAATATGAAGGCAACAACAGAAACCATTGATCGACAGCTCTGCCCGTGGTTTGGAAATGAAAAGGAAGGTGAGAGAGCAGATTTGGGGAAGAGACATATTAAAGATACAAGCAGACAGAGCGGACAGCAGACAGAGAGAAGCCATACTCTGTATGCTTCTCATGGCAGTCAGTCTAAACGCTGGGTAAGTGTGTCATTGTATGTGTGTGTCTACGCGCCGTCTGCGTACAGCAACTGTCTGATCTCTAATCATGACACTGCAGCAAGACGCACTGATTGAGGGAAAATCTTCACTCCACTTGCTTCCATTAAAAAATCCATCTGCATCTCCTGGTCTGCAACAGCAATATTCTAGTAAGTGAACCATTAAAAACAATTCACTTTTTTAAATTCAAATTGCAGTTTAATCTAGCAAATTATGTTGACTACAAGACTGCATGTTAACTTTTTTGCACACATAGCACTGATGCAAAATTGTAATATGTATATAAAATGTCTGTTACCATCTTTAAAAACAACCACAAGTAGAGTAGGTCATCGATTAAACAGACACATGACTGTCAAAGGACATTAATGTTGCATTCAGGGCACATAAAAACCAAACCATAACAAAACATTTTTTCAGAAAAACACCGTCTTTATTTGCCCATAAAGGTAACACCTCTTCCACATATTGTGGTTCAAATACGGAAAACAAATATCAGTAAAATGTATATCATCATAAAACCAACCATTTTGCATGGACCAAGGAAGAAAGCTTACACTTTGTGTATTGTATTTATAATATGGACTTGCTGAGGAAACAACATAGAAGCAGCTTTATAGAAATCTACTCTAGTGAATCCAAGAACAAAATATAACAACTGTCTGGATGATTTCTCATTTTGTTTGACTTCCAGGTCAAGTTGCCACATCCTTCCATAAACATCGAGTTCAACTAATAGCTAACTTCATAGTTAAGGGTGAATGTTATTAAAAGTCCATTCATGGTGCCCAGCGGGGTTAGATAATTCCATTAAGATGCTCCCTGCAAGTGATGAATATGCAAATCCAGGTGTGTAGCGTCACTCTATTTTGGATTCTGCTTGTGACTTACAGTAAGCTGCTTACTTGCTTTGTAAGCATTTTTCTCTGCAGACCCTATGACACACCCATCAGTTTCCTGATGAAACAAAAAAACAATAACCCAAAAAAACCCCTATGTATTTACGAACATCAAGGACATCAAACGAGATAAGACGGTAAGACAGGAATAAATAAAACTAGTGCTGCGTGTTGTGAGGAATTGGGACAGCTATCTGACAGCTCCACTTCCATCTTTACGCCACTGTCGAGGGATGGCATTAACCGAGCGAGTAGAGGGTGCAAAAAAATCATTTTAATGTGCTTAATTGAACAGATGCCCGGCCTGCTCCGTGTTTGAGCACAGACAGGGTCTCAATCAATGCGTTTTTCCACTGATTTGCAAAGCCAGATCACAACGCGTCCAAGCACGGTGACAGAATGACTCAGGCTTCTGTGTCTCCCTGCTTGGCAACATCCTTAAACAGGCAGACAACACACCAAAGAATAAATTGGCAAGCTGCTCCCAGACAGATGTAAAATCAAAAAGTAATATAATTGTGTTGCTGCACATCCGTCATCTTTGACTTTGGCTGGGTGCCATCGGATCATGTAAACTCAGATCTATATGCTTTTTGTGTGTGCGCATCAAGTGTTTCATTGCTTCAGCATTGGAGAGAAAATAAGTCTTAATGTGGTATAAATGAGGAAAAGCCCAAATCATCTCAGAGTTTATTTACCACTCTGCTGAAAGTGACTTTTTGAAGAGCTCCAGAGGCCTCTCAAGCTGAGTTAAGAGGAGCTTTTCAGTTTGGAAGTGGCTGCGGTGGGTCGACAGAAACAGGAGGGGGTTCACACACCGATGATGTACGACGATGAACATGTGACCTCAAGCAAAAAATGTATTTTAGTTAGGGTAGTATTTATAGCATATTATCTGAAGCAGACTTTTTCTTCAATTTTCATTTAGACTTCACGTAATTTATTATTTCATCCTTATATTTAAAGGTGTAGGTTTCATATTTACAGATCATATGTTGATTAGTACATGTAAGACTTCACACAAATAAAGAGATTATTAATAATAGCAGATCTATATTTATCAAACATAGGCGTGTGATAAACATAGATCTGCTGTTATTATTATCTGTATCATTCATGGATATAACCTTACGCAGTCCAACATGGGCCCCTATGTCTGACCTCATAATTTTATATTACTTCTTCACCTCAAGTGCCTCCTTGTACTACCTTATGTCAGAGGAGGAGAGGAGAGGAGCTGCCACAGTTTATTCATCTGTGACTGATATGGAGCGTTTTATGACCCACATCTGAACTCTCGTCACTATGCAGCCATTCATGAACCACTGAACCGAGCGACACATATCTGACAGGAAGCTCTGTAAACATAGAAATGCCTACTAACGCTGCACAAACCGCTTTCCTAATTCTGTTTAAGGCTCAGTTAATGAGGGGGGGCAGCTAACAACCAATGCTGAGCTGAGATATGAACCAGCCTTCACTCTCCTCATGATATACCACAGTCTGTGGGCCCTTGCAGTTGTCTCCCTGGGCAACCGGTTGTTCTCCTTGTAGGAGGATTTAATGTTGAAAACCATCGCCCTGGGCAACCACGTTGACCTGAGGACGATCTGGAGGCAGAGAACCATATTTCAATCTGTTACCCTTAGCAACACTCACAATACCATTCTGCTGTTGGTGTGCACACCTACTACTATAGAGCCAAAACAAGACCTCCCCTGAGTCGTGAGCTTGTATTAACCTGACAAAATCTCTCCATCCTCTTTCTTTCGATTGCTGTAGTGTTTTTCATCTCTGTTTCTGACTGCCTGAAATTTTGTTTTATTATTGGTTTTGCAACTCACACTCCCATAGAACTTGTCAATATGCTGTATTACCACTAAATATTGCTGAGCTTACAGGACAGTTTTACCTGACTGAAATCAAAGATCTAAATTGTGACATAATGACCTCCTTGATCGTCAAATGGTAATTTGACAAAATTAGATTGTGTGACAGCCCAAAAACATAATTTTGGAGATGATATAAAAGATAATATCCAGAAACTCATCACATCACCAAGGGTAAACATTTTATTTCATTTGCTCCAAATACGAAATCAAAAGGACAAATATGGATTCAAGAGAACTCTGCTGCTGCAGTTTCTATTGGTCAGTGGCAAAAGTCAAAGGGTAACACCGTATCACAAGTAAGACTATCTATCATTCACTGATCTGACGCACTTTAATAGGCATTACACTGTCTTTAAGGCTCAGCGCTATCCAATTAAGCCATCTCAAGCAGGCTCCTACAGAGTGATCAGTGCATGCCAAAAGGGGAGGAACATGAGAGAAGTCTGTTCAATTGAGTGTTGTAGGAAAGACAGAGGAAGAAGACCGTCGCTGCTAGAGACAAAAGCCCATTCTGCTCGATGTGGGCTCAGCGAGAGTGCGCTCTCCGAAACAAGTGCAACGACAGAAGACATTCAATTGTCATGCCAGACAGCACGGCAGTGTGGGAGGTGGGAGGCTGCACACAGACGGAGCTTGTGTCATTTCGCTGTTGTTGCTAAACGCATCTACTATGCATGAGGAACGGCGGAGCAGAGAGGTCAAGGACCATGGTAGAGGGGTGGTGGTGGTGGTGCGTGGATGGAGAAGAATGATAGGGACAGAAAGACAGACACATTCTGCATGCATGCACAGTATGCACTCCCAAGTACAAAAACCTATTTAGACCACATCATTTGTGCATAATTAGGTGCAATTAAACAAATACACACTACAGAGGAAGGAAAAGAAATTGAGGCAGCAGGAGGGATGATGGTGGGAAAGACGAACAGAGAGACAGACAGTGGGAGGCCTGAGCAGAGATAAATGGTAGGAGACAGAAGAAGTAGGAAGAGGCTGAAGGAGTGAGACAGAATGGGAGAAGAGAGGACAGTGGCCAAAGTAATAAGATGAGAATCGGGGTGACCTTAATCAGCCACTCACCAAAAACGGAACGTGCACATGCACACGCATATACACACACACCGTATTTCCGCACACACAAAAATACCTCCAAACCCAGCAGGTGTGTGTTTGCACAGCAGTACTCTCTGTTTCATTACAGGCCCATTTCCCCCACCTAATACCAGGACAGGAGCTGGTGATAAGGAATGTACACACTCTCCTCTGTACACAACATCTCATTTGAGCAGAGGAAATTGGAAAGAAGAGGAGAAAGGAGGAGAGGTGAGAAGGACAGCAGATGAGGGGGAGGAGGGAGGACTGGACGGAGAAGAGGCCGACACAAGCGGGTGAATGAATGTTTGCCACGGCAGAGATAAGCCGGGTCCTCCTTGCGCCAAAGACGAAGGTGTGGGTCTGAGATTGGGGGATGAACGGGGGGAAGGAGGGATGGCGATGTTGGTGTGGCTGATGAGAAAGGGATATGGACCATCTTAATGCTAGTGACATTTCGACGGGCACTGAGATGAGCGTATCATAGACAGAGATAAATGGGACATGCTGAGCAATGCAAGAGAGCAACAGAGCTGATTTCCCTCCAATTCTTTAGATTCATGGCAAAAAGGATGAGGGTTTGATGGAGGAAGAGAAACAGAAGAGACGTACCCAGAAAGGGATGCAACACCAACTGCAGCAAAACTACTTGAGGGTGAACCAAGGGTCGAAGGAAACAAAAACACGCAGCAATGAGACATACAGAGGGGAAAAAATACACATGACGCTTATTGCACAGGACAACAGGCCAGCAGCGCTCACACTTTGGCCTGTATCGAGGGTCACAAGAAAACACTGGAGAGGGGGGTGACAATATTACTCATAACACAAAACCGCATTACTCTGGGCTGCGTCAGGGAACATGAGTAACACCAACAGCCCGCCAGGAGCGCGGCAATGTCTGCGGTAAGAGTTGGGAGAAAACAGGGAGAAAGAGGTGTAAAAATCGTACTCACTGCAGCATCTCTAGCCACAAGGAACTCGACCCAATTTGTATTCATCCGTGCAAGCAGGGGCAAACAACCGAGGAAGATAGCAAACACACATGCACACACACACTCTGAGCATGCAAAATACACATCAACGATACAGTCGGGCCGAGTGAAACAACCGTGCAAACATGGGTAACACGCAACAGACAACAGGGCGTGTAAGACAAAAGCAACATTAATAAACGTCAATCAAAAACTTGCTTGACGTAATTAGCTGTTGATATATTTCTTTCAGTTCATACAGTTTGTGAGACTTGAATATAAGCTTAATCTTGTATTGCACTCACAGCACATAACTGTAAAAAATGAAACGTGAAACACATTTTTTATAAATATCGCACGCCGTGGATGAATGAATTCCTGCAGTAAATCTCGAATGTATGCCTACAAACAAATCCCATTTCCATCCTTAGCAGCCGCCGCCCATCTGTTCCCACGCCGTGAAGCATCCATCACGGGGGCCTAATGGCGGACCGATACTGTCAAATGCTTACTCCTGTGGATGAATGGAGCACCCACTCACCACCCCTGACCGTGCTAGCACTTGACACCAGAAACCAGGTCAACCCCTGAGAAGATGGAGAGGGCCGCTGATCAGGCACACACGCTCACCAAGACACGTGGAAACGGTTGAGTCTCACACGCAAATGAGCGAGCGCACACACGTGCACGCAGTGCACCTGTGTATTCATTTATAGCCCACAGAATGTCAAGAGATGAATAGAGGGCAAGGGGTAATTGCTAAATCTAAAATCAAACGCGAAGGGAAAGTGATTTCTCCCAGTAATTTTCTGTTCATGCACGACTGACCCTCTGCTGAGGCTCCCACACTCCCACATTTCCTTCACTGTAAAAACGAGAGGGGGGGGGAAGAAAGATAACATCTTACTGAAATGCCCTTAGACAATCAGGAAGAGGAGATGCACTATTATTATCAGAGGGCTCTACGGCATGATTACTGTCTGAGGCTGCCAATTACATTGAAGCCATGATTGCCAAGATTTGCTGATTCCCTCTGTGTTTTCTCAGCCAGCTGAAAATACAAACAACAGGCCGGATGCTCTTGGCCAATTGAAATGGTTGATTAGAGAGGCAAAGGAAAGAGGGGGATGCAGCGAAATCCCAGATCAAATCATTTGTCTATTTTGCCAAATATACAGAGAGAGATGGAGGCAGATATACTGGTCTGTGTAAAACTTGAAGGACTACTGGGAGACATCACTTCGCTATTCATGTTGCATTTAGGCACAATTAGACAGCGAGGGAAGGAGAGAGAGGCAAGCTTTTTGTACTTGCACATTAGGCAGACCTCAAAGTAATCACCATGTCACTTAGACTCAACCAGCTCTCCAAAAGGAAACACTTCCTAATACACACATAGATGCCTATTTTAAATGAAGCAAGGATGCAGAACAGATGTAGGACACGGCTGGCTGGCAGGCAGACAGACAATCTTAGGGAGCCATGTTTCTATTCACAAACACACACAAAAGGGGCTTTGGAGAGAGCCCTGTGAGGTTAGGTCTAATCCCGCTCCAACTCTCATGACGCCACTCAGAGCTATTGTTCTGTCATGAAAAGCATGCGCAATCTCCATAAACTGATGTGGAAGTGGACAAGGGTCAGCGTGTTTGTGTTTGTGCGGGCATTAGCGCAATGCAAGCACACGGCTGGTTTACGTGGGGTCGTCCTCGAGTCGGATTTCATTATCTTCATGGCGCCGTGTTTACACACAAAGGCAAAGACGAAATAAATAATGTATTCATAATAATACCAGCAAGAAAACATGTATTTGTGCATATGCATATTTGTGCATGGTAGAGCATGTTATGCAAGCAAAGCATATGGTAAATCATAACCATCTTACTATACTACACACAACTAGTAAGGGACTAGTAAGTGGAGCAGCTTACAGAACAGCCAGATGTTTCCCTCAGGAATTGGTGGAGGGCAAACTTGAGCTAAAAGGATCACATGGTCACAAATAATTAATGCAGATTCGATTAACCTATTGTGCTTGAATTGGCTGTGTGTTTCTATGAGGATTGAATTTCAATTCAAAGAAACCATTAAGCTTAAAATCATTGATGATTTTCGATTATGTCAGTGCTTTTGCTTTGTTAAACAATTCTGACAAAAGTTAATTCAAACATCACAAGTCTGTAATGATCTCAGCACTGAAGGAGGTGCTGCACCCAAAAATCTTGTTAAACCCACTGAAGTAGGAATTATACCTAAACTCTTCTTTATAGTTGCTGCCTGAAAACAGAAACAGAAAAACATAAATGAACAAGAACACCTGCACTGAAAAACAAATTTTGCAATCATGGAGGGAAAACAGCCAGACAATGCGGCGCTTCGGAGGAAACCTTTT
The DNA here is from genome assembly GCA_037975185.1 of Centropyge bicolor. Taxonomy (NCBI): domain Eukaryota; kingdom Metazoa; phylum Chordata; class Actinopteri; family Pomacanthidae; genus Centropyge; species Centropyge bicolor. The sequence goes on along the minus strand of JBBMOC010000009.1, from coordinate 5,729,911 downwards.
CTCCTTGTCTTGGTGCTCCGTTGTGTATTGTGAGCCTCTCGAAAACAATCTGATATAAGCGGTGTGGACAGAATACTTCTAACAACTAAATGGTGTCTTCAAGTTCATCCACATTAGGTTGGACAGGGCCTCAGATAGCTTGGTTTGTAGAAAGTGGAATAAGAGTAGATGGCTCTGGGGCATCTCTCGCCTCTCAGTAAAGCACAAAAAGTTACTATCAGCCCTCATGACAATAGGTTTGTGGAGCAGTATATGTGATAAAGGTTAAAAGAAAAGAGAAAAAGACAGACAGAATCAAGCCCCTGAGGCCGCAAGTCTAGACTTAAGACCCAGCACCTCGGTAATCATATTAGAAGTGTTTCATCGTGTGTGTGGCTGTGTTGTTTTGGTAGCAGATTTAAAAGTAGCCCTTGTGTCGTGTCGCCACCTCCACGCAGCTCCACCTTGGAGTCCAGTGCGTCTCCAGTTTCCACATTAGAGCTGGAGCACTGCTCGACTGTTTTCCTTTCATGACTACAAAGAGTCGCCGGGTTCAGAGCCTCTCTGATTCCCTGCCACCCCGGGGTCAGGGTTAAGTAATTGGCTTGGCACGGCTTGCCCACCTATAAGAGGACACTAAATGGGCAACAGTTCAACATGCTGTAATGTCACGGTGATTCTTAGCATCTCAGCATAATTTTAAATAAATGCACTTATGGGGTAATTGGTAGGTACACTTAAGAAATACATATCTGGGAGATCTACAGTAGCTCTTAAAGATCACGCATTTTTCTGCATCAGGCAAATTGGCCGAGTGTGTTTCTGGTAGGCAGGATTTCATTAAACGCCTGGCTCCCGACTGAATTGCTGTTCGTCTGAGTTCAAAGCCATCGATTTGCACACCGCCTCCGCAGGAAACGGAGAAAGAAAAAAAAGTGCCACATGCAGAAACAAGTCCCCATTGATTCCCCGATGGCATGAAAGAAACCTTGGCACGTAAAATGTGACACAAGGACAGTTAGCTCCTTCCTCTCATGATGGGGGTTACTAATCAAGTTGACAAGGCAGCAAAAGCGGCGGCAGAATCACCCGACACAGTCTTCTCATCATGCATGTACAAAAGGCTCGGCTGAAGCTGCTCCAGCTCTCGAATTTTTACAGAATTTACCTCATCCTATGTGGACGCCGTACCAGCAGATTTTGATTTGATTCTTGAGTGGTCCGGCAGTGCACCAGCAAAGCAATAAAAGCTGGACATTTGTATACAGTGTATGCTCATAAATAAAATCTGTGAAAGTATTAAAAACAAGCATGGTGAAATGCAACCCTGGGATGCATGAGAACCTGAGTTTGTTTTTTATGTCTGATCCAAGTACGGTGACCATCAGCTTTAGGACCGCCCTGCTGAGGTGCCCCTGAGCAAAGCACAGAATCGATCCAATGTCACCGCTGTGCAAGAGGGGTAACAAGGAACACGAGGACACACAGGCTGACTTCAGAGGCAGAGCTCGCGCAGTTCAAATGATTTTATTAGAAAAATCAATGGTCAGAAGGCTGTCGGGATGGCGAGGCAGGCAAAGGTCAGAACCAGAGAAGGTGAGCCAAACAGTCAAACCGATCCAACAGGAAGCAGGCAAGAAGCAAAAATCCAAAAACAGGCAAGTTCTAGGAAAACTAAGCAAAGATCTAAACTCATTAGGAGAATTAATATGAAGGCTGAATGCTTGACCCAAGGTACAAAAATGAACAGGCAGAGAGAGAGAGGGGAGCAGACCGAAAAAGAAAACTTCCCTATGAGGATTAATATAAAGAAAAATTCACTGCTCCTGTTGCTAAAGCCTTTATTCCTGCTGGATCGTTAACGTACATCGGGCGCCACATTAAACATCAGCTGGTCAATTTGTCACCCAGGACCCCCCACTGTGTGCTGGTCAATGATAGCTGGCGTGTTAATAAATACGTACTGGGACAGTCCTCATGGCAGGAATATCGACTGGTCACTGTGTGTCTACAATGAGGCCTCATTATCAAAAAGGACTTTACAGAGAGAGAAGCGACTGCTCGCTCACCTGACCTCTGATTGACCAATATTCATTTCAAACAAGAGAAAAATAGTGACGAACCTCAGGTTTGACAGTGTCTCTTTCAGTGCCGTTTTAATTTATGCATGTATTACAGCCTACGGCAATGTTATGACATTTCATCGAATCACGTTTGTGCTAAATACGTCATGTCTTCAAAAAGAAAGAAAAGCAGCGGGTGATGGAAAAGATACGAGGGCGTCGGGGATCGTCTCGTTGTGCTACCGGCGGTCCTCTTTTGTTACATCATCTGAGTTTCCTTCCTCTGGCCATGATGCGTTTCTGTGCCACCCAGTGTGAGAGGGGGTGGGGTGGCGGCGAGGGGCCACAGAGGGCAAACCCAGCGGGGAAATCAGAGCTCTCTCTCTTTGTGTGATTCAATATCACGCTTGTGTACCCATGAATGGATGCCAAGACATTTGAGTCCAGAGCCAAGGAACGAGCCTCGGATGTGTATGGCTTTAGTGAGGAGCAGACTGGTTGGGGAGAGCCGTGGCAGCTTAGGAATGCGCATGCTCACACACACACTGTTTATATACTCATGAAGAGAAGCAAAAAAAAGGGAGAATTATGAAGTAAAGTCACTGACAAACAAATATGTTCAGGGACAGAATTCTAGTAAGACTCAGGCTGGCTTTTAGAACTAATTAAATGGCAGTAAGAGTGTAAACAAAACCCTGGTGTGAAACAGTGTGGCAGGTGCATAAAGAATTAAGAGGGATGCCTGTGCCAGTGACAGTGTTTGAAAAACCTTTATACATTCAAAAAGTTGAAGACCTTGAAGTCACTTTAGAACTGATGAGGGACCTGCGATTGCCAGGACGTCACCTGAAGAAAAAAAAAAACTGTTTTTAAAACCTGCAGTTTATTCTACATTCAGAGCAGCCCTCTGTGCTAAACCTCTAACCCTTCTGCTCACACTTACTGACAGTCCACACGCCAGTGCACATATCCCTCTGAGCTTCTACTGCTCTCGCTTTGCCAAGCCGCTAAGAAAGGGGGAATTGTGAATTATGAAATTGGATTATGAGTTCGGGAATTCACTGAGCCCCATATTGTCTGTCAGATGCTCCAGAGAATATTGGGAGGGAAGAATGTATTATTTGGGAAAAATGAAATAGAAATGAAATGAATTGACATGCTGGTGAAATATATATAAGTGGGTGCTTTACGGGGACGTAAAAGGAGGGGAGATTTTGCGCAAAGAATGGGCCCTTAGCAACAGTTGCCTAGCAGAGCTTAAGGGACATTAAAAGAAATAACTGAATGAAGAGCAGGTATATTTATACCTATATTGATAGAACGGTGGGAGGTTTGTCTATCTCACGCTGTGCTGCAACCACTTTCTATTAGAAGAGTCCATCAGTCTCAGAAACTTGCTGAATACAACCACAAAAGAAAGCCAGCTTGTGAATATATGTCTGGAATAAGAGCAGACCATGACTGGGTGCATTGTTCTGTAAGTGAACATCGTGCTACACTGGTTAATTGCTAGTAAAAAGCAGTAGCGAAGCATAATGAGAGAATTCCCTTCTTTATTTTGCCACTTGCATCGTCGTCGTCACTGATGTTCCTCGCGCCTTTGATGCGTAAAAAGTGTGTAGACAGACATGCAAAAATTATAGTCATTAAAAAAAAGACTCCTTTTAACCTTCCGAAACAACAACACACGTATCCACGCGCACAAGCGGCGGTCTAATTAACTGAATTCTAGAGTGGGTGGCAAACACATCCTGACGTTTTAACTCCCAGACGGCCGTAAGAGAAATGTTAGTCACTGCATCGTCGCATGCATGTGCATCCATACAGCGTCTGCACGGCACTCGGGGGGGCTACATGTCTCTGTCTGGCCCCGGAGCCCTCTGACATCCCCAATCAGCCCGACTCTCAATTAGTGGAATCAGAGACATTTAAAGAGGAAACACCGCGGGGAGAGCTGGGAGAGACAGAGCAGCCGAGACGAGAAAGTTTAAAAGGAAAGCGCCAGAGGGCCGGGGAGAAAGAGAGCGGAGGGAGCGTGTTCAGAAAACGAGCTGATAGCAAATTTTTACATGTTTAGAAGACTTTTCTTGTTGCATATGTACTGTCTTTCTCTAGTGCAGCTGCTATCTTTGCAGGTTTTAAGCTATAAACATCCTAAATTCTAACTGTGGAAATGACCTGTGGGCCTATATTGTTGTTTGAACATGTGCTTCCCTTTCTCTCTGAGAGAAATGGTCAAAGGAGGCAGCGCCAAGAAAATCACACGTGAAAAAAAAAAAGATATGAAACAGGAGGAGGTGTCACCAATGTCGCCACACAGACGGTTGTCTTTGTGGACCATAATGCAACATAACGGGAGCTCTCTGTTTGCACGTCTCTTCTCTTTCTGCTGTCACTGTTATCATCTGGACAAAAAAAAACGCACTGCTGTGGTTGGTTTCACCAGGATATTAAAGCTTTTATAAAAGCGTCTCTGCAGGGAGGGGAAAGCAGAAAGGATAAAGGATAGTGAGATTTTTTTTCCGGGGGGCTGGGACAGATTGTCAAACAACTCAGGTTTAAATCCAGATTATTGCTTCAAATTCTCTGGAGGTGAAATTTTACATTGCGACTGAGCATTCGCTGTCACTCCGACGCCTTTGTTGTCAACTGCGGGGCAACAGTGTAGGACAGGCAGAGACCACTCCGGCTTCCCAGAGCTGTTCAAGATTCAGAGAGAGTGGCAGGTTAAACAGGCTCCAGCTCTGATTGCTAAGCGGTCAGAGGCGGGTCCTAGTCCAAGCACCAATCTGCAATAAAACACTTTCAGTGGAAAAGAGACTTTTTGCTCAGGTGCTCTGTCCCTAATGTCAACCTGCTCCACTTCCTCTCCCCGTGTCACTCTCCTGGTGGGAGACGGTGTGTTCGCTGTCGACTCCAAAAAGTGATGATACAGCACACAAACCCCCTTTCTCTCGAGCAATGCTAGAAATCGCTACCTGAAGTATTATCCCAGGCAGACTGACAGAAAAAGTCGACTCCGCAAAATGACTCCCGCAATGCAATGGACATCACACGTTGACATGTTGCCTTTTAATGAAAGAAGCTCGCAAAGTTTACAAGTTGGACGAAGTGAATGTTTCACCCCGATGATTGACTCCCTGCTCTGTATTCTAGTTCGGCCGCGTAGCTGCCGGGGCTACAAGACATATTTCCTCAAACAGGAAGCAGCAGGGGGTATCTGTCTCTCTGTTCTTTCTCTGGTTCTGGGCTTGACAAGGAAATACACGGGCATCTGTTTGCTATTTCACCAAGAAAAGCTGCCACTCGAACAGTGCACTGACAAAGGTAAAACTACCTATCTATGCATCAAAGTAGATTATTTCACACAGATCTTCATGTTATTCTTCAGTGCCCTCAAAATACAATGTCCAACTATTGCAGTTCCTTTGGGAAGACTTATGTGGCTTATTTTGGGTGATGGAGCAACCCGTTGTTTAACATTTTGGATTATGGGTGGGACGTATAAATCTCATTGGGGAGAGGTTGTGTTCTGCTCTGACCTGAATAAAGCGCCGGAGTTGCTGAGGGCTGCAGGCTCGTCTGAGCTAACAGGATGAGGTTGTGAGGCCAGGCTCCCTTTCGACGCTCAGTCAAGTATAAACAACCACATAGTGTTTGTGGGATGGTGGACGGAGCGGAGTGATGATAGCCATTTTTAGCATGACTTTTAAACTAATGTCCGGTTCATTCATCTTCTGGGGAGGGGTGTGTGTGGGACTACAGTCTCTTTTGTGTGCAACTCTGTGAGCGTGTCTGTCCACAGGGATGCGGTGTCAAACTCAGCTGACTCACATGTAGCTGTGTGAGTCAACCTGCTGACAGGAAAATGTAGCGGCGGAAAACTGATACTTGAGGTCGTTTTATTGTCATTTACTGTCTATAATGGCTTGAGCGTGCAGAAACAGTGGCATACACACCCTGCACCTATGCTAATGCACACAAGCCTCATCTGCTGTATATGACACTTGATTTCAGCACTATGGATCCAATGCATTTTTTTCTTGAGTGTTCAGCAGGTTTCAGGTTTTCTGTACTGATGTTCACACATCCCGCTACCTGTGTCTGACAACATTAGCAGTGATAAAAAAAAAAAGCTTCCCTTTATGACTGAGAAACACTTGTATTCTCTGAGAAAAGCAATAAAACTCTGCGTGATATGACAGGTCCATAGGTTTTTTAAATATGCACAGTTCACATTAAGCCCTTTTCAAAATGTAGCAAATGGAATTTGATGATATTCTCTATCCTCTATTTGTCATGTCTCCTGCACAGCTCCTGCACCTACTTTCCTCGCAGCTGGAACTCAGGGGGCAAATCTAAATGCTTCCAGAGCTAGGTTCCCTACAGCTTAAATAGGAGGCATGCAAGCAAATTCAGCCCACGACTGTGTGTGTGTGTGTGTGTGTGTGTGTGTGTGTGTGCATGCTTGTACACCACAGGTGCAGACTCCAACAACCCCGGAAGGAATAGAATCTAGGCAGCAAAATAGGAATCCCTCATAGCATATGAATGAGCAGAGAGTGCTTGAATGAGGGGAACGGATGGAACGGAGGGCATGTGCATGTGCGTGTGTGTGTGTGGATACTAGCAGGGATAACATCCAACCCAGGGGGACAGCAGCCTACAGCAGGACACAGGTGCTACATTCTACAGGCACATTACACAACAGGCAGTATTTTCACTATAGCACAGACAGTTAGAGGTGGTGTTGGTAAGGGTGGTGGTTGGGGTAAGAGAGAGAGAGAGAGAGAGAGAGAAAGTTGCTTGCCTTGACATTAGTCCAGACCTCTATGGTCCAGACCATGCTCCAACTCTAAACACCCATTGCCTGCCCATTCTAAGCCTCCATTGTGTCGCTATAGAGCAACAATTAATGAAGTGGTATAATGTCACAGATTTTTTCAGTCTTGCCCTAAGGAAAGAGTTCATACTGAGGGAGTCCTGGCACCAGGCAAGCACCCAAAATCCTGCAAGAACACAAATTCTCACATGCGACTGCACAAACAAAATTCATGAATAAAGTCTCTTTGTTGCTTATTTGTGATACAATTGGAGACATGGCAAAGACACGAAGAAGGGAACACTGGTTAACTGGAAAGAAATCTAGATTAAGAGAGAGCTTGGATAGAGACATGGTCAAAATGGATTTGGAGGTGAAGGGAAGGTAAAACATGTTGGAGCAGGATTACTTTCAGCTGACCTGTTTGTCCCTGGTGAAACCTCTGTGTGTCTGATAGTCTGATAAACTGACTGTCTTTCACTCCATTTGCCGGTTGAGGGTTTGTGTAATAATTATCTGCCCAAACCTTTAATGTCACAGTCCAAAGAGATCAGAATTCTTAAACATCACATACGTCAAAAGATAAAAGCATATGCATTTGATCACACTTTTTTTCTCATTGCATTAGACTCACATCACACACACCCACATTTTCTATGAATTTACTTTGAGTACAGTAAAATACACATAATACATTGCACCTTGCGAGACACTAGCATCAGGAAGCCGTCTCTACAGTATCGAAACATAAAGAACAAAGATACTTTAAGGTGGCATTGACAGTCTGTGCTATTCAAGAAGGTAAACACCTTCCAAAGTATTTGCAGTCTTTTTTGTTGATTGTATGACTTTTTTTTTAAATCTTACTCAGAGCACAAGCAAGTGCAGAGGGCACTCAAAGAAAAACAAATCACTCCTCTATGTGTCCACATCCGTGTGTGTGTGTGTGTGTGTGTGTGTGTGTGTGTGTGTGTGTGTGTGTGTGGCTGTGTGTGTGTGTGTGTGTGTGTGTGTGCGCATTTCGTCCTGCAAACGTGTGGGCTGAAAGCAGATTAGTATGAAGAGGCAATATAATCAGCTTCCCACAATTCTAAACAAAAATGAGGGTGATATAGGAAGGAGAAGACAAGGTCTATTTCTTTCGTATGTGTTATCACACGCCTCTGACCCTGTTTGCAGAAGGGACAAGCCACACTATCACTTTCTCCATCACTAACTTCAGCTTTTTAAGTGGGAAACACTGTTGTAAACAAAAAGCAATCATTTCCTCCTTCATTTATCCTCAGGTGCATGCACACACATGCGCGCACGCGCGCACACACGCACACACACACACACACACACACACACACACACAAATGTATACAAGTCTATGAGGCTGCAAACCTGCAAAATTTTAAACACAATAGGATTAGCTTCTCAATAGGAAATCAATTTTAAAGAGATGTTTTTATTGCAGCTGTCAGTGGCACTAACTGTGTCGAGGTACTGACGCTCTTTGAACCCACAGCCAACAGTCAGCTGTACTTTCAACAAAGGCAAAATTCTGATAAGGGCATTTCTGTGTTTGTGACAAGCTGCTTTAACAACGAACATTAAATTGGCAAGCAGAATTAACAGCTGATGTAATAGCCAATTCATTTGCCACTTTAAATCATGAAAAATAAGTGAGTTACACGAGCACACTCTGTCGTCTCCGTGATTAGCCTCGATTCTATCTAATTGAAAACAACAGAGGTGTTTGGAGATAGCAGCAGCGCGGACCTGTTATCTCGATGGCGGACGCACGGCGCTTTATTCCGACAGAAGGAATGACAGCTAACGCGGAACGCTACAGTCCACAGTGTGGTCGGAGGCAGATAAAAATACTTTGTCACGCATCACTGCCAAGTGCACGAAGATATTACGAGAGGGAAAAACCCATGGACGCTGGAAAAGACAAGCCTACAATCACAGTATGCTGGATTTAAGATATTTTCATTTCATTATGTAATTCCCTGTGTGTGCAAGAGCAGCTTACATTAGATGAGGAGAAAACGTCTGATGTCTTGCTCCAGGACTTTAACATTTTATTCATCTATTTCCTTTTGTTGTGTCAGGAGTCGTTTCCTTATGAAACTTAAATAACATATGTGAGTAAACTCCTGTTAGATGGGCCACACTCTGGGGTCTTGTTGATGAAGCTTTAATCTGTCATCTACAATATCATAAACTTGTGTGTTTAATTGCATCAGTATTTAATGTCTTTACACTGTAGATTTTGATGTTGTGTTTTTATTGCACTTTCAATGCTCTATGACATGTTTTTTTTTTTTATTTAGTAAAGCAAATTTGATGCACTTCCATCTTTTCATTATATTTCATGCACGACACAATAAATCCTGGTCTCAGGATCAGTGTGAGCAGCGTAACAGCTCACGCCACAAACATCTAATCTGGAGTAAATTAGGAATCCATATCTCTGTGCTGGTTTCTTCCCACGTACAGTATGTACACGTACAGTAAGAATATATGTGTAGACCTATATGTAAACAGCTCTATCTATCCAATCTAATGCAGCACATTAAAAGTCTATATCTTGCTCCATCCTTCAGCACTCAATTTCTACAAGTCCTTGGCTGTTTTCTCACTATTCTCCTCACTGTGAAACACGATCAGATGGTCAGAAAAATGCTAGAATGATGAATTATGCGCGTCGGCTCGTTGCCAGTCCTCCTGTTCTCCCCAGCATGTAAAAACACCTCACATCCACCAGCAGGGCGGGCAGCAGCGGCGTCTCTGACAGAGAGATAATAGAGTTGAATCGTCTTGCTTTGCTGAGGCAGGTGAATCTCCATGTCAAACGCAGCCGGATGAGAAAGCTTGCATTTGTCCCGCGTGTCACTCGTAGATGCAGAAATGGATGTTAAAAAAGCAGGAGGGTGGGATAGATGTGTCATTTTCATGGAGGAAAGAAGGAGGCTGAGAAGCGAGAACAAAAGCGAAGAAGAGCGGCCAAGCGGGAGGGAAATGGAAGATAAGAGGGTGGAGGGGGGAGGAGGCAGAAAGTGTGGTGACATTAGGCGTACAATGTCCTCTCTGTCAGACGAGCTCTTAAGAATGTCCTCTCTGCGCCATCATGCAAACGAAGCCACGCAGTGAACTCATCAAGACATCAATAAGAGCTACAGGTAGTGCACATATGTTTTCCTGCCCTGCTGTCCTCCAATTAAATTTAGAACTATTTTCAGAGAATTAACTAACTCATTTTGTTTTGGTGATCATCTTGGCTCAACTCCAGCCAAGTTTTTCTCCTCTGCTCACTGGAGTATCCTTTCATTTTCATTTATGTTGCCCCTGCTTGCTGCGTTTTATGGCTGTGGTTGAATGTTGCTCCTGTTGTAGCACAACCAAGAGCTTCAGAATGAACAATACAGCAGGTCAACCAAGCAGGCAATAGGCCAGGCAGACAATCTGAAAACAAAAGAGAGGGAGCTCCTCCGTGTCAATACAGGAATAGGAAGTGGTCACTGTACCATATAAAGTAGTGAAAAATAACGGCGTTTGGATGAACAAGAACACAACTGGTAGGTGAAAAAGTTGAACATTCAACATCAATGCTCTCTGCAGCTCAGCACCACAGCAGTGTCCTTTGCAGCAGTCATCATCATGTTAGATGGAGAATATACTGCACACAAGATAAAACCAACTGAGGGGAAAAGACGCTGTGATTTAAGGGTGATAAGTGATTTTCTCATTGGTGATTTGATGGAAAAGATACAGAACTGGCCCAAACCCAGCCAGGTAATTGGTAGCGACTGAACCTGAAGGTGTGGGAGAACTGGCCTTTCCAGGACATCCTGCCAAGACGAAGAAAATCTAGATCGGGCAGTTAAACATTCACTCCCTCTATATGAAACCATAATGTCTTTGACCACAGCTGTTGCTGGCATAGAGGCATGAAAATAAAGATAAGATGTTCACTGATGGATTTCAAGCCACTTTAAAGTAACTTGTTAAATTCGCTCATCAATTTTCATGTCACACAGAATTGTAAAACCAGAGATGCAGAAAAAAAAAACATTTAAAAATCTGTGGCATGTCAAAGAAAATGAATTGGCCCGAATATGGAAACGCATTTGCTATAATCCTTTAACCATCAGCCACTCGATTTGTTTACTTGAAAACAGTCTGTTGGTGAACTTTCTGTGACAGATTGCTTTCTAACCTTTTTTTTTTTTTTTGCCTGCAACCCCCCCCCCCCTCGCAGTAAACAAATAAAAACTAAGCTCTTAAAAATGAAAAATTAGTCTGTAAAAGAAGAGGAATAAAAAAAAAACAAGCGTCGAAAAATTATCTTGCAACAGAAAACTCCATAACCACTTTCACTGATCAAAGCATCAGCAACTGTGATTTTCCATGAGTGTGATTGAGACGAGGACAAGAGGGATAAACAAGAACTTGAAGAAGTATGGTACAGTGAATACTAAAGCAGGGTATTTAATTTCAGCGAGCTATAGTGAAGTAACTTTAATGACGAGATGTTAAAATTCAGCGCACACAGGCGGGGGGGGGGGGGGGCTCCTCTCAAAGCAAGTATGCACAGTTGTACAAACACAAACACAGCTCCCGAGTAAACTGGAACCTTTGCTCTTCTCTTGAATATCTTTCCTCATGACTGGCCACAATAGAAAAAAGGGAACAGTGTTTGACAGCCCGCGGAGAGCGATGCCGCGCTCCTTCACAAAGCAGCTCACATGGTAATCAAGCCGGCGAGCAGGCCTTTGAGGCGCAAAACAAAAGAATGACAAAGTGCAGCCCTTGTCCTCTCTCGTTCTCTTGCTCTCTGCTCCTCTGATACTCCTACGCCTCATGCAGAAATATAAGATAAAGACGGAGACAGTCAGATGTAAAAGATAACTTGGATGATAGGTGAGGAGGAACGGGAGGAGATAGAATGTATCATGGGATCAAAAAAAAAATGCTGCAATGAAAACAAGATAAAAGAAAAGAAGTCAAGAAGAGAACCATTCAGCTCAACTAAGCAAAATGCAAAAACGCTGCTAAAGCTTCACTTTGGGTTACTGTCAGCAGGGGGGGGGGGGGCGTCAGACCCGCTGTGGAGCAGTGGGAAACCTTATCACCATCACAGTCACATTCTTGGTGTTTTCATCCTTTCAGATATGTGGCCAGATGGAACGCGCAGGATTTGGTTTGATCTACGTAAATGGCAGCCAGACGTGTCAGCAAAAGCCCTTAAATGTCAAAGTGAAAGAAAGCCCCCCCTCCCCACCTCGCTCCTCAACTTTACCTGCCAAGCCTTCTTATAAATGGAAATGAAATTCCTATCCCACCTCCAGATCTGGTTCCACAAATGTGTAAATATTCATAAGTGAGCAGTGAAAAGCAAGAATGCATATGATGGTGAAGTCAGAAGAAAACAAGGGTGAAATAGAATATGAGTGAAAACTATGGCACACGGGGATGGGCACGTTACGGTCAATTTACTCTCTTATTTCAAGTGTATCAATTTTTTTCTTTTTCTGTTAAAAAAAAAACTGCACAAAAGCTGATTACAATGCAACCAACATGCCCGTCTCCAAAAATGCAACCTCTTGTGTCTCTGAGGTTTATCTGTCCCCCTCCTCTGATCCCTTCTCTGTCTTTGTTGTGAGCCACCACAGCCTGGAGGAGAGGTGACCTTTTCCATTAACCACCGCTACAGAAAGCTCATTCTGAGCAGCAGGGAGCACACAGACACACAACTCTTTGATGATTGATTGAAATCCTGCAAGGTCTGGATCACTTACAGTAAGGTAACACCAGAGCTGATACAGCCCAGCGCTGCATAGAAACCCTATGAAAGAAAATCCTTCTGCAGAGGTGGTGGTGGTAGGGGGGGGAGTAAAGAGCGGAACCGAGCCTTAGCGCGGGGAAACTGACAAATCCCATCATGACAAGGATCATGATCGTCTGCAGTCGATACTCCCACCTGACACCTGTCTCTCCGGCACTCCCTCTTTTCTCTCTCTCTCTCTCACTCTGACTGTTTCTTATTTCTTAAAAGTCACCACCGACTCACATTCCGCTTTCTGATTCACACTCCCCTCCTCTGTGTCTCCCAGCAGTGTCCTAGTAAATTGTCCAAATTGTGTGGGTTTTATGAGTCTCCAAAGAGGAAATTGGTCTTAATTAAATCTTGATGCCATTGTTTAACAGTGTGATTGCTGCATTAGTAGAAACCCCTGTTGGATAAGGTCAATACACCTGAGTGGGCTTTCCACGGTGAGCCTCATCTGATGCGTCCGCCATCACGACCACAGTTCCACGCAGATTACTGGATTCTGGCTTTATTATAAGTCACAGCCACATCCTCCCCTGATGCATCCTGCTGCATGTCCCACCTGTTGCGTGAGAAGGGCGTCCTTCTTCTGCCCTGTCCCTCCTCCCCGAGCGCGCGTCCCCCAGTTCGCAGCGAGCGTGCCAGCGGGCAGACAGTGCCATCATTCAGCTGCTTCTTCTTCTGCTCGGTTAAACACTGGGGCTAAAGTGCAGACAGCAGCGGGATCAGGGAGGCGCGCTCTCACAAACGCATGCAAGAGCACACGCTGGAAAAAAACAAACCACATCCACACACACACATACACACACATGTCCCTCTCTTTTACACTAAATCTCTGCTTCGCTCACTAACACACACACACACACACACACACACACACACAATTCTCCTGCGGCAAAGCCGTGGCAGTGGGCCAGAACTCTCATCTGCATGGGGCAGAGCTGGTACCTTGATGGTGGCTTGTTAGGCAGGCCAACACAAATTTCATTAACCCTGAGGTTAACACACTCTGGACTGGTGTTTTTTCAACGTTTTCGCTCGTCTCCCAACCCTTCATCTCTCAATCCTATACTGTACGCACATCTGTTAACCTCGCATGCAACCCCTAAATTGTGAAAATGGTAGGTATGTGAATGCAATACTCCTTTCCCATTGTTTCTGTTGTGACGTCACAAACATGCTGGAAACCAGGGAACAGTAAGCAGCACGGAGGATGGTGATGTTAGAGCTGTTACCTTTTTATGTCTTTTACTTCAGCCTTTCTTTCAAACTCAACACTGACTGAACAGTGGCACTGTTGCGCGTTGGTCCCAGATTGTAAACATCAATAATTAATGTTCCTGGCTAAAATTGGCTAAAGTGGCTAAATTTAACTTGTCCACCTGGGTGTCATGTTTCTATTGCAGAAGAATGGAGCTGGACCTGAAAAATACCTGTGACTACTGCAGAGTCATTTGACTCGGGTATAAATGCAGATTGCTGGAGACAAAAGCCAGATGTCAGTGGGGTTTTTGTGTGAATGGGGTTTCACACATCCTGGGTGTGAAATATTTTACAGCTGGTCGGAATTCTGTTGCATTTTGCTTTAGCATTAGCAAGAAAAGAGTGTTACTGAGCATATTTTCACAAAAAAAACACATGCACAATGAAATATAGGCAACAAGCATTTGCACATAAGAAGAGTTATTATGTCCCTCTCTTAATCCTTCTGTTGTCTCCACCTCGACCGCACAGGTCCTACAGCATCCGGGCAAATTGAGGATGCAGAGTTGTTATGGGGACAACATCCATCCTCACTGTGGAATTACCCAGAGAGAGAGATTTACTGGGTTGGTCAGATAAGCTGTGGGGCGGATTCATGGTTGAGCTTCTGACAGTACCCGTCCCAGCTCCCCAGACACAAGCGAACAATGGATCGACTGCCACATGCGTACGCTTTTATGACACGGCCCTTTAAATGAAATAAGGCATCAGAGATACAGATGCTGCAACTGAAATGACTCTTTCATATATAATGCAATCTCTCTATATTGGTATTGTTGTATCTAATAATTTCTCATGGATAGCGAAGACAGACGCACAGATTACAAGATTCCAGTGTTCAATTTTTACGATCGCAGCACTGAAAACATGCAGGTTTCTGCAGCAACAGCTTCCACCTGGAAATCAAATTACGTGCTTGTACAATTTCTGTTAAGCCAGCCAAACAGTATGGCTCTAAAGAATATAAATCGCCACATTAGTACAGCTACAATTTCATAATTCACTCCTTTCAGAATTTCTCCTGATGAAAAGCTTTTTTTTCCATTCATTTTCATCTGATTAGAGCTCTTCCACAGTGATATAAAGGCCCAGCTTTCCTAAATGGAAGCAATCCTTAAAAGCTGCACCTCTCAGCTGGGTTCACACGTGTCCCAAGTTTAATATGCCCAAACCACTTTGTTGATGCAGACCTGCAGACTGCACCCACGCTGGGCTTGGCGCTCCTGTAAATGCTGCTAAATTCAACTCTGTCAGAAACACACATAGGATATACAACAGGACTGTCTCGGAAATTGCTTTTTACTCTGCATGTAGGTTGTTTATATCTTTTTGTTCTCTTCTTCCTTCTTCCATTAACAACTGTTCCTGTTATGTGTAAGTGTGCACCGAGCAGCTGCATTATTCACAAATCTGAAAAGGTAATTGACAGTGTTCATTGGCGCATGAATAAATGATAATGTCAAAAGGTGCCGTGTATATTTTGGAGCGCTGACACACACCAAGGTGGTGTCTGTTACCATTTTGCCAGTAGAGTGGTTCTGGCCAAGGTAAAGCTGACCGAGCGTGAGAACCACAGGAGCTAAAATTAGGGAAAGTGACATCGGAGGGCATGGTTACCATGACAGCGAGCCAGCCCGAGGGTGTTGTGTTGTGAGGCAGCGGAGATACAACAACAAGCCGAATCCAACTTGACACTGATCTGCAACTATATCCAAGTGTTTGAATGTGAATGCGTTGCTTTGGTAGTCAGTTTATACCTTCATCTCAAGTGACATTAATACAATACAATGACACTGCATCCACAAGTTGTGTCTGTTCCATTTGCAGATCCTTGGTGGATATTCCGCATGTTCAAGCTTCCTCAAAACCTGTGAATACACCGGCCTTGATAAAATAAGCTCGGAAACATCCCACCAGGCCAGCATGCTCCTCTCCCATATGTTGTCTCCATGGGCAACCAAGCAGCCAATCTGTCGAAGCCCCTGAGACTTCCCCTCGCCGACTTCCTCCTTCTCCCTTCAGAGCGGCGATGATATCGATGTGTGTACTATATGCCATTTTACAACTATATAGGCAACATATTTGTGTATTTGCATGGGGGCAGCTGAGTGTATGCATATGCGCGTGCCTCCACATGTGTAATCATAGTTAATAAATAGAGGCCTGTATGTTGCAGCCAGCCTCCTCCTTCTCCTCCTCCTCCTCCTCAGTGGACCTGTTGATGCTGGAAAACAGGGGTGCTGTTGTACAACTGGGTGGCCGCATAGATGTGGCACTCATCTAATATGCACCGCAGCGCTGCCTGCCAACACACTTTCTCATTGAAATTCTGATTAAATAAGGCCAGTCTGGCAAGTGTGCAATCTGAAAACTATTTAATTATACCTTTTGGCTTTCCCCATCATCACAGTTATGACGGCTACCTCGGCTTTTAAGAAAATATAAATGAATGCCCTAAGAAACGCCCACGCATTAACAAAAGCCACGTTGCTATTGCTCATTGTGCTGTAATTATATTCCTTTGACTGGCCTATTCATAAATACATAAAAGGCATTCAACATATGTAAATGATACATTCATTCAAAAAGCAAATAAAAAACTGTTTTGTTGTTTGATCATTCACTAATGTGATGTAAGGAAAAGCTCCTGACGTGCAGAGATATTTCATAGGCTCGGAGGTAACTTGAACCTTTTGGAGACACTGTTAGATAGCAAAGTTTTCACTTCTGCTGTTCATGTGTGCCATTATCTTCTTGACATTGGATCCTTTTCTCCTGTCTTCCTCTCTACTTTCTATAAAATCACAGAAAGGAGAATGGGCTGCCCATCACCATTCTATCACCAGTCTATCACACATCTCTACTC
This sequence comes from Centropyge bicolor, assembly GCA_037975185.1. NCBI lineage: Eukaryota > Metazoa > Chordata > Actinopteri > Pomacanthidae > Centropyge > Centropyge bicolor. The sequence continues at coordinate 5,713,097 of JBBMOC010000009.1, read as the reverse complement.
TGTAGTGAATAAATCAGTGGCAGAAAATGATGGTCCATTTCAATACAGCTGTGGCTGGCTTAGTGCTCTGAACGATGACAATTCTGAATCAAAACAACATGATGACACTTCTGTGTAATTGATTTCCTTGCCTTCTAACCGCAGTTTATATTACTGACCATAACTTCTGAGTTATGATGTGTACGCCAACCTACTCAACTAAGTATGTAAACTGATGTTAATCATCCAGCTTCCATCATATAGACTAGGTGAAACACAGGCCGGGCAAGGAATTTCATGGCTCATTTGGACACAGCAAAACCCTTATAACATAGGATGGAAATGCCACTAGTCGGGTAAAAATGAAAGCATTCTTATTTGATGCTCAGTCAAAGCAATCAACGCCTGCCGAGAGTGCTTTCCTTTCACTGCAGCACCCAGGTTCCCATATTTTTGTGGGTTTTATTTTTCTTTTGTGTCTCCACCAGGATGCGCACAAGGAGCCACATACATATTACTGCCAACAACAAAGAACAGCTGGTGAAAGTAATGCATCTAAAAGGTAGCAATGCCCCAACAAAAGGAGATACGCAGCAAGTTTCAAAGAATTCAAAAACATCTTGCAAATGTTTTATGGTGTAAAAAATGTATTCAACGAGTTGGGCCATAAGCATATGCACAGTGTGTTTTAGTTGATGTAAATGTTGAAGGTATACAAAACCGTGCTTGCTGGCCATAAAGACTCTAAGGGGTTCCATTAAGAAGGCCTCCTCTTAAAGTTTCAGGCCTCTGCTTCCTCATTATGTTGACCCAGCCAATCAACACATGAGCACACTGAGGTGAGTAAACCATAGTTTGAAACACTTGACAGACTGTGTATAAAAAATCATCTGCTGTAAACCGTCTCCGACATGCCTCTCAAACCATTATTCACAATTAGATAGACGCAGCCTCAGTGGGGCACTTCATGCCAAGATGTTTACATTTCTCATAAGTCCGCTGGTCACATGCCAATAAGAGGTTATCGAGTGGATGAAGTGCTCGCAGCAATTTGTCTGATAGGTACGCTTGCTCAAGGAGAGTATTTGACTGGGATAAATCTAATTTCCTCCAAAACAGGGGCCAAGCGAATTGGAAATTTGACAAATTGTCATTTCATATTTAAATAAGGGAGGACTCAGGCCAGAAATGAAATTACATGACTTCTACTGGCCCCACCTCAGTGCTAAGAATCAATGAAGATTCTTGTGTGGAGAGAATACCGCCAGCCTGATATGAATATTTACACACTTCATGGAGCCCCATTTTCAGTAATGGCTACATCTCACTTAGAAACCCTTGGTGCGAGAGGGGACATGTTATTCATAAGAGGTTAAGTGAGTTGACCTGCTCAGATGCCTGCTAAATGGAAGACAGTCAATTAGACACAAAGACCAGCGCACCGCAGAATAACAGCTTCCTTCCTCGTCAGACGGGCCGCAGCAGATGTGTCACAATTGCAGACTGTTAGTGGAATCCTTAAAATAAGGGAACACGGTGATATCAAAAATTTCAGTGTGCATCAGGCTGTGTAAAGATCGCCATGCACTTGGCCAAGGATAAAGAGTGCACAATGATCTCCAGTAAATCTGCATGTGTGGGATGGCTGAGAGTGACCAGCAATTACATCAAGTTCAGTGTCTGTATGTGTGAGCTCAGGGTGTGGATACAATATCACAAGCACCTGTGCAACATAGTGCAACGCAACACGATAGCCCTGCAATAATTCAGACGCTTGTAACGCACATTTTTTTGTGTACTTTTATTGAGCAAAGTTTGTCTTACACATATAGGCTTCGTAAATGTTAAATTCATTGCAACGATACAGTGTTGGTTTGCATTTTTAACCTTGCACAAACTCACAACTCACTTAGCTGCAGTTACCAGCGCAACAAGAGTGGCAGCCTTCAGTCATCAGCATGACTAAGAACTCGTGTCATCAGAAAACTAAATCCAGTCTGTCACAGGGAAAACCCCTCGGCTCAGATCAGAGACAATGAAATGATCCCTGTGTGTCAGTCCATCGTGTGTGCGTGTGCAAGCGGTGTACACTCTTCAAGGACATCATAATCATTGGGTATCACTTTACACAGACAGCTGCAGGAGACAGAGTACACCATCGTGCCATGTTATATCTAGTAGTGGGCGATGGTACGTTACACTTTCTATCAGTATTTCTTTCCGCCGTGGTTGTTATTCCTGCACAATACTCAGCATCATCCACTGTTACAGCCGGCTGTTCATGCCACAGTGGATGAACGCAATCAAGCCTTGCTAATGGGAAGTATCCCAGCAGCAGGTGGAGATCTGCCTCCCTCGTACTGCCCAAACCAAACCCTTGATATTTTTCCAAGTCAGCCTGGCATGCCTGTGACCTCTGAGTCCACCTTCATGAACCGCCCTTTGATTATTAATGTTGAAGGCGGAGGTCTGGCTTTCGACCTGGCCCCAGACTGCCGTGCTCTTTACTTAGCCCGGAGAAGGAAACTATTGTTAATTTATGAAGACACGCTGCCTCTCTGTGTTACCTCTTATATCTGTCAAACTACCCAGCGATCAGTATGTGAAGGGTGGCAGCTCGGTTGATTCAGGAACACATCAAAATAATAAGTCATATCTATAAAGGGGCTTAGTGGTGTTTATACTGATCTCATCATAAGTAACCTGACAACTCTAATCCTCATATCTGTTACTGTGTCTGCTGACTTTATGGTGGCCTGATCGTGTTTTATAGCAGTATTATCTCCCAAGATGTCACCTTAATATTCCTCTAACTGCAAGAGCTGACTGTACTCAGTGGTGGCTTTACAGTGATGTTACACTAGTTTATGGCACTATCACTTGAGGTATCACTACAGTATTCACAAAGGGTCTGTTAAATGTCCAATAAAATGTCTTTAATCAGGGTAAAGACAAGACTCTTTTTACAAACTTGACAAGTGCAATGCATGAGATGAACCCACCTTTTCCGTAGTTTAAGTGCAGTTTGATGGTCTTGCCCTGGTTGATGTGCAGGTAGGTGAACCACACGGCGGAGGTGAGCAGCACCAGGAGCAGCAGGAGCTTGAACTGCTTCCGGATCTTCTTCACGGGGAAGCGCAGCATCCTGGCTCGAACATCCTCCGGTGGCCGCCCGGTAGTTGGGTCAAAACGGGTCCGGAAAGCGGTCGCTCGGGCGCCGCTGTGTTCGCTTTCTCTCGCTTCTCCCGGTCAGAGAGACGGCATGTGACCCTGCCAGCAAACGGGGGGAGTTCACTACACACAGCGTCTCATGCCGGGGGATCCACCGGGTGACAGCACAGCCGAACTGGTCTTCTCCTCAGATCCGGGTCCAAACACCTCTGTGGCGGTCATTGCTGATGAATGCAACCCGCTTTAACCCCCCCTTCCTCCTATGAATAGCGCTGCTTGTAAACAGGCTTCCGCGCCGGAGGGCGAGCAAAAGGCTGCGGATCAAAAGCCGCTGGGTTCAGTTCACAGTGTGACCAGAGGAACAAAATAGCAGTCCGGCGATAATCTACACAAATCCCCTGCAGCTCAAGCCTGTGCTGATTATTTTATCGGCTACTCAAGGATCATCCCCAGCCATGAGGTTTAGCACAAAGTGCCAGAAAGAAAGGGGAGAAATTTAGTTTCCATGTGGAGAGGTGATCGGACAGAGCATCTCCGCCAAACTTCCATATGAAAAAAGATCGTTTTCCTGCAAAAAATACAAGACGCTTTTAATCTCTCCAATTGAGTGCAATTAATAGGTCTTCAGTGGATATGGGCATCAACATGTGGGCTGAAAGTGTCAGCAGGTAATCTGATGAGATAAGGTCAACCAGATGTGCGCTCCATTTGTCTATTGTTAAACGCGGCTCAAAGTGAAGTGAATCCCAGTTTAGATGGAGCGCGTTTTTATGGAAGTCCTGCCGGGAAGAGGAGGGGCGATCAGCTGTCATCCTCACGCTCGGGTTGAAGCCCCTCGACGAGTGAATAATAACAAACACATATTAAAAACTGTGAATGATCCATGGCGGCGAAGCGAGGCAGGTTTTGACGGGAATACTCAGATGCAAGCGTCCGGTTCTGGGTCCATGTGGTCCGGTTGGTCTCACAGCAGGTGCAGGTGGGTTTCACCCAAATCCTCCCAAAAAGTAGCAGCCAGGTCCGAGTCCAGAGATCAGATTAAACTACCAAACAGTGATGCGTGTTGCTAGCACCGGATACCTTGTGTTGTTATTCTGTCAGCAGCTTTTTTCCCTTTAAAACGCCGCAATAGCATCGTCCGACCCGCTTGTCGCCGAGCGCAGGGAGAAAAACCAGCTGAGATCCAGGAAGGAGAAACGTCCAGGAAACGGCGACGGAACCGGGGCAGAACATGTTTTTTTGTTTTTTTGTTTTGCTACAATGACACACGTTAAAGGGAGCCTCCTTTCGCTGCTTCACAGCTCAGTACGCCCATCAATTGAGCATCTTAACGGTGCGGAGCAACCTAACCTGGGCGGACGGGGATTGGCAGGTCCCGCCGTCCAATGAGAAGCCCGCAGAGGGTTGCGAGGAGGCGGGATGAGAAGGTTTGCCCTCACCGTTGCTTAGTACCAGTGTAATCCATCATCCAATAGCCGAACGCACAGCCTGAAATTTGTTAAGCTATTCTGAATTCAAGGCCCCGTGTTGATCCCCCCTGAAATCAGCAGGTGATCATGCATTTCATATTTTTATTTACATGACATAAATGGAAATAGATGCCGTTTGCAAAACCGAATATCTTCTCAATCTAGATTCAATAGGAAAGTCCATATAGCTTCTTTTTTCAGTTTTTAAATAGAAAGTAAGACAATCAGTTTTAGATTTTATTCTTTTATTTAATTTAGCTGAAATAACATTTCCTAAACTGACTTTGCAGCTGGTTACAAAGTGATTACACTTATAATGCATCCTCTGTGTGCGTGTGTGTGTGTGTGTGTGTGTGTGTGTGTGGTGCCACCCTGCAGACAGGATGCACGCTTGACTGCCGCCCTCTGGTCAAAGATAAAAGAGCAATGACTACATTAAATGGGGGCAGCAGAGCCTTTGGTCCTCACTAACCTTGCTGTTGAAGTATGTTTAAATCTTATGAGATAAAATACAAGGAGAAGAAAATAACAAGTTTATATGCTGCTTGGACTGTTTCCAGAGTGCACAGGTTTGTGGTCATTTATCTTTTAGCAACAGATTGGGGATAGGGATTTTTCACATTAAACGTTTTGACTGGAACTTTAATGATGTCTTCATGCCATTTGAGTGTCCCAGTAAATGATTAGTAAGTGAGTATGCACAGTACCTGGATCCTGGAAGTGACACACCGGACATCAAGCATTTCAATAGTAAAATAATTGTTTCACAAATCCATAATTAATGTTAATTCTAAGCAGGTTGTGACTATTTAGGGTGCTCGCACCGGGCAATGAAAAAAAATGGGGTTTAATCAAAACAGCAATTATGCATAGTCAAGAAAAAACAACTTGATTTTGAAGCATGCTCTTGATATACTCTATTCTCCCACAATGTAATGCACAAATGACAGAGAAATGATGGAGCTGCTCACAGGAGGATGAAAATAAAACTAATTGAGAATAATGGTGAGACAGTTACATTTTGAAAAGGCCTTTCGCTGTCTCTTTGTTGAGTTTAATTGGGATTCTGAGGTTTGATTAATGTCTGATGCTGCTGATATTGTCTCATTTTTTTTTTGGTATAAAAGATGTAAGTATGTTGATTTACTACTTGAAAAGAAAACATTATACCACACAGATTAAATGTTATTGTAAACAGTGGAGGAAAGTAGCTAAGTACATTTACTCATGTAGTGCACTTGAGTATAGTTTTGACATACTTGTGTTTACTCAAGTATTTCTATTCTGTTCTACTAAAACCTCTACTCCAATACATTTCAAAGGGAAGTAGAGTACTCGTTACTCCACTACATTCATGTGACACTTATAGTTACTTGTTACTTATTACACAAAAAATATATGATATGATGCTAAGCTGTAATACTAATTTACCCAGTAGAATAAAAAGTAATAAAAAGTTGGCTCGACATTGACAAACTACAACATTAAAATGCTCTTACACGTATTCCTTGGTGAGAAAAACAGAATAATACAATGTTTTACTACAAGACAACACTGTGAAAAAGTTGTCTGTACTTTTACTTATGCAACATTTTGAAATCATGACTTTTGTTTTTAATGGACTATTTTTAGACCATGGCATTTCTACTTTTACTTAAGTAATGGATCTGAGTACCTCTTTATCCAATGTTAGTACATACTATATATAGTTAGCATGTTGTATGGTGGGAGAATGACCCAGTTTTTTTTAATTGTCCCACCCTGACAGGTGGCATCAAACTTAACAAGAGATTGAGCGAGATGTCAGTCCTGAGTGAGTATATGTCTCATCAGTCAGATTCAGTGTAAACATCTGTGGGCTATATATATGTAGCGGCTTTATTTAAAAACAGGGCCCTTCCCATAAGCCTCTGGAGAAAAAGTGTAATTTCTAATGTATCATTCACTTTAGGTCGACCAAACATGTGGTTTATCCCCAGTTTAATGCATGTCCAATCATCCAGCTGTAGCTATGTTGAACTACTGATGCCATTATGAATCAAGATAAAGGATCAAATGGCATCAAACCTGGTCTATAAGATATGACCTCAATTTAGTTTGTCCCAGCTGCTGCCTCCTGAATCAGTCGAACCGCAAACCATAATCCTCTGTCTCCGTGGATTAATAATGTAATCTTCAGAGCAAACACTGAGCGTAAATGAAATGCTTAGGTATTCATCTGGGCTGTATTGAAATGAGTGCTTAGTGAGTGACCTCAGCCAAACATCATTTACGCTGAAACAAAACTTCACAGCGTTCACCTTGCTTGGGCTGTTGCAGGGAAAACTGAAGGTATTTCATCACTCACACTGGGTTTGAAAGTCATCCAAAGTGTGTAATCAAATAGTTACATGCACTGTTTTTTCCCCCTCTTCTCTCTCTTGGCTGCAGGACATTATCATGGGTCTTTGGAGATCCCGAATCGGTTCCTCTTTATGTTTGATCATCTGACTTGTTTTTGTCAGACTCAAGACAAAAACAAGTCTATTTTCTACTCAGTCAGTGTACCTGATATTCTGTCTGTCTGCTCCTCTGTTATTTCTGTTTCATCCAAGGGCAGGCAAGCATCCAATGCACAGCAAGGGAGCGACACACTTTTAACTCACATTAAAGGTAGACAGAAAGTTTCGCACACCGCATATGGCACCTTTTTTTGGTGAGGAGCACTAGGAGAAGGTGTAAATTGGCTAAGAGAAAGGTTTCACATCATCTGAGACACTTTTGCATTCAGGCATGCGTGTCTCTCTTTCATGCCCGCAGAGACATTTGGCACCGAGGTCCCACCCTTCCCCAGGGATCTCCACGCTTGGCTGAGTCCAGGAGGAGGCGGTGTGCAGTGGAATGATATGGACAGAGGGGGCTGTTCAAGGTGGGGACTGATAAAGGTAGAGGAGCTGCTGTCTCCTGGGGAAGGTATCACAGAGACCAAGTCCACAGGGAGGAGTGAATACCCAGCAGCCTGTGACAGGTGTCAAAGTGTGGCAGTGAAGCTATGATACCCTGGAGCCCAGCCGAAGAGGAAGGCATAACTAACGGTGTGCGGAGAGCATCGTGTCATGACGATGTTTGCATTTTGAACAGAGAAGATGAGACACAGAGACGCTAAAGAGGAGAAAACGGCCTTTTTATGAGGTTGCCACGACATTAATTAGCAATTCATCTCATCCAAGACGTGCAGATTTTTTAAATTTCTCTCCTTTTACTAATCCAACATCTGCTTGTCTGTCTTTGTCTCTCTCTCGCTCTCCTCCAACCTTCCTTTTACCCGGGCAGCACAGCAGCTCACAGGCTTTGATGAGAGGTCTGAGCTAAAATGTCACAGGGATTAGGGGGTTTGCCTCTTGCACCCCGCCGGATCAGTTCTGCCCACCCTCTGCGCCTGAGCTTCCTCCATCCCCAAACAGGTACGGAGCGGCGTTTCTTCGTGCTTCGCTGTCCCCTATTGAATTCCCTTCCAGGGAAATGACATCCCTCCATGTTTACTGATGAGTGAGGAGAGAAACGGTGGAGGTGAGGTGAAGCAAAGAGATGAGGAGGAGTGAAGAGGAAAAGTGGAGATGAAAGAAGAAATGGGAATATTTCTCTGAATTTGGTGCAGTTGTCCATACTGTATATTCCTCACTGACAAATGCATGCAAACAGGCATTTGCAGTACAAATACCAAGTCATGGTAAATATGTTTAAAAAGTTTCATAAGTTAAAAGTTTGACAAGTTGACTTTCATCATTTCTACATTCAGACTCCCCAGCATCTCGTACACACATCCCGAAGATAGACGCCTGCACTCATCTGCAGCTGTTTCCTCCAAATATGGTTCGACAGATTTGAAAATTAGATGTCTCCAGAGATGTGCAGTTCAGACGGAGCGTTTAACATCACATAGCTACAGCTGCTGCCATATTAAACGGCGTTCCGCAGTTTTCTCTGACTAGCTCGACAAATGTTCGTTTAACAGCCCCTCACACACTCACTAGTCCACCTTAACCTTTGACCTTTAACCCTGCAGCTACTGGAATTTCTTGCTCCACAAAGATCTTGACAGTGGCGTTGTGGTGCATTGCTGTAGTGAATTAAATTTGAACAGGTAAAGTGCCTAAACACAGCAACAGTAAAAATAGCTCTGCTGCTGGTGTTATATTAGCTCTAACCATGTCACATCGTGGCTTCTTCAGTTTCTTAGTTACAAAGAGTTTGTTCTGAGGAGACTGTCACAACGAAGCCCGCAGCATTAAAAAGACATCAAAACGTATGATTTTTGTTGACAATCTTCTGGCCTCTTTCTCAAAGCACAGATCGCACTCATCATGAAGCCACTGAAGAAGCACAAACAACCGAGACCAAAGTGACTGTTGTAGCGTTAGAGTCTGCCTTTCATCAAGAGCGTAGATCCATGCTTGGCCTCTTTCTCCGACTCGACGCTGACAGGGAAAAAAAAAAACTGCACCAGAAAACAGCAGTCGCACAAAGTAAAAATCAAGCAACTCATTCATTATGTTTTGCGCTGTGAGTATGAATGTGCTAAGGGAGAAATCTAGGTCATTTCTCCATCATTAGTATGCCAGCCAGGTGTAGCATAAAGAGGATTAGAGGGAAGTAATGCCAATGGCGCTCTTTATGTCTACCTCTCCTTCTTCCATATATCTACCTCGCTCACTCTCCCAAACCAAACACACTTAAGTGCTCCCTACTGTCACCTCCAAGAGCATATCCATGACAAGTAGTCCCTGCTTGTAATAAAACATTCATGTATTACCCAGCTCCAATGATGAGCTTGTTTCAAGCCCATTAAACGAGGCACATTTCCTAAATTTCAATTTTGACATTACACGAGATCATAAAAGTCAAGGCCAGCACGTTTAGTCAACAGGTACTGAACGGGGGTGCTTGAAGTCTCTCCTCTGTGACCGTGCTCCTCCCAGAGAGCATTGTTTTTGAGGTGGAGAGGAAGTATTGAAGGCATCTGCATCTACAAGTAAGAGCAGCAGTCAGCGCCTCACTGTGGAAAAGATGGAAGAGCTCCTGATGACATGCACGAGAGGAAGGAGGAATTCAGCACAAAGGATGGAACTGCAGCAAACTACAATACAACTAATCAGTTATCTAGCAGGTAGGTAATAGTGTGACAATGCATATGCTTGTTGATGTCAATGTTTCAAATAACTAAATATGTTTTGGGTGTTTTTTTCTATGTCTGACTCATGTCCATCATGAACTAATAGTGGATCCTTGATTAAACTCAGCAGCTACTTGACACTTTGGTAGGATAATTTTTATTTTTTTTTTGAAACACAAAAATCATCAGTAATGGTAAATCATGTAGTAACAATACAACAGCTCAGCAAGATGTAACACTTTCCTGTAGAGGACAATATTACATGTAGTGTAATATGTACAATTGTGCACATAATAAGGAAGGAAGTGTTAACGATTGGCTTTCTCATTCAGAGTTAATCAGCAACGATTTAAGAGTGGACACAGAAATCTGCTCTTAAATAACTTCCCTAATTGAGTCAGATACTCGTTCATTATTTGCCAATTATCCCCAGGTTTGTTTTTTTCATGCTCCTTTGCAGCTGCTCGTGTTTTTGTGTACCTTTGTCCACAGTCTTACCAAACCAAAAAAATGGGTGGGTGTGGCTTCTGCAGCAGCAACATGAGTATGTGATAAATAGAAAGTTGTCTGGGTGATACAGGATTTGAAAATATTACCTGAAGATTTTTGACTTTTTTGCCAGCCCGGTTCAGATCAGTTCAGATAAACTCCTGTCAATGTATGGAGGAGGGGAAAGGACAGGTAGGCATGAAATATAAGAAGTCTGTAGTTCATTTGAACAAAATAATGAATAAAGTTAAGCAGATGATTTATGTCTCTTATGTACTGTGTTTGTAAGGTTTTTATGAAAGATACTTTTGCTGAACTAATTTATGAAGCGTTTTCTCCTGTAAAAGTTAAACACTGTCGTAAAATACTTAAAATGAAGAATAAATCTCACCTTTCTGTCGCCTGTCAGAGCTTCATTCTGTTTTACACTCGTGTCACACCGCCTCTCACGCTCCTGGAGGGGGCCATTTGGGAGCAGGAATACTTGTTCCTCCCCGCTTTCCATCTTCTGTCTTGGCCACTGATGACTAGTTCAACTGCCTTTTTATGCTCTGAAGACACCAGGAGACAATTCAGAAAAATCTGTTTTAACCCATCGCAGTAAATTAGAAACAGAAAACTCTGGTATGTTAAATTGAAGCTCAAAAGCTGCAAGACGTTGATACTAAACGTGGAAAGGGCTTGATCTGCTCATTCACTTTTTCTCACTTGGTCAGCTTCCTGTTCCTGCGTTTGACATCTATCTCTGTCAGCTGTCAAACGAGAGGCTGGGCTAACAACACTGATGAAGCCCTTTGAGTCATAGGCTCTTTGAACGGACATAATTTGCAATTTAATTATGTGCATATGGATCTGGATCTATTTCTTTTGGCCTAACCTATTGAAATTATTTAATTAGATTTTCCTGCTAAGAATGTTGATTAACCTTATCATCAGCACAGTGGAATAGCTATATTACATATTCTGTCTGATGATTTTATGATTTATTTGTTCTGAAGCAACCAGTGTAAGTCTATGTGTATACAAGTGATTTCTAATAGGTTGCATTGCTTGTTCGCTATGTCAGAGAGGTTGTCCTTGTCTCAGACAGCCTTGGGTGGAGGCTGAAACTAACTGACCTGTGGGAAAATATTAGCATGATGTATTGGTCCAACCCAGGACAGCCAAGCCTGGCAAACCCAGAACAGATCAGAGGCTTATTTGCCCAGAGACAAGATGCAGCAGGTGTTAAAGCTGAGCGCTCCATCCTTGGCTCATCCACCAAAAAGAAACCCAGAAAGCAGCGGAGGGCCGCTGAGAGGAAGCAGCGTGTGGATTAAGAACATCATAAGAGAAGACATTTGAGAGAAAGTAAAGGCTTTGCTTTAACAAGTTTGGTTGGCTGTGTGACTTTTTTTTTTTTTTGGAAATAATAGAGCCAAGGGGGGAGTAAAAAAAAAAAAAATCCTTTTGCAATTTGCCATGCTGGATGCTGTGAGAGAAAGAGAGAGAGATCAAGGACAGTGAACAAAGAGGCAGAGAGGTAGGGAAGGAAGAGAGATGTTCTCCTGTTCCACTTGCAGTGAGACAGCAACCTGTTCGGCACTTTGTAGCTTCCAGACACTTGCTACTCCTTTAGACTGTAGAGTCATACCATCAAAGAGTTTGCTGGGGCAGCTTAAAAAAAACAACTTCCTTTGGTAGGTATCAAAGCTTACAGAACTAATTAGTTCACTAACCCCTGACGTGCGATACATTTGCTGCAGGAAGCAAATTTTGCAATTTCCCTTCAGAGAATAATCTCGCGGCCAATTCTTGGTTTGGCTCGAAAATGTCGCATTTACATGCTAAAACCGAGCTGTTGCATCAAATATAGACATGATCGTGCACGCTGAGCTTTATGTGAGGCTTTCATAAGCAGGTACAAAGAAGAGATGGAGCCTGACAACAATGCACAGCTTCCACATATGCTGAGAGAAAGAAAGAAAGCGGGACTGGGCGTGAGAGAGGAATCTAAATTCAAAGTAAGAGAGAAAGAGCACAGTTCATCAGTGGTACAAACACGATGCCTTATCTCACACAGCAGGTGTGTGGATTGCCTTGTTAATTGGATCTTTGTATGAGCCTGGCAAAGGCAAAGACTATTGTAGTGACTGTTGAAAGGAGGATGATAGAGCGCGGAAAGGGCAGGGGGCGAGCAGAGGAAGGGAGGTGAGTTTCAATCATTTTTGGTGCGTGCTTCTGGAAACGCAAACCCAATTACCACCAAGATGGAGCAAAGACGTGTGCTCAACACATGCACACGCTTCATCACACACACGTGCAAGTGCACAAACACTAACATATGGTCATTCTCTTTTGCAGTCTGAGTGTGTCATAGGATATTAGGTAGGGATTGTCCTCTGCTCCTCTGCTCCCTCTTATCTACTGGAGGCAATATTTCAGGACTAAAAGCTGATATACACAACAAGGCCCAGTCAAAATAGGAGTCAAATGAGTATTGTCAGCCAGCTGTAAAACTATCATTTCACATATCTGTTTGTGCCTGTCACAACCAGGCACACATCACCTTGACATCATCATCGTGGCAGCAGAGCTCTTCCTGGCCACTGGGGGCAGAATGGAGCAGATGGAACCTCCTCCTCCTTCCACCAAGCTTTGCAAAGTCTCGCTTGTCAAGAACCATGGAGGGGAGGAATTATCCCAGATCATCTTCTCCCTATCAGCCATTCTCTCTAATGTCATCTTTTTAATTATGATGCATGATATGTGTATCTATCAGATCATCATTACAATGAAGTGACATTTCTTACCTGTCTCACTGTCCAGTACATTGGGGACTAAACAATGGCATTTTTAACTCCTGGCTAAATCCAACAGTAATAAATCTTTTTTTTTTTTTCAAGATCAATAGTTTGTTTTTTTTTATCACAAGAAAACAACTGACATGTAGATGAGCATGTAGAGGTGGCTTCTTAACAAGCATAGCAACTCATTTAAGCTGAAAATGTCAGATCACCATTATTGATCAATGCATCAGACTGTACTTCAATCAAGGTTTAATACAGACAGAAATTGCATTGTGTCTTTCTGTTCGAGATAACATTCAGATCAGTCCTCACCAACTGTCATGACAGTGACCTTGACGGCTGAAATCAGGTGTGATCAAATGAACCAAGACGCTCATTCGGGTTCTCCGTAATTATCTTGCTTGAGCTCGAGAAAACAAAGTCATTTTCTCTTGATGAGCTATCTCGTTATCTTGAGAAATTGGCCTTTCGTTTTCTCAAGATAATGAGATAAATAAACCCGTTATCACCAGGAAATGAGCTTTGTCATCTCGAGATAATGACATAATTCCTGACCTCGAGAAAACAGCATTTTAAAAAAATGGCCTTTGTAATACAGCACTGCAGTGGAGCAAAAACACTGAAAGTCATAAAGATAATATCATATTTGCATGTTAGGCTGCTCAAGCATAGTTTGCCTGTTTGCGCCGGATTAAGATGTGTATGACAATAAAGACAACAGTCATGTCCTCTGTGCTCCCTCAGAGCGCTCTGGGGTTCAGTGTAAGACATCACACGTGGCGGAGTCCTTCAGCCGGGCACAGAAATCCCCCCAGATCTCCGACGGGAGTCTGTCCCAGATTTTAGGAGAAGCTGCCCGTGAGGATGAGGTGAACCTTTCATCTCACAGCACCTTGAAATTTCTTTGCTTCCCTAATATCTCTTCTGCTTTGCTTTAAAAACAACTGTAAGCCCTGGAGACTGTGAGAGAACTATGTGTAAACTAATTTTAGATCCTCGCCTGTAGTTTGCCTCCAGATGACACCAAGGAAGTAAAGGTTTGCTGCTGCGTTTAAGCTTTCGAGAACCATTTTGCCTCTGTGGGTGAAGGTACTGTAAATCCACTCAGATCTAAGTCCAGACAAAAACCTCAGCACAAAGATGCTGTACTAAAGTTTGTGTGATGCTTGTGACCTCCACAGAACCAAACCTGTGCTTCCTCTGTTGAATACTAGTGTCTGTTCTGCATAAACTGTAGGTGTCTGAGCTGGATTCACCTGGGTTCTGCCTGTGAATTATAGATTTGTAAGCTTGTGGCAGACATCCTGTCACAACATTCAGAGCGAAGCTGAGTAGCCGTAGGATTAACATTCATGGGTTGACCTTAAACTCACTGGACTCTGAAGGAAAACAGGAACAGGCAAGAGAGAGGGAATTGATTTGATGTACATTAAACATTCATTCTCATCCTTTCAATGGGATTTAATGTTTTATTTGTTAAAAAGAATTGATGATGTGGAAGCGAGAGGAGCAAAAACTCCTCTGCTCTCAAGTGGATGACATGATCTGAATGAACTAGTCACCGGATGCTGTGTGATTCGACTAAATCTTTCTATGACAACATCATATTGTTAAGGTTTGACACAGCTCATAGTTTATCTCAGTGACTAGATGCCTGACAGCTGTTGCTTTTGAACAAAAACCCAAGGCTGTAATTAAAGAAAACAAAGTCCTGTTTCCGTTGATGCACATCCATATTAATTCTCATTAATTTTGGTTGAATGGTTGAACCGTTTTGTTTACATTCATTGTGTCATTTGCTAGAACTACACAATAACTAATATGAAGCAAATATTTTAGAAACTGAGTCAACTCTGTGCTTGCATTGTCTTAATCAGATAACACTATAAACTTAGCATCCATCAATACATTCTGGTTTTTCTCATTGCTTCATTGATGATTATTTTTTCCATGAGTGTGTGTGATTGGGGCCAAGATACAGAATGGTAAATATTCAAAATACAGTGCTTTGAAAGGTGAATGTGATCATAACAGAGTGTTGCAGAGGGCACGGCTCCACACAGCCAATCATTAAGCCGAGGGACTCTGCCATGTTGGTGCTGTCAACTCCGACAGCACACCATGCATCACAAGGAAAAGTAGCTAGAAAGGAAAAAAACCCTCTCCCTGATCCTTTTATCTATAACCACTCTGGAGTGGATTTAGCGTTTTCTCTGTACCAGCCGGGGAGCTTAAGTGAAGCTTAAATAGCTATTATAAAGAAATTAACTTGTGGGTGCTGACATATGCATCTCCCCTTGCCATCTGTTTCTCTGCAGAGGGATGACTGTTAAGTTGCAGCACTAAATGTTTACTAGCTATCCCCAGCGTGGCACTGCCTCCTGCTGCTCATAACAAGTACTGCAGTGGGATTCCAGGTGACCAGATGATGTAAAGACAGTGTGACAGTTATTAAATAGTTATTACAATAATAGGCTTAATAATTTTTCTCCACTTCAGAAACCTGACCCAGGAGGAAGCTGAGGCCTACATGTGCATTGCCTCCAAAAAGCAAGGATATGTCATTTACTCTGTAACACTCAGTTACAGTAGGTGAGTCTAGCCGTGTCATATAGGACATTGTGTGAACCTTTATTAGTCCTAATATTTATTTAGAAGCTTTCATCTTAGTTTATGTGCTGTTTTCACTCAGGTGAAGATGTTCTGTCTTTGGACTAGAAAAAGAAGCTGAAGCCTGTTGTCTAATACTAGCAGAGACACTCCCAAAACCTGTCAAGGTGTGATGAAGCTTTCTCTGATCCACCCACAGATTTCTTTTTTCCCCCTCCATGCATCCAGAAATATCTACAGGATGAGATCTAAAGATCCTCACTGTGCACCAATGTTGCCGCAGCGGCAGAGGAAGATGCTTTCACGCTCACCAACCTTTCGCAGGTGCACATAAACACACATGCTCAGTTGTTCCTATCTGAGATCATTCTCCTTGTGCAGCACTGTGGAGAAGAGAGAGAGGAAGAGGCCACCTACAGAGGAGGAGATGTTAAAGATCCTGGCTGGAGCTGATAAGAGGATCTGTATCGAACACGGCTTCGCTGACTTCAGAGGCGTCCTCAAGAAGCTGAAAGAGATGAGTGGAGGTGGGCCTGTCACACAGAGAGCTTGTTCACATACCAAAGCATCACATAAGGAAGAAAGGTTTTGGGATGTGATGTGAAGAATAGCTTGAAATAGAATAGAAGGGAAAAGGAAACAAAAAGTTTAATGTCACACAGCACAGCCATGGAAACAATGGTATATCACGCAGCAACACTCAAGTCAACTAATATGAATATGGGAAAGTATTGCAGTTAGTTTTTGTCATGTTTTGCCTTGGTGTGTTTCAAATAAACAAGTGGTGGATCATTTGCCATTTTACCAGATGGTACCTGTGCTGAAGCCCCTGGAGGACAGTGCTGCCAAAGCTGACATCATCTTCGACACCCTGCTGGAGCTGAAGGATCCAAACATCCAACACTGTGGGACGAATAAAGGTTTATCTTATCTTTTCTTAAACATCAGGAGGCACTCGTTTCTTTTTTAAAACAGATGTGCCTGTTTATATATGAAGTGTCCCCACTCCATAAAACACTGAGTCCTCAACTCATCTATGCATTTTGTTTTACGATTCAGGTTGCAGAGCTGCTGCGGATCCAGCGCTCTCGTGGGAAATAAGAAGTGAAACAGATGGGAACCAAGCGCATGCTGTGCATTTCTAGCATGAGCCTCAGTGACATGGGCACCTACAGTCTGCAGGTTGCAGACAAGAGACTGTCAGCCGGGCTCAACGTCACAGGCAGCACAGCATGGGGCTCCAGTATGTCCCGCTGCTCATAACTCAGAGAGACAGTGTCATAAGTGACTGCATTACCTGCTCTAAGTGTCACTTTGTGTTTTTATACTCTTGTCTTACATTGTTTAACAGATATGTTTTGTGAGTTTATGTGAGCATAATGATCTGCATATGTCCTTCTTTGTTTGTCTTTACATCCTTGTTCCTTCCACTTAACGTCACTTCTCGTCCTGTCTCATCTCTTATTCCATCTACAAGACATAATGGGACATTTCTCTCTTTGGAACTTCATCATTTGTAAAATGCTGCTATTTGGCTTGGAATCCCTTTCAGTGATGATTTAGCCCATAGACTTTAAATCATATACAGCAGTAATTAAAAAGCCTTTTTTAAAATCTCCCATCTCTCTCTCAGATAGAAACCTCTGTAACACCAGACTTCAAGCACCAAGAACGCGATGGAGCGCCAGACTGCCGTGTTGAGGTCAAGCACAAAATATTCCATTCAGGGCGAGATTTAAGAATTTGCTCTCTAGATACATTTCTAGGAGTTCTTCGATCTCAGACTCAGATGAAAAGAACGCACAAATGTACTGACAACATTACTTGGCAAGCTTAAACACCAGGGAAATACACCATTGGAAAGGAATATGGAAATCGTTTTCCCAGAAGAGTCTGTGTTCTGGCAGGTGAAGGGAAGGGAAAAGAGATGAAAAGCTGAGCGTGTTCCTGTCTGAGGATGGTCAGACCTCCTCCTCCTCCTCGCCACCTTGAAGACTGAGGATGTGAAAGGTGTTGACGCTGGAGACCTCGCTGCCACCGTGCCATTTTTCATTGAACGTACAGTCGAGTATTTTATAGGCTTCACCCTCATAAAAAAAACTTTTTTATGTGTGCTTGTTTGTTGTTATGCTTTGTTATGTTTTGTTTTCCCCAAAAGGGCTGCGTCTTCCTGTTTTAGTGGAGGAAGCATTTCTAAGGAAACAAACTTCCCCCTTCAGACTCACTGGAGATGAGCAGTCACTGCTTCTTTTTTTTTTCTCTCCCTCCCCTGAGATTACAGGCTTTCGTTCCTTCATGGCTATGCTAAACAACATCATCTTCCCCTCTATCGTCCAAATGAAGACTTATGGGTAGCATAATAAATCCTCCCTCCTAGTGCTGAGTTGAAAGTAATCCAACCAAATCCCTCCTCACAACAAGCTCATTTATTACGGCTCTGTCTAACAAGATGCTTACTTGCCCAAGGTGCAAGCTGGGGCATGTAAATATCTTCGCAAGGACATGTGGCTGTCCTCTGGGTTTGCAGGAACAGAAGCACAGTAATTGAGGTTGTGTTAATTACAGTTATTCATGAGTAGACTCTATCTGTCTTGTTCTTTAACTGTAATTCTGTAACAAAGGTCTGGTGCATGTGTTGGAACTAAATATAAAGAACGGTAAGTGGGTGTCTTCACTCTATATATAATCATGTTTTGCCTAATTTTGAATGTGCTGATCGTACGAAAATGACCAAAAAACGTTGAAGTGAAGCATGCTGTCGAAGGCCAAATAAACCCTCTGGTGACTGTTTTATTCTTGGCCTATTTCACTTTCATCCAGGGATGCCCGTCAAGTTTACCAGCCACTTAAAGAACGTCCATGCGCAGGAGAGAGCCAAGGCCTGTTGGGAGTGTGAGCTCCAAGGACACACGCATTCGCAGGCTGAAAGATGATATCACATCAAGCCGTCTCTACATCTTCATGTGCGAGGGAGAGAGGGCAGAGGTCACCATCAAGGACTGCGAGCTGACGGGCGAGCGAGAGTTCTCTGTCATCTGCACCCAGGACGACAACGAGGACGACGTGGACGAATATGTCACTTTTGGCAAGCTGACCGTGGATGGTAATGATTTCTGTCCATCTGGAGGTTTTTTGTTTTTTTTTCCACTATCAGCCAACTTGTTAAAAAGGTCTGACATTCAAACATGACTGACCAATAAATAAGACCTTAAATATACTTTTCATTTTCTCTTTTTGTGTGCCAGAGTGTTTTGTCCCTGCTATGTCAGATGCTCTGTATCCTGCAGACTCTTCCTCATGATGAGAATGTGGATGAAGTGGGCCTGAAGGATCAGCTGAAGGGAGTCCTCATGTTAGTACTTAAATGCACCTGCTGCTAAGACTTTTGTTACAGCAACATCTGTCTGCTGCTCCACCACTTTAGTTCACACTGATATATCTTAGTAACTAATGAAAGCATTGCCAGGAAATGTTTTTCATGGACGATAAATTCTATTAACTCTGACTCTGACTTTTCCTTTAGTGCCAACACGAGAGTGATATTTGTGGTTTTCAGTGAAATATCTGTTAAATAAAGATGAAATTGTCAACAAATCTGTTGATTCCTTAGCTTTTCATTTCACACCATCTTAAGGTCAAAATTTCAATTCTCAGTTTCTCTTTGGTTGATCAGAATCAGAATTCTCAGTTTCTCTTTGGTTGATGACTAAATACCTGCAAAACTAATGACATTCCCAGCAACCTTAGCAGTACTGTGTGTTTAGTGCTAATTAGCATCTACTAGCATGAAATCACCATTCTCATGATGATTATTTTTAATTTTGATGACACATAATATGCATAAATCAGTGTTGTGCTTTGTCCTTCTTGTTTGCAGGTGTGTGCATTTATTTGATATTTGAGTTCACAGGTGGGGCAAAGTTACACAGTGTGACAAGCTTCCTGTCGCTGTCATGGAAACAAACACTGTGCCCATATTTAAATGCAGACAGTGTCTTTTTTGATACGACCACAAGGAGTCGCCAAAGTCAAACATTTTCAAATCCTGCACACTAAAACCACCAAACCTTTAGTGAAAACAAATTAAACTGTAACGAAATTAAATGACCATTAAAAATAGCATCCTGCTCTATATTAACCCATTAATCCCCAAACCCTGTAGAATCTGACTTACCTGGGCTGGACTTGTTGGGGGCACGACCTGTGACTGTGCAGGCAGACCAGACAGCCACCATTAAGATCCCCTTCACCACCTGTTACAAGGATGGAGTGGAGGTTACTGAGGATGAGAGGACTGACGTGGAGCTGTCAGACTCTCCACTTCTCCCTTTCTCCCTCTGTTTGTGTGCTTAATTACAGAAGCAGACTCAGGTGCATGGGAGTCAGGCCACCAGCTGTCAGCCATCATCATCAGTCAGCTCTGCTTCAAATACCTGGCTCCCACCTCATTGCTTGCAGAGTCATCTGCCAGTTAGTCTTTGTCACCCTGTGGCCTTTTGTTAACAGTCTGGTGCTTGTTCTTGCTGTACTTTTCTATAACATACTCTTCCTCCCAGTACAGCCAATCTGACTCAGACTCCAGCTCCTGTCCTCACTCCCACTCTCGGATCTGGCCTCCTCACCAGCTCCTCTGGTTTCCACACTGCTCTGCCCAAACAATCGCTCCACCTGTCCCTCAAATAAGTCATTCCTCTCATTCAGTTTTTCAGTAAAGCTACTTACTAAACTTGATACTATCTCCAGTGTCTGTGTTCTCCTCCTACCAGCGTTAACAGGAGTGCACAGCTGACGGCACTTTGCTGATGCTCAGCAGGTGGGGGAGCAGACAAGAGAAGAGAACAGAGTGTCATCCACTCTGATATTTTATGCTCTTTTCAAAGGTCACACAAAATAAACTGCAGATACACATGTCTAAATACTTCTTTTCACTTTGTCTATTTAGATGTGTGCGAGAAGAATGTGGAGCAGTCATGCTCCATCTGAAGAGTGACTGTGGCCCTGCTGTTGCCAACTTGCACCTTGATGTGATTTGTGGGTGACATATTTGGTAGGCTAACAAAAAAATAGATTTCCTTAACACAGATTTTAAATAATTAGCATATTGACATAATTAGAGTTCCTTGACCTCTTAGGAAGGTAGAGGAGGCGGCGGGGGAGGAGTAGGCTTCCTGTGACAATGGGGGTAAGTAAGGCAAGTGACCAGCTTTATGATCACATCTGAAAGGTAAGAAAACCTGGACCAGGGTCTTTGATGTAACCTCCATCTTCAGCAATGACAAAGTGGAGGAGGCCCTGGCGAATCAGTGACCCTCTGAAGACAGAAGAGGAACAAGTTGGAGAACTATTTCAATCTATAACTGACATTGAAATCATCTCTCAAAACGTCAGATGTGGCCGTGCAAAAGAAATTTGGCAGTAATTCATGGGTCCAGAGCTGAGACTTGTAATCACCATCTACCCAAAATACTTGTGTGTACTGTCTTCGCCCCAGCTCCCAAAGTAATAATATTAGTAATGCTACAGCATAGGCCATCTGGTATAAGGAGGAACTGAAGATCTCAGACTCCCCTTGGTTTCAGCAGTGGAGCCAAAGATGGCAGACAATACACACTGGAGCTGGAGAACCCTTTGGGAGCTCCTGCATTCTGGTGATGTCTGTTATACAGAATATGTATAATTACGTATATTTTGTATGATATATAAGGTTTTAAGTAGAGAGAGAGGGCTGACTGGAGAAGGATGATATAATGTTAGATACAACAAAAGGTGTCTTATGTTTTGCTTGACTAATTCTTTATCTCTGTCTCTGCATGTGATGTGTCTTCCAGACCAGGCAAACAGAGAAGCTTCTTTTATACAAGTCTACTTGTACAGTTGCCATGACGGATTGGCCACTGACTTTCTGCTGCATGTGCTGGCATCACTACCAATGATTTTAACTGGTTAGTTTTAGAAAGCCATTTCAAAATGCTGCTTTTTCCATCTTTCAACTATGTGTCTAGCTATGTTTGTGCATCAAATGTCCAGTAGAGGTCAGAGTCGCTCACAGCCTTATGTAGACATTGTGTTCCAGTAGCATATTAATGCTGTGTTAGAGGCAGTTTAGCTCATCAATCAGCTCACTCAGCCAGAGAGCTTGTCCTTTCTCTCTCATTTCTTCTGTGTTTCCAAGTTTTTTTTTTTCCACAGTACACTTGTTTCATAC
Organism: Centropyge bicolor; assembly: GCA_037975185.1. Taxonomy (NCBI): domain Eukaryota; kingdom Metazoa; phylum Chordata; class Actinopteri; family Pomacanthidae; genus Centropyge; species Centropyge bicolor. The sequence continues at coordinate 5,691,233 of JBBMOC010000009.1, read as the reverse complement.
AGCTTGCTGTACCCTACAGTCTCTGGCTGTACGAGGTCGAATGTCATGTCAACCAAGAGGAGGGGATAGAGTGTGTGTCTGCACATGAAAACAATTTAATATAACAGTACACAATGCACCGTATCCACACGACCACTTTGGAACTCGAGTTCAAGAGTGGTTTGAGCAAAGTGGCCTGCACACTGCCAAATATGCAACCAGTCAAAATCCTACTTGCCTTTGTGTCTGCCTAACATGCAATGCCCTCAGTTTTCAATCCAGTCTGCAGCTTTTATCAGAAGCCATCCACTTCTCATGTTTCCAATTTCGCCTGGTACATTCGACCATGTATGATTTAAAAAAAAAAACAACAACAAAGAAATGATTTCACTTCTCATAATTTGCTACCGTGCATCAGTCCCACTAGAACATATCAGGAGAGTCACACATTTTTTGTATTGTCTCTGTCTAGCACATTATTGGATTATTGGATTTGAAATGAAACAATGAGGGTGAGGTGCTGACTCCCGGCTTTGCAGGTATTATCGTCCACATTAGATGAGCTGTGTAGCAGCTGTTGTCCTTCTTATAAATACCAGTAGTCTCCCAATTTTAGATCACTCACCTGCTCCAAGATATGGGGACTATATCTATATAAAAAGGGTGCAAGTGTGACACTGTTCATCCTTGAACGTCAAAGGCCTGCCAGCCTCAGTATAGGCATCGCCTCAAAGTGGTTTGTTGCTGCTGGAGAGAGCCAGTGTGGTCCGGTAAACAGCTGCCAAATAGACAGAGAGAGGTCACAACCTCTCTCCATCCTGACGTCACCATGCTGGCTCACACCAATGCCATTTCTATAGAGCCACCAGGGGACTGGCAGTGCCGGTTTGCCAGGTTCATATCAATTAAGCACCAACAGGCTTAAACCGACGTCACTGTTTCTTCCGCCTCTGTGCTGCTCAGCTAAGGCACAATAAGGGGGAAAGAGTTAAAGCCTAAATAGTCAATCTAGGTAATTGACAAAAACTAAAGGCCGCTGCACCCAAAGGCGACTAAAAGGCGGGTGCATTTCAGATCAGTCTCCCTGACGTTTCATCACATTGAATTTACATGACTAAACCGAGGAGACACAGGATGAAAACCTATTAAAGCGTCTTCAGACACACAACTTGAATGGAGCGAGATAATTGCAGTGTCTTTCACAGTTATTTGAGATCCAGCGTCGTTTCGTCGGATTTTATTATTTCAGTTGAAGTAACCTGTTTTTATAAAGGCTATTACAGATTCATATGCCCCGCTTTTGTAGAAGACTGGAGTTCTTTGATGGTAAGACCTTGGCTGCGAATGAATGAGACGCATTTGGAGAGAACTGGCATGGTTCCTACAGGAATAAACTACAAGATGTGATGTGTGTGCGCGCGTGTGTGTGTGTGCATATGTAAGAAAAATGGGGGGGGGGATGAAAAAACAGACAGGGCGAGAGAAGCCAAGAGGAAGCATTGGTAGCAGTCTGGATGTGTTTCCACTTGGTTAAAGGCTGTTGAAAGCACATTTTCCACCTTCACAAGACTATAGAGTGCAGCAGTTAATAGAACAGAGGTCTCTGTTGTCCTCCACTCCTTTCTGCCTTAACGGCACTTGAGGGCCAACAGCTTCTGTATAAACACAAAACTGTGAAAAGTTATAAATATGAGCTGACCTTTTTGAATGTGACACCTTGGAAACAGCAAAACAAACAAATAAGACCAAAGAAAGTGATGTTGAAGTTGCATTGTAATTGCATTTATTTCTCCAATAGATATTCACATTCATAGCAGTTTCACTACAGCAAAAGAAACTATTTCATCTCTACAGTCATGAAAGAAATGAATCACTAAGTGAAAATCAAGGACAACAAGGTAAAATATATCATAAAATATTAAAGAGAAAAAAAACATTTGTTCATAAAATTAAGTCAAATGATGCATTGTAATGGGCTTTCAATAAGAATTTTAAAAAATCTAAAGTTATATGTGGAAAACAAACCCAGCTTTTTCCACAGTGAACAGGCAAATATAACATTTGGGGCAGCTTGTCTGCAAATAAGAGGATAACACTTAAAAAAAAAAAGATTCATACATAAAGGTTTGTAACACTTCAAGAACAATTGATGCATTTGAAAGAGAAAAAAATGCTGATTCTCTCACACGTCACATTTTCTTGTGCTTAGACCATCAACATCAAAACTTCTGTTTTCTCCTTTAAAGAAAGAAATGCAAAGAGTAAAGGAAAAGGGAGCATATGTTTTAAATACAGTACACAACAACCCTTATTTTCAACACTATAGCTTCGAGATTAAAAGAGACTGACTGGCCTTACTCTGGGTACAGAAAAGTGCAGCAACCTGTAGATACAGTTTGGTATTACCAACAAAGGATTCTGTATTATTTTTACATACTTTTCATATGCTCATACTGATGTTGGATGACTATCAGTCATAAAATACTATAGCCTGTAGTGTGCGTATTTTCATCACTGTAGATGAGTGTTAACATGGAGGATTCATCTCAGCCTACTTGTCATGCATCGGTACAGACACAAAAAGTTTACAGCTCTGTGTTTTGAATGTCGTTGCATGATAATGGAGGTTTTGAATCAAAGGTCAAAAGCAACAACAGCAAAAAGAAAGCGAGAGAATAGTTTAAAGAGAGAAAAGTGCCAACTTATTCAGAGGGCCGAGTGAAAGCACGGGCCCTCTCTACTACAACAGCTACTGGTTCCAGCTTATTTCTCACAGGGCAGGCCGAACCACACTGGCCTCCAACAGCGCTCTCAGGTCCCCTTTGTCTGAATGCACAAAGCTCAGAACAACAGGGCTGTTGACAGGCTGAGGTAAAGTGATGCACCCGCTGGCCTGCCATCTGTAGGGGGTGACAGGATGGCAGCTAATGGGCCGGATGTAAAGGGAGCCTTCCCCCCGTGTGTCATATTTCACCTCCTCACCTAATTCCAGCTACAGTATCGCTCAACAATAACCTTCCTAAGTGGAAGGCCAAATGCACTCCAGCACCAAACGAGGTGGACTCCTGCAAAACAAAAGCTTGGTTGATACACGAGAGGGCTCTAATGCTAACGAGTCCCACTCAATGAAATGACTTTATTTTTCTATTATGCTTTCGGCTTTATGACCATGTCATATAAAAATAAAAAAACAGATGAATAGCAGTGAATATTTCAAACTAAACCTTCCAGAGAGGCATAATAACTGGCAACGCACTCACTCAATACGGAGTTTGTTTCTTGATTTAGAGGCCACCAAAGTCATGGAGATTTTCCAAAGTGTGGGTTGGCCAACAAGAACAATCTCAGAAATACTTCAAAGTAAAAGCTTGTCTTCTGGCATATAGCCATTAGGACTGTAGGAATAATAGTCAGGATGCTTTATGTGACAGAAGACAAAGAAAGTAGTGCTTCCATAAATTGCCAACATAGTAAGGATGAGTAATCTCGTCTTGTGGTTTTCAGTCAGACTGCATACTAGAGTCAATCATGTTAACCAGAATCTCTCCTTGTGTTCCACTAAACCCCGATTTAAGACAGCATAAGCAGACAAATGCGTGTCAGCACAAAGACTTATATTAATTGTTGACAGAAGACGTTCTGCCGGTGAGGTGGATGAGATGAGAAAAGGGAAAAGAATGCTGCGGAGTGGGACTTTGCAGCGAAGAAACACAAGATGAGTGGTCACACACAGACTCGAGAAACACGTCTGACAAAGCAGAAATATGCTGCTGACGAAGGCGCTGACGGGCCAAAAGGAGATTGAGGAACTATCTGGCAAAGCAGCAGTCGGGGCATAGATGGTAGGGTCACTCCTGGTCAAACTTAAGACTGTGCTGCTGTTTGATGTTTAGCCTCCCGAGACCTTGCATACTCATATGAGGACATTACATTTCTGTCTTTCAGACCCATGATACTTCATTTTTTCAAAACTTTGACCTATGAACCACATGGCACGTCTTGTGGTGATATCACAACATTCCACTCATTTCAGTGAAAATAAAATGGTGGGAATATGTGCAAAAGACTTCTACAGCAGCTCCAGAAGGAAAATAGAGAAAGGTAAAATTTATATCCAAATTTTCTGAATGAAATCAGTGTATTTATGTACAATAACATCAGCTTGATACAGCATTAAAACTTGACACATTTTAGTAATAGCTGCAAAGTTAAACATCAATAAATGTTATGTACTTGGTTGAGGACATTGGAATTATGTAATGGTATTGGTTATTGCAAAACTACTTCCTGTACAAGTTTAGTTATTATACTTATTAGGTCTTACTTATCCCAAATAGCAAGGGAAAAAAAATGCATGCCAGACAAAAGCTCGGGTCTCAGGAGGTTAAGAAGCCTTGATGAGCGTCAACACCATGGTCTGCCTGCAGATCTGTCATGGTGGCGCATAAACACATTTTTGATGCGTGTATGCTTTTTTGTGTGTATGTGGGTGTGTTGCTGACAGCTCCAGGGGTCATTGACCCAGCAGAAGAAACCCATAACATGGGTCTATTCCTTTTTAATGTCTGTTTGTTTTATATACAGCACAATATATCATGTTAAAGTGCATGTGACCTGGACCATTAGACAACAAACCTTTCTTTTTTTAAAGTTCTTTCTATTGCTAGTGTTTGATTGTAATAAAATTGAGTTTTGTTATACTATTTATAGAGCCAGTGTTATACACTGTTTTTGGTGAAAGGTAAGGGTATAGTCAAGAGTAGGCATGTCAACCTAATATACCAAACTATTATTTCTATTTATAACTTCAACTACTTCTTATTTAGGTCAAATGAAACCTAAAGGTTAGATTTAGTTTGAAAATACTGCACCAAATCAAATACTACCTCAAAGTCATTTTTAACTGACACACACATTCAGGGGATGCCATAAAACACACAAGGTTACAAATCTCAAGATGTGAAGCGTACGAAGATAGTTTAAGAGCTTGTGAGATACATTAAAGATACACAGTAGTGTCTCTGCTCCACTCTGATGGTTCACAGCATTTCTGGCCTTGAGTTGGTTCTGACTTGTCGCAGGTGCACACAGACATTCACAACCACACACACACACATTCCCACTCAAAACATATATATACTGTATGTAGATGTCTGAAGAAAGAGTTTCAGTATTCTACTTCTGTAAGACACTTCATCCAAACATAAACTGTTTGCACACAGTCGAAGCAAATGAAAGGTGAGAAGGGGAGAAATGTGCGATAGATGAAAGACAAAATATAAGCCAACCTGTCGGGGATTAGCTGTGTTGGATTTTGCAGGATTGAAACTGATGAAGTGTGCTGTGAAAGAGAATTATTCGGGAATAATGGGATTACTGTTCCCTCACATGACAAGCCAGTTCCCTCATCTCCCTTTTTTTTCCAGTCAGGCTGCCCTGGGGCAATGTGTATGTTTATGTGTGTGGTTGTGTGCATGTCATTATGACTGACTGAATGCCTTCTGAAGCTCAAACACACACACAGCTGATAAACAAAAAAAAGAATCCAGCCAGTTACATAGGCCTTTCTTTTCAGTCTTCATAACATGGTCCCAGTGACAGCATGGGCTGACTGATCTAGTCCAGCAATAAAAGCCCCGTGGACTTTTCCTAATAACTAAACCAGCAGGGGTTGTAGGTGTCAGGTGTGTAAGCATGTCGGCTTTTTGCAACCTACATTTCTGAAAAACTGGCAGACAAAAACACTGTGGAGCGGCTGAAAGAATTAACACTAAAAGGAGAAGCAGGTGCGCTGAACAGCATGGTATAATGTGCGCAGCGGTCTGCTGTGACTACAATGTTTACTGTGCTCTCTTTGTGACAGCGGGACAGTGTCAATAAAATCTCAGCAGGAAGGATGGAGCTTTCACAAACAACCTCCCCTTTCCTAAAATGTTCAGTCATTAAAACTACAATACACTGTGGTTGTTGCATCAGGCAACTCTCCCTTCTTGTCTTTCCATATAATTTCCACATAATTGCCCTCTTTTTTTTGCTTCCATCTCTGCTGTTACTTCTCTGCACATCTAGTTATTTAAGGGCAACCTGATTCCTTCACCTGGACAGACTGGGTGTGGATGTGTTGAGGAGGTTACAGTGAAGTGAACAAAAGCAGTGTGATTGTTGTAAATGAATTGGAAGGGACTGCAGATAATAAAAGGCGTGGATATGCTCCTGACTTTAAGAATAGCACCCTTAAATCAGGGACACGCAGAGGAACAGAGAGTGAAAACCAAGCGTGGGCAAGTCAGTACAAAAAAAAAAACAAAAACACTCCCTTTTGTCTCAGGCATCAAAACAAACAATAAAAATAAGATGTTAAATTGTATTATTGGACCACGTAGAGTAGATGTGTGTGGGAGTCAGTGTGGTGACTGTATGGGAAGCGAGGTAAGAGTGTTAATCGAACACACATACACACAATTGCTCTTCCACACACACTCTTTGAAGGTCCCCAGTGACGTGCTCCCCTTAAATTAAAACATAATGGTTAAAATTAAAGTAATACTCTCTATATATAGCAAGTTAATATTACTACACTTGTCTCCATGGTAACTAGGTTGAGAGACAGCCTTTCTAGGATCGGACGAGGCAGGTAAGACTGTTGTCGGGAGAGGCTGAAGATAATACTACCTTATCTTCGTGGGAAGAAGACTGGTGTGAGACTACCATACTAGTGGGTAGTAGGGCGATAGCCTTGTAGGGACTGTAGTGGACCAGTCACCATGGTAACAACCGTGTCGGAGCGCCACACTGAGATGAGGGTTGAGGGTTTGGGGATCTGGCAGTGAGATGTGTCCATGATCACTTGGGGCTGGGGGGGAGTGGGTGTGACGGCTGACACCTTTGCTTTCGAGGTACCTCATGATCTCTTCCTGGCCACCTCCACATCCTGGCACTCGACGGCCGACAGCGCTATCAGCATCTGGGCCGCGTAGTACGTGGCCATGATGATGGCACGCGAGTGGGGCACGGGGAAGCAGAACTTGTTGACGGCAATGGTGAGGTCGGAGACCATGAAGAGCACGGCGCCCAGGCAGGCGGACAGCTTGGTCCAGGTCCACAGGTCGTTGGCAAGCTGGAGGCCCGCGATGGCCCTCCAGCCCATGAAGCCGATCAGGGCGATGTAGACGGCCACCAGGTAGGTGAAGGGGCCGGACAGGTAGGGGTACAGCAGCAAGTAGCTCAGAGAGGACACAGCAGTGATCATCAGGCCAGCAGACACGTTAAGAGGCTTCATCCCAAAGGCAGACGAGTAGAGGATGTGGGTGATGGCAAACATCAGAAGGCCTGGAGCACATATGTGACATACACATATAATTTCAATCTAAATACAAAGTAGCATAATATCTATGCAATTTAAGTGAAGCCTAAGGCAAAAATCATGCATTAAAGCTTGAAGCATGGCAGCTGATGAAGTGACAGAAGCTCATATACATAGCTATAAGAAAACATGGCTCTTTTATTTAAAGTTTTGGCCAGTGTTTCTATTGGTTATGGTAACTTCAACGTCAAACATTGTGACAAGTCTTACAGGCCAATAAAAGTCATCAGTAAGACGATCAAACAGATCAAACTTTCGTCAGATTAGCTATCACTTTATTTGGATGTGAAACCAAAAAGTGACAAGAAGCAAAAAATCAGTAGGAAAAGTTGTGTTATGAGTTATGTCTGTAATCCATTATGGATGTTTACAGCAGACTTGTTATCTGCTGTTCATCTTCATTTTCTCTGCCTGACCTGGTTATGTCTTTAAAACCCGTATGATTATTTGACTGTACGTGTTTTTGCCTCAAACTTTTTTAGCAACTTCACTGCGTTCCCAAATGAAATTACGCTGTAACCAATATCAATGATGACCAAAACTACAAAAAAAAGTTCCTATAATGATTAAATAAACAGTTTTTTTTTTTTTGCTTTAAAGATCTAAAATTCACATGAAAGAAGTTAGCCCTGTAACAAAGCAAGTGTGTGAGGCTTCCCCTCACCGTGGACAAAGTAGCCCTGCTCCTGCCAGATGAGAAAGGCATCGCCCAGAGCAGAAAAGATGAGGCCAGCCAAGATCTTGCGGGCACTGGAGTGAGCACCTAGGAAGCTGAAGCCATGTGCCAGTAAAAACACCCACAGGCAGAAGATGGGCAGACATTTGATCAGTGCGCTGAACCAGGATGGGCTGGAGGTGGGCAGCCACAGGACAAAGTATACACAGGTTGCCTTGAAGAACGGCACCAGTTTGGGGCCTTCACTCTTGACCTGAAAGCAGATTAAATATTAACATTATTATTTGAGTCACAGCTGGTTGCACTTACATGAGGTAATTCTATTCAGTGAGCCTGAACAATGTGATACTATCATCACTCTGTCTTATTAAAAAAAAGGCTTTTATCTCAAGGAAGAGGGCTTCAGATTTATCACAGGACGCAAAACCTCAAACAGCAGGCTCTTTGTGTGTTCGAGGTGCAGTGTCTCACACATTTAATTAAAAGAAGGAACATAAACAGCAAAACTTTTGATACTGGTTGGGACTGGAAAAGTCAGGCACGCTATGTGTGGTCATTAGTTTACATCACTGTGTCAGACATACACGTGTTTTGTGGCCAAGCGAAACTGCAGAAACGGCAAGCAGAAGGGGAAATGCAAAAAAAAAAAAAAACCCACACAGTCCCTTTGACTCCTTGTAACCTTTTCCTCTCTTCTTCACCTTCATCTCTGTGTCTCATGTTATTGAGAACTGTGCAGTAGTTTCAATTTCTTCTTTCCAACTGTGTTACCAGTCATATATCTTTCAATCCAAATAGATGAGGCCCAACAGGGTCACAAAAAAATTACAAAAACAAGACTAGAAGGAGATTTCCGAGAATCATTCTCTTGGTTTGAGGCAGAAGAAATTGAGAAATTGAGTGAGGGTTCACTAGAGCTGCGATCACTGGAGGAGAGATGAGGAGGATGCAAGTGAGACGAGGAAGGGGCCATAGTGCAACAGGGAAAGGGTTGAAAAGGCTGCCATTTGATGTCCCAGATCATTATTTTCCAGGGGACATTTTCCTCAAACACTCTGTGCTAAAGCGCAACGATGCAAACAATAGCAGTGCTCTGATTGCAATATTCATGAAAGAACAAATAAGTAGGGCAGAAGAAAGGAAGCGGGAGGAAGCATGGGGAAATGAAGCTTTAGGGGAGGGGGACAGTCAGTGAGATCGGGTTACTAGCATTCAGATGACAGCTGGATTTAGGAGTGGGTAAATGAGTAGGAGGGAGGAGAGGTGGTAAGAGAAAATGAGGGGTCACTCTAGTTCACAGGGTTTATGCTCCTGGAGGAGGGGAGGAAGGGGATCCCCCTGAACTGCTTCATAGAATTGTGGCCTCTAGTCAGACCTGGTGTAGCTAACACAGCAGGAAAACAATAGAGATTCATGTTCACACAGGATCAGACAAAAAATAATCTGAATCTAGTATGATTTAAGCTTTAAATCACACATCATAGATTGACCAAAACAGCATGACTCCATGTCTGAAATACTGATGCGGGGCGGCCATTCATAAGCCTCATTTCAGTTTATTTATAAGTTCCTCTTAGCATCCTACATCAAGGCGATGCACTTGTGATGACCACGTGGCCTAATGGACAAGGCGTCTGACTTCGGATCAGAAGATTGAGGGTTCGAGTCCCTTCGTGGTTGAAAGCTCTGGCCTGATTTGAGGAAACATGGCAGGAGCACTTTGCAAACATTTTTTTCTACCATTGTAAAAAAAATCATTTTAGTGAATTTCCACACTTAGGGACGAATAAATTAATATCTTATCTTTTTACTATTTTTCAAAAAAATGCCTGTTGAGAAGCCACAATGCTTTTTAAATCTTGCTTCTAAGGATGACAAAACAGAAAAGTGAGGACATACCGCTCCAGCTGAACTATACTCTCTGGATCATTAGGATCTGATTGTGGAGTATATGAAGCTCTAAAATGACTAGGGACTGGCCAAGACTGCAGACACCCTGTTGATTTGTGCGCCTTTATGTTCACTCAAATCTTCCACTGTGGCTTTGCTCAGAACAAAAAAACTGTATTTTCAGCTATGCTCTCAAACTGTGGAATCAAATTTAAGTCAACAATTTGAAGTGAAGTCTGTACTTATTTTTCAGTGTTCTTATGTTCATTTATTTGTAGCTACATTCTATATATAAACAGTGTTACTGAACAGGAACTTAATTATTATAGGCCTTCCTGTTTCATAGCTGCAACCATGGCAAGTGTTTGTTAATTTTGATTTGCAATCAATCTTTAACATCTTTTCAGTTTCAGTCACCTTCTAAAGTCAACCTACTGAATTGTCAAAAAGGAGGAATAAGAGGTTAACCACCATCATGTGTATCAGTCATATCACCGGTCTCCTTCAGATGCAAGTAGCGTGAAAGAATTTTTTCCGTAGAGGCAAAACGAAAGCTTGGTGTATAATGTGAACTGATGCACTCCTCTTATCTCCATTATGTACTTGGCCTGGCCTTCACAAAACAAATGGAAACATAAATATAGATTAAAGCTAGTCTTGCAACAAAAATGTGTGTGTGTGCATGTGTATGTGTGTGGGTGTGTGGTGAGTCTATACATCCCACTAACGGCCCCATGGGTGCCAAGCAGAGGAGACAGCACTGGCAACACTCCCAGACTGGCCAATATCATAACTATTTATCAGGCCACTGGTGGCTACTTAAGCACGGGACAAAAGGAAACACAATATATTTCTGTAGTGCTTTGGCTCCAAGCACCATCGCGACTCAGATAGGGCCTGTCTATTATTTAACAAAGTGCAGAGAAAGAATACTTTGTCTAAATCTGCAGGCCAATGCCAAATATTTCTTCTCAATAAACCATGATCACAAAAAGTTTGATTGTTATCTGTGGGAAAAAAAACCTCAAAAGACATGTAACCCGCCACAGTCCAGCAGGGGATTTGGAGGATGAATACAGATTCCAGGGAGGAAGGTGGGAGGAAGTCAGGGATTCCCATAACCTTTGGTCCTATTCATGTTGTGTTTGAGCCATACTTTGCAGTTTCCCTTTCCATTGTTGTCCATGTAAACTCACTGTATCTACACAATGAGAAAGGGGCTGCAAGGAGGAGATGTACAAGACTCAACAGCACTGAGTACATAGGCAACACCTGTACCACAAAGCATACAAAAGCTACTCTTTCAACTCCTCCAAGAATATCTCATTGTTATCATTAGCTGGACTGAAATGTCCAACAATGTTAAAATTACAAAAAGGCCTTGTGCCTTGATTTAGTTTAACGTTTGGCTAATAAGTATCTTAGCTGGCTTGGACTTGAATCTAACTTATGAAAATGTCTCCTTGCTATTGTCATATATAGCCTACTTTTACTGCTGTAATATCACTTGTTCTGCTCTAACACATGGCTCCCTATGCCATCAAACAAAAAAGTTGACATGTGCAAAGTTTCCTGGTGGAATTTAAAACTGCGTTATAAGGTGCATTCTTGCTGAATGAGATTGTCAGTGTTTTGTGGCTGGGTGTCGTCTGAGCTGTAAGCTACTCCACTCATTGATTAAAGTGTCCGCTTGTCTACCGGGACACTGAAGGGGACATTACTGATGCCGACAAGCCCTGTTTGCTGACAGTCAGCTTTTAACAGCATGATAGAACAGAACGTACTGCCTCATTTGGGAGGCAAACGAAATGAATCACCTTATAAATAAAGGCTAAAAAAGTGCTGTGGCACACACACAGCTGACACCTCCTTCTGTTCCCTTTTAAAGAGTAATATTGCTAATGATTTGCTGTATTTGCATGGTAACTAACAAGCAATGGCTTTTTTGTCGGAGTGAACAACAGGATGGAATGACTCCATTTTCTAAAGTGGCCTGGTAGCCACATACAAAAAAACAATGGTACCAAACAAATGTTTCTAACAAATTGTTTTCTGCAACTTTGAACTACAGAGATGGAATGCCTGTTTAACTGAGGTGAAATACGAATCAGTGTACTTTTTCAAGCAAGAAAATGATGCAGAAGCACTTGAAAAATACTGAGTATCTTGCAGTGTTTAGCGATAAAAACGACTTGAACAAGGAGCATCCTTAAGTGTTTTGCACACTTTGTAAATGGCCAAACTATCAGCAACTTAATCAACACACTCGTCCTCTAAGTGGAGTCCAGTATGGCACAACCAGCTGTTAGGCACTAATGTTTCTACACCAGCCATGAACCAACAAAAACACTGCATTAAGGCATTGAAAACCGCCCAGCCAGGATGAATATCTATTCAACCTTTCTGGGTCATATGCTAGCCGAGTGTCAGAAATATGATACTTGTAAACATGGAGTATGAAAGACCTGCAAACCCCTCTGTACACAATTTGACAGAGTGGAACTGTAATATAAGTATGGTTGAGACAGGAACAGCTGGCATGTGAGTCATATGATAATGTTATTTCTATGTAGCATCACACAACACTCTTTCCTTCCTTACAGCTGCTTTGACTCCAAGGATAAGTTGAGGTCAGTTGTGGACAAGCAGTACAGTACAGCACATTACAATACAAGAACACTAAGAAGAACACTAAACTCTCAGTTGAACCATGTACCTTTGTAAAGTAACATTTTTGCTGCCTTATATAATTTTAATATAAAGTTTGTAAATGAGTATTTTGGGAACAAAAAACAATAGTTAGATGTGGGCCTGCAGCAGAATGACTGTGGTATAAAAAATTGATGATCATGTCATGTACATTTGTTTATCTAAGGTTTTGGATTCTACCATGTTAGTGTTATTTAAAAAACATATCAAGTTTATATCAAGTTTTATGTCTGTCCGGACATTATATTTTGCAAAATTATAATGTGTTTATTCAACTAGAAGAAGCCTTCTGTTTTTATTTTTTAAAGGATTGTTGTAACAGATGTTAACAACAACAACAACAACAACAACAATAATAATAATGTCATAAACAATAATGCCATACCATGAAACCATGATATTTTCTGAAACACTTATCTTGTCTAACTTTTTACCTCTATTTCAGCCCTAGATGCCTCGACAACTATATCAATAAAGCCAAAAAGCACCTGCTGTATCTCTGGGATACAGCAGACACCTGCCAGGAAGTGCAAAGTCCACATTAGTTTAGGGCAGCATGTGCTGGACTAACAATGTATGTGCTCTGAGTGGCTGATTCTACATCATCTGCAGGATAAACATTGATAAATGACCAGAAGAGCACAACAGTCTTTTCACCAGATGGTATGGAGTGTGGCTGCGTTTATCAAAACCTAGTTTAGTTTAGAGTCAGGAATAAAAACAAAGCCTAAATATAACTACATTTTAGGTGCAATAGTAGTTATAGCAGCATCTAATAGTGTTATGATCCCATGTCAGAATATACTTGACATCTGAGCAGTAATAGAGGGTGAACTTGTATACTCTAAACCCACTTTAACCTTTTTAAATATAAATTTGAGGGAACCAAATATATGCCCTACTATACACTGTCCATCAGTGTTTTAACGGATCACATGACTCTACAAAGGCTTTAAACAAGTGGAGCAACCCCAGGACCTACACAGCATCGTCCTCACTGAGGCAGCAAGTTCCTTCATACAGGCTCATCTCACAGCAATCATACAGGGTTTGCTGCAGGCCAAGTTACAGCACACCATCCTACATGGCCTGCACAAATGGGGTAAAATTTCATAGGAGCTCTGCAAAAGTAAGAGGATGCTAGGATGGCTTAAATAATTCATGCAGCTGTCAGATTTTGTTGTCAAAAAAATTGCCAACTTCCTGCAGTGACACTCGGGTCAATTATGCATCAAACGGACAGATTAGACAATAAAGTCTGTGTAAAGCACAGCCACAGCAAAGAAGATGAAAAGAAAAGGCAGCCACAGCAGAGCACCGCTCGGCGCATGCGTGGCTGGAGGGTACAGGAAAGCTAAAAAGACAAAAAAGGTCGTCACATGACTGGTTTTTCTTTTTGTCAGCGGCTGCCTTTGGAAATTTGTGGAAACGTCCTTCTGTACGTGGAATAGCGAGGAGGAACAGTCGCTGCTGTACGTGACAAAATGTGAAGGAAACGACCAGACAGTGGACATAAAAGTTCCTGGTTTGAGTCTCCGACACATACAGATGCATATCAGGACATGACATAACGAGTTTGTCCGGGATGAAAATGTTCAGTTTGGCAACGAGACATTCTTATTTACTGCTAATTAAATGGTCACATTGGCCTCCGAAGACAAACTTTGACATGCTAAAGCTACGAATAATAACGCATTTAAAACACCGGATTAGCTACATGAGGCAGTCGACATTAAACATTCAATGATAGAAACATTATAAAATGAGGATGCATAATTTTATATTCGGAAGTGCTGTTGTCATGTAGCTAAACAAGCCACCAGTATGATTCCTGTTTCATGTGTGAGAAATATGGTTTGAAGCCGATACTCACCACTGTGACTGGAGAAACCATGTCTCCCTCGCTGGTATCCGTGGCTGTTAAAAAAAGAATATATAATGTGAAAACTGGGTCCAGATCCTCCTGTTTATATTGTTCTGTATGAGGGATGCCGATTGTTTTTGTCCTCGCTCTGACGTCCAGTAGGAGGCGAGAGGCCAGCCATGACGTGGGCGGGGTTTACATCTAGTGACCAATAGGAGCTCAGAGTGGTCGTGAAGGGGCGGGACAAGACGTCTGGGACACCCGGATAGGAGGAGCCAGTCTGCTGTTTACATATCGGAGCAGATGGCCTTTATTTACATTTTACAGGAATAGAGCTTTTAGGAAACGTTTGTCTGGAGCTCATGTTTAACTGTGCGTCGACGATCCTTTGTTAATGGCTCAGATCAAGTGTCAGAAAGCAGGTAAAAAAGCCTGACAAACATCCTATATGAGGCCGAAATGTTGGAAATAAATTGACTGGGACCTATTGTATGTGGAGCTTCCCTGCAGTTTGACTCTTTGATTTCTTTTGACTCTGCTGTATCAGATCGAATGTTACTAAACGTTTTCTCTCGAAGTATCTCGTGATGGGCACACAAGTATTATAAAAATGCTCCTCAATTTGGAATATTAGTGATATTTAAAAAATGAGTTTAGACAGAACTGAATTGAATTTTGTGGCCCAAATTAGTGTCGGTATAAACTTGTGGCATACTATTACATACGGTTTAGCTTTGAAATTTGTATTCATCGTTGTATCTCTCCCTCTTTGCCATCTTTTATGTTTCTGCTACAAACAGTTTACAGTCTTTATTTTAAATGAATAAACCAGTAGGCGAATTGAACAGGTATTTTTGTTCTAATTGTATGGTTAGTGTGTCTGGATTTTTTGCTCAACCAGTGGTGAAAAGTTACTCAACTGCTGTACTTACACAATATACAGTTCTGAAATATTTGAGTTTTTATCCCACAGCTTACAATTATTCTTTAATTGCCTCCGAATAATTTAAGAGGTATTAGATGAGTGAGTAATGACAAGCGTTACCCAAGGAAACAGTTTTGGTTACACCTCACGCCATGCATCGAGGATAAGTGCGGTATCCACAATGGTAGCGACATCATGTGGTCTGCAAAGGTAAATTGTTAAAAAATTCTTCTGGGACGGACAAGGTGGAAGTGCCAGTCATACATAAGACCTGGAATACATATTATTAATTGAAAGGATTAAATTAGCAGTTATTGAATAAATATCGCTTTCGGTCTTATATGTCAGATATAAACATTCACTCATGAACACTCTTACTTCCTTATCACATGCTGTCCGATTGGTACTGCGCATGTATTTCGTCCCTCAACCAATTACGTTCTAGGGCTGCCTTTTCGCACATGCGCAGAACAAATTAGGTTTACGGTCACAAAAAACAATCTGGCTGAATATTATTCAAATCTCTTATATATCTAATTGGCCTATATTTAAATCTACTTTTACGCCTGATTTGCCGAATGTTACCTTTAATATATGTTTTTTTTTTCAAAGTTTTTTTTGTCTTTTATCAATAGCAACGTCATTTTTTTCACATGCCACACATTTTTATCGAATCTGATAAAATACGTTTTCAAGGATGTCAAACTCCACTCGTATCAAGATAGATCACCCCTTCTCTGGTCTTGCCTTTAAATGAAACAAAGGAACAGGTGGAGCAGTACAACACTAGGTTAGTCCAATTTTATGAAACGGTCCTCATCTGGCATATGCATACAAATATATAAATATTAAAACTCCATTTTACCCAGTAATTATTATTTAGGTTCTGCTTAACAACATATTGTCAACCCATAACTTGTATTTAGTGACGCTTCGTAATCTCACCAAGACGGAAGTACGCACAAGGTAGTACTCTCACTTCCTTAGATTACTCTCTGTCCCCTTTCAGTAGTCGCTCTTTCTCGCTGTTAGTCTCTGCCTATACCCGGTGTTTGTTATGGCTCCGTTTTTACTGTTTTTCTCTCAGTAGGCTTTAATCATACCAATATTTTGATGGACTTGACCTTAGGTTGGTTTGTTATATCACTACAAAAGGACAAGTTCGTCTTTCAGGCTTCTTGGTTGGCTAACGGTAGGTTAGCTAACTTCGCTAGCGTGTGCTAACGTTCACATACGCGTATGAAGTAAAGTAACGTTAGCGTTAACTGTTTGATATACAGTTTTTCTCCCCATGGATTGTGTTTGATAAGGTGCTTTCTTTATAGATATCTGAGTGCCATTTGGTAAGTTGATGCTAAGCTCTCAGCCAGCTTATCTGATGAGTAAGCTAAACGCTAACTGTAGCATTCCTGAATGACTTTTGCTTGATTTGCCTCAAACAGCCGGCTAACATCACCTGCTGCCAAAATGATGGACTTTGACAATATATTGGACATCGCCTCTCAAAACCAGGGCCTCAGCAATGTACAGGTGAGTTAGGACTGGCTGTCACCCACACTGTATTTGCTCAGGCCAAACAGTACAATGAGAATTTGTGGGTAACCTTGTGAGCACACAAGTGCCACCTCATCTGTCAGTCAGGATCTGATGATGCTAAGTTCCACCCTCTTGACCCTGTATGCTAGGCTAAAATAAAGGTAAAGACGTTTATGAAACCTGTGTGACTGTAGGGCATTTAGATTAGCAATGGTGATCTATAGATTGACCTGCCTAAAAGACCATTGATTTCCTAATAACTAAGACATTTGAGCTCTGTAACTGTGACTTGACTGATCCATAAACTCATTTTCATGCACATGTTGTTCCTCTCCAAGCCGAAGAGATACAGTTTACAAGCTGGACCACCCAAAAAGGACCCGAGATCGAAAGGTGTAAATCCTGCTGCTGTACAGGCACTTCTGAAGAAACAACACCATGAGAGCAAAAAGAAAGGTAACAAGAACAAAATAAAGCTAAGGTATAGTGGGGTCCAAAAGTCTCAGACCACATTTACAAGTATTTTCACCTAAATCTTGAAATAATCACTTTTAGGATTAAAGGTTTGTGGAAGTTATAACATGTAAAATTAAGAAGACATATTTAAGACTCCATGGGGATTGACTAATGCAACTCCTTTATACATGAGATCAGATTTCATTGAGGCGTTTCCCTTCCATTGAAGTATGCTTTCAGGTGACACAGATGGACTTGATCTACTCATCAGAGGCTTCTTCAAGTAACTCAAATTGCTTTGCTTTCTCAGTGCCTCCAGTAGTGTTCATTGGGGTCGAGGTCAGGTGACTAAGGAGGAAGGTGGTTGACAGTCAGAACTCCTCGGTCTTCTTTGGCCTTCAAGTAGTTGTTGCAAAGCTTTGAGGTTGTTATTCTGTTGCAGTATGAATCCATTTCCACAAAGATGCCAATCGGAAGATATAGCATGTCTCTAAAAAATGGAGTGGTTCTTCTCCTTGGTCAAGGTTGAGTCAATTTGGTGCAATCGTCCAACTCCAGAATAGGCAAAACACCCCCACACTGGAATATTTATATTGGTTTGTTACACTGTGGTATTATTCTCTCTCCTCTTTGTCTCCCTACATACAGCCTTCGGTTACTGCCATGTACCTTGAACTAGGATTCATCAGTAAATAGTTCTAATTTTTCCAGTCATCCATTGTGAAATGCTCATATTTCTCTTCATATTTAAGAGGTTTAGAAATTGATACTCGTCCTCTGAGACCACTCCTTTTGAAACTACTTTTGCAGATTTGAGTTAAGCAAACTCTGTATTCCATGATGAAGTTGTTTTTTTGTTCTCTCAACTAAGAACTAAGCTTGATGGTCTTCTGATGTTGTCATCACTTTTGGTCTGCCTGAATGTGCTTGTGATCTATGATTTGACACTGAGAAAGCTCTTCTGTGCTTAGACGATTTGCTTTCACTTACTTCTGATGCCATGTTTACCACTATCACAATGCTGCTTATTTATCAATCTGCTGGAAACCTAAGTTGCAGCCATATTTATAACAGTTGAACACTGGCTGCAAGTTGAGTTACATGAACCAGTCTGTGATGTGTAGATCAAATCCATCTGAATGCATCAATGGAAGTGTTGCAACTCAAGGAAATCTGACCTTTTGTACAAAGCAGTGAACTTGCAGTGAGTGTGGTCTTTGTTTGGACCCTACTGTACTTATCTGGAATTTGATGTTTGTCAAATGCATATGGGACAGAAAGCACTCTTCATTGATTATTTTAATATTTATCTTTTTTATTATTCAGAAATTCAAATTAAGAAACAGAAGGAGGAACTACTAGCCAAGAGGGTTGAGTTAAAGTCGGACCGTAAAGCACGTGCCATGGCCTCCAGAACTAAGGACAATTTCAGAGGCTACAATGGCATCCCAGTGGTAGAGGGCCCTAAGAAGAGGAGAACAAAACTAGAAATGCAGGAAGAAAGACTTATGAAAGAGGAAGGTTTTAGGAATAACTCAATTGACCCAGAAAATGATGAGGATAACTATGAGTATGAACAGACAGATTCAGAATCAGATCAGGAGCCAGAGCTGCTGAGACCAGGGAAAACATCAGGCATTAGTGGGAATAGTAGAAGCGGCATTCCCTCCTCTAAAAAACCCAGTGGGCCACCCAAGCCCGCTCCACCTCCCATGAACTTTGCAGAATTACTCAAATTGGCAGAGAAGAAGCAGTTTCAGCCAGTTGAGTTAAAATCTCGGCCAGTGAAAAAGGAAGAAAGGCTTCGCACAGCTGATGAGATAAGAGAACTGGAGATGGAGCGCAAGGCTAAGAGACAGGACAAAGACCGAGACTCAAAGATGGAGAGAGACAGAGACAGCAAGTCTCAGTCTAGCTCAAGTTCAATAAGAAAAGGCACTTTAGAGAGGGAGCAGAAGAATTCCAAACCACAAAAGAACTCCTTAGAGAGGCCAAGTCAAGGATCAGGAAAGAAGTCGCACCAAATGCCGATAACTGAAAGAGGCCACTCTACTTCAAGGTCCACTGTTGGTGACAGAGAAAGAGATGGACCCAAAACATCTCACAGTGATAGAGACAGGTCCAAGACAAGCTTGTCTAGTTCATCTGGTGCCATAAACAGTAAAGTTCCTTCGAAAGCCACATCTTCTCAGGTTTCAGCCAAACATGGGGGCCCCAAGCCCTCATCTAGCCACAAATCCAGCACCTCAAGTGACCTTAGCTCCAAAAAAGAAAGCTCATCGTTACTTCAAGGAAGAGCTTCAGGTATTCCTGGGACCAGGCCTCCTGGTACAGGTGTAACAGGCCAAAAATCTCAACATGGGATCTCCCAACAGACCAGGCCCAGTCAGGGAAGCTCATTGAAGCAGGGACCTACAATCGGAGGCCACAAGTCTGGAAAAGGAGAACCACCAAGGCCAGGAACTAATTCTACAGTAAAATCAAGTGGTAATTCAGTGATGAGACCATCATCGGGTGGCCATCTTAAGGCAGGAAGCCAACTTCAGGCAAGACCTGGAGGCACACTCCAGGCAAGACCTGGTGGTGTTCCACAGACCAGGCCTTGTGGGAGGGGCATGCAGAGTCACCCTGGAGGTAGTGGATCCCGACATCCAGGGACTGGACCTGGTCGGCCGGGTAGTGGAGGACCAGTACCTGGACGATCAGCTGGTAACTTTGGATCAGGACCTGGAAGACCCAAGTGCACTGTGGTGTCAGAGACCATCTCATCCAAGAATGTTGGTGGACCCAGACCGGGAGTCCCTCCTCGGCCAGGCATGCCTCCCAGACCTGGGATGGCACCCAGACCTGGAATGCCTCCCAGACCTGGAATGCCTCCCAGACCTGGAATGCCTCCCAGACCTGGAATGCCTTCCAGACCTATGATGAACAGACCACCAGGTAAGAACCAGAGAGAGGGTAATAGTATATTACCAAAGAACTGGATTTGTCAGTTGTTGACCTTGAGTACACATTTAAGTAGTAGTAACCTTCAGTTATACAACGCATGTCAGTACAGGATTGCAGATTGACAACCTTTGTACAGATGAAGCCACAAGGATAAAACAGACATTAGCAGTAATATTATTGAAACTAAAATGACTTTATTATTTCAAATCATGGGGAGACAACAGATTGAATGGATAAAATTAGAGAGGGTAATAAGGAAACAATTGGAAAAAAGCCCAAGCAATCTAGTATTGGGTGTAAGAGCTGCAGACACAGCTTGGAAAGAGGCTTTTTGATATACATAAACTTGCCTGTACTTGCGTATTTGGTTCATTTTCTTAACTAGAGCAACATGAAATAGTTTTAAGAGATGGAAGTTTAATGTCTGGCTGAGAATTGAGATCATAACCCTTTGGAGTTGAGGGAAATCACTTGATACCATCAGTTAATATGGCCTGTGCATTCTGCTCTGCATTCTCCCAATGAAACATTCTCTATTGTCGCTCAGCTGCAAGACAAAGAATTCTGAAACTGTGTTTCATCTGGAGTTAAGTAACTTGAACTCAATGACTGCATTAGTGCCGTGTGTTATTAATGCTATTTTTACACATAAAAAGAACAGTATAAAGAAACCAAAGACATTTTCAGCATCAACTGTTTGCACATGTATTTACAGCTCATACATGGTGCAATTTAGTGCTGTATATGACTGCATAGTATTGCATTATATACACAACAAAAAGACACTAAGCACTCATTTATGCTCATAAATGAACTTAATTTCAGATAAACTACAGTTTCAGAATACAAGATTTTTTTATATGGTGTAACCTCTGTTTTTTTACTAGCCACGATAAACTTCTTTAATCTAGAATCTTGAATAGCACATACCCCCGTCAGCAAACTATTGCAATCAATGTATGCAATATTGTAATATAATGTAATATAGTTAACAGCTGCTGACCTTTTGCAAAAGACTGAAAAAACACAATCAGTATGAGAGGGCAAAGGGTTTGTTTGCCAAACTGAATAAAATGTGTCAGCAACACTCAGCAGCCTTTGTTGTTATTCCTGGGCCAGAGAGCAGTGATCTTTCTCACACAGATTAAAAAAAAAAAACATCAGTTCAATGTCATTAACCTTTCACCATTAAACAGACTTTTGTAAACTCAATAATTCACAAATAACTAGTGTGCTGTCCTGTTGTTACCTGACAGTATATAAGCCAGGACAATGTAGAAGACAGCAGAGAACCCTGTGGGTCTCCTCTCCATGCTGCATGTATTAAACCATTCTGGATTTAATACTTGTTAAATTCCACCACACTAGTTTGCTATTTTTAACATTCCCTAACTCCTTAAAGAAGACTCAGTATCCTCTTCATATAGGGTGTTTACTGTGTATTCATATGTAGCAAAAGGGCAAAATTCAGTACTCTGCATATTGAAAATGATTTTTTGTGTATGTTATCCAGGTCCAATGCTACCACCTATCACCTCTGCGTACAAAAGAAAATATGAGGATGAAGAAGATGAATATGACTCAGAAATGGACGATTTTATTGATGATGAAGGTGATGGGCAAGAGGAGATTTCCCGGCACATTAAGGAAATATTCGGCTATGATCGAACTAAGTAAGTGTTGTTCGTACTATATACAGTGGCATGCAAAAATTAGTGTTACAATGAATAGCCAAGTGAGTAAAAGATGGCCTGATTTACAGAAAGCATAAAGTTAAAGATTACAGTGTGGTTTACAAAACTGTGCATGAAAAAACCTTATTTGCTTTTATCTCCTCAGATACAGGGATGAGAGTGACTATGCACTTAAATTCATGGAGAGCAGCTGGAGAGATCTCCAGAAAGAGGAGGCCAGGAGGTAAGATGAAAATAATCTCACAGTCCTTAAATCTAATTTATGTACTTTTTTGTCCCAAGAACTAAAATATTCACCCCCTTTTAATAATGTTATCTTTCTGTTTGCCTGTGCTTTGCTACTTTAGCCTGAAAATGGCAGTGCAGGAAGATCTGGAGGAGGAGAGAAGAGAGCAAGAGGAAATGAAACAGATTGCCAAGAGGAAAAAAAGGAACTGAAGTCCCTTCGCTGATAAGATGAATTAAAAAAAAAAAGACTGTCTCCTGAAAGACAGGACAGTGGGTCTACCAACACATGAAGCCCAGTTACATGTCTAAAAAAGGTCTCTTTTGCTTTTTCTCTGCTTCTCTCTTTATGTTCACACAAATACTGAGTGAAGTGACACATGACATTGGCTCAAGAGGAAAAGTGAAGAATTTTAGTCAAAGACAAAATATGCACAAATCACTCAGGCATTAGGCCATTAGGATGTGATGACAAGTTCTCACATTTTCCCTGCTATATTATTTATTTCCCCCACCGAGTCCAGGGTTTACACTGTCAACAGTCCCATTTTCTCAAAGGAACTGAGCTGCAAAGAGAACTATAAATATGGAAGAGTGTGTTTTTTTTTTTTTTTAGACTAACAATGACATACAATCTCAAGTGTTGATAACATGCTATTTTTGAGCAGATGTTATTGCATATTTTTCCAGACAGACTTTGATTGTAAAGTCAAATTGAATATGCAGAAACAATGGATTGTGTGTTTGTCTTTAAAATGATTTGAGAGAAATTATTGCATAAAGGGTTTTATTTAATTGTCTGTTTTGTTGTCAGTGTTTTCTCACTATGACAATTATAATAATATATACAGAATTTAGATTCTACCACTAATGTCACTTGCAGAAGATGATATGATTAGTATTTTGTTGTAGAGGGGGGGCATAGCTTACCTGTCCAGTTTGTGATAAAGGCACCAATTTTTGGTTCCTGTGTAGCTTCATATATTGAGAAGAAATCTGGATATTGAAGATTGAACACTTTGTCTACCCCCCAACTGCTGTTTTCATTTCGGGACCATAAATATAATTTACAAAAAAGTTTAGGTGAAAAATGTTTTATTACAATATGAAGCAACAATAAATGCAACAAAATGGTGAGATTGTCTTTGCATAGCGAGTACAGTTATACATGGTCATAGGCCATGTAACAATGTGAATATATTAAAACTAATTTTTGTATTCTATTTGAACCATCCTATCAGAAACAGATTTATTGCTAAATGGGATAAAAATCCCACTTAGCAAAAAACATGCAGGAAATGAACTGGTATATTCATAAACACAAGTGGGGAATATAGACTCTATAAAACATAATATTGAAGAAAATTTAAAACTACATATATGACTGACGTTGCACCATCGTAAAGCGCCTTCAGTGCGCCTTTTGTTCCCTCTTGCCTTGCCGTACGTGACGCACCAAGTGGGCGGGGCTTCGTTTCAATTAACAGCTCCTGAAAGTTTGAGGAAGTTTGTTTTTTGACAACTGAGGCTGAAGAGGCCAAAATCAGAAATACTTTTAAGATTTTATTTGTCGTAATTTAATAGATGGACCTCCGTTCAGAGAAAATACAGCGGATCCTCTCCAAGGTGAGTTTTTTACAGAATGACCATCTTGTCCAATCCTGTTTTGGTATCGATGCCGGCTAGCGTAACAGGCTAATTCATATATGCTGCTGTCAGGCTTCACCAACTGGTTGAACCAGCTCTGTTACTTAGCATGTCCTGGGAAAATAAACACGGAAATATGATAAAATGTGAGTGAATAACAACACAGCTTGTTAGCATTTTTTCCCCAAACAAATTCAGTCATGGGAAGGATCATGATGAATATCAAATCACTGCCCATCCCAGGGCTTCATAAAGCTAATGCAATACACATGTCCGTGGAAATCTAATCCGTAGTCATTCTGTCATCCTGTCCTTCAGTATTTGCTGTTAAAGTGTCCATGAACTAAAAAACACATTAAGTTCCAGTGTTCCTGGTTCAGCCCTTAGTATCTGAAGAGTGTACAGAGCAGCTCATTTGAATGTGTGATGGGAAGCAGCATGATAACATCATAAAACCCTGAATGATCTACTTAAACCATAAAAAGAATTGGCAGTGTAATATGACTCTTGACTGACTGATCGATTTTAATGTTGATGATGAAGTTAATTAAAATTGATTGAAGAAAAAATAGATAGAAGAAGAATGAATCGACATTATTATGTTACTATGACAAGAATTAAAAATGGATGGGCCGAAGTTCTATTTTTATGCCTCCCTTGTTATTCAAACTTTAGTCTCTTGGCATATACAGTACATATACACACACCTTCATATGTTGTGTGTGCACGTCTTCAACACAGTTACCACAGATGAGTCTTGTCTTTTTACTGTAATAGTACAAATTCCATGATGTCGCTGTTGAGGAGCTGCAGAAAATCCATCGCATCTACCCTGGAATGAAACCATGCACAGGCACATACAGTGAGTTTTTCTTGAGATACATCCTTGGTCAATCTTTTATAGACCTATACATGTATCACATCTGTTTCTTGCTGAGAACTGACTGCTCCTGCTGTCAATTTCAGCGTTTACAGACAGCACCCAAAAAGACCTCCTGAAATTAATCGGTAACCTCCCTGTCCATTATGAAGGTAAGTCTGACCTCTGACCCCACAGACTGTCCAAATAAAGGAACTTAGCATGCCATGTGTGAGGCCATTAATTTGTACTGATGACAGTGTCTCTATCTTAAGGCCGCTCCTACAATATCCCCATTCAGTTGTGGTTGCTGGACTCGTTCCCCTTTACTCCTCCCATATGCCTCCTGAGACCAACCCCTAACATGGTCATCAGAGAAGGAAAGCATGTTGACGCTCGAGGACGACTCTACCTGCCAGGCCTGCACAACTGGGATTATGTAAGGTTTCATACTTTTGGGGTGAAATTTAAATTCGCTTAATTTCCTCAGATGTTTTTTTAAATTAATTTTGCTGTGTTGTTTTTGCTCTGTAACAGCCCAAGTCTTCTGTGGTGGGTCTACTGACTGAGATGATTGCCAAGTTTGAGGAGGATCCTCCACTGTCCTCAAAGACCACAGGAGACACTAAAGACCCCCATGACCTTCTGGCTTTTGTCTCTAATTTCCAGATCAATGATGGTGCTTCACTTGATATGTAGCTTTGCTGTCGATGATCTATAATCGGATAACTGTGTGCTATTGTCAGTTTAACTCGTGTCTCTTTCAGGTGGAATCAGACATCACGATCAACCGATGAACAAAGTGTCAGTTATCGGGGGAGGAGATTTAGGAATGGCATCAGTGATGAGCATCTTATCCAAGGTAATCACCTGTTGGCATTACACTGTGTGTCAGGGATTTTCATTCAAATTGCATATTTTATCAGCTTGAATTAAAATGTGAAATTCTCATAATCTAATGCTGATTCCATTTTTTTCTTCTAATTTTCATCCAGTGTAAAGTGGATAAACTTGTTTTCATTGACGTCGCTGAGAGTTCCACCAAGGGCGGCAGTACAGACCTGGAGATTTTCAATCTGCCAAAGCTGGAGGTATCCAGAGGTACGTCACTTTCTGCACTGTCACACAGTGACATAGAAGTGTGTTTTGGCTGTGTCATCACTGGTGTCAGATTGTTTTCAGTGTGACTGGCATTGTGCTTAGGGAGACTGTCCTTGATGACTCGCCTCCATGACAGCAAGCATTCACTAAATCCCAACCAGCTGCTGTACTGTAGCTGACCCTGAACTTTGACCCATCAGAAGGATCATTTCAAGCTTTGCCTGTGTCTTTTCATAGAGTTTGCTGTCAGATGTGTATATAATTTAACTAATGATGACATTTCTTTTTTTTAGATATTTCAGCCTCTGCAGGCTCCAGGGTTGTTGTGGTGACAGCAAATTCATGGAGCAGCGAGCAGTCATATGCAAGTGTAGTTCAGACCAATGTGGACTTGTATAGAGGAATCATCCCCAATCTGGCACGTCTCAGCCCCCATGCAGTAATGCTCATCGCTTCACAACCAGGTTGGTGCTGGAGAAGAAGACACTACCTCAAAGGAATGGACCACTCTGCTTATAGACCTTTTCCATATTGTCAACTCTGTTCTCTTTGTCGTCCAATTTCAGTGGACATCATGACCCATGTTGCCTGGAGGCAGAGCGGGCTGCCGCCAACACGAGTGATTGGAGCGGGTTGTAACCTGGACTCAGAGCGACTTAGTCATGTTCTGGATATTAATCTGAACATTCACAAACCAGCCTGGGTCATAGGAGAGCTTTCTGACAACAAAGGTGAGTCAAAAAGGATCAATCAGGTATTTAAATGAAGGACTTGTGTTGCATTATATGGAATGTTTGACTCTCCACAGACTGCTCTTTCGTTCATTACACAATTTTCCTATGTGATTCATTCCTCCCTCGCTTGCTGTCTTTTCATTGTTTGACTTTCATTTATTGTTTTGTTTTTAATTGTATTGGCCAGTAATGCTGCACTACCTGCTCAACAAGTGCGTTCTTTCCATTCTCAAGTTTGTGAATGACTCGTACCATTGAACATGTCAATGTGTTTGTCTTGCAGTTGCTGTGATGAGTAACACCGGGTTCAACACCAGCGCACAGCCGGAGATTGCATCAGGATCTGGGACTACCAAACCATTGTTAGACAGGTATCTGCATGATTTAGTATGACCTGAAGCAAAGGATTTATTTATCAATTGAATCAACTGGATCTGAACACAAGTGCTGTTGATAGAAGTTTTACGAATTTAAAGAATTAAATGGGATTAGAAAATGTAACTATATAGGCACCTGTGATGGTTTTTGCTTTATAATTTAGATTTTAAAAACACATATTTTTTCTAATGCACATTTTCTGTGCTCGTAGAGCATTTGAGATCATGAAGAATCGAGGTCAGCGGTCGTGGTCTGTGGGTATGTCCATTGCTGACATCACAAACAGTGTCCTGACAGATAAGAATAAGACCCACTCTGTCTCTACACTGGCCCAGGTAAAACCATGTGTTCCATATGTTATGTGTTCTGTTGCACATGTCCCTAAGTGTATAAATTCAGTAGCATCAGTGCTTGAGGTGAAGTTGTGGTTGTCTCATCCACAGTTGACAAAAAGGAAATTATTTATATTATTATTATTAAGATGTCAAATGAACAGTGTCTGGTGGTTTTTGCATGGACGAGCAGTGCAGGTATTAAGATGTCTTTTTCGTTGAGTGTAGAAGATCTAACCGGTTTAGCTGTGTCCTCTCTTTGCTTTAGGGCTGGGGCGGCATAGGTGCAGAGGTGTTCCTCAGTTTGCCATGCATCATGGGAGCAAATGGTTCGACACGCTTGGCTGGAGTGTCACTCGGACAGGAGGAAGACTCTAAGCTGAGGGACAGCGTCACCTCCCTTACTAACCTCATGACTCAGCTCA
This sequence comes from Centropyge bicolor, assembly GCA_037975185.1. Classification (NCBI taxonomy): domain Eukaryota; kingdom Metazoa; phylum Chordata; class Actinopteri; family Pomacanthidae; genus Centropyge; species Centropyge bicolor. The sequence continues at coordinate 5,663,491 of JBBMOC010000009.1, read as the reverse complement.
GAATATGATTGTGCTCTCGTAGTCTGGGAGCAGCAGCTGCTTACTGACAGAGCACTTTTCCAGTCAACACACCCTCAGCAGATGGCTGACTGTGCCTGTGCTGAAGTTGAATGCAGTTTCAGTTAGCTGCTTAGACTGGAATCTTGAAGTAATGGGCAAAATTGCTGTCCTAAATATGTAGAATTTAATCATAAGAGTTGTTTCTATATTTATGTTGGATACTGTGTGTAGAATGTGTCCTTAAATAATGACTAATATAAATGTACAAATTGCATTTTTTGTATTTAAAGGTACCAGAACAGAGAAATTCTCTTTCTCTCATACAAAATTGTCAATTTGGAACATGTTACATGAATGCACTGTTATATTTTTGAAAGCCTTGAGATTCTATGCAAAAACATCTAAAGAATAATGATGCTCCTACTTTTGAAGAACTCTATTTTTGCCAGCACAGTTCAAGTTGATTTGGCCTACACTACTTTTACTGACGATGTGAACTATAATGGAATGCTAACTATTTTTCTAGCCCGTCCTTTAATTCCTTTGGAGATAATCAGGGTGTTGTCAGATGAGTATATGATATAAAAAAGGGTGCTGATGTTGAGTCAGTACATGAATGAAGTACCATTATGTTTTGTATTTTAATTACCTCTTTTGCCATCTTAATGCTGTTTCCATATTTAATGATAATATGACAAAGCTTAAGAAATGCCTCTATATTTAAATGACCTTTGCTCTCTCTTTTGTTTACTTTGTGTGGAATACTTTACACAGCTAGAACCTAAGATATGTACAGTAACAGCAAACAAGTTTGTGGGTGTGCAATAAATATCTGAAACCATATGTGCATCGTCTCTGTGGGTAAGAGAAGACAACAGACAACTAAAGTTTATCTCTTTATAAAACTCAAATAAGTAGTTGCATAAATGTACACAAGCTTTGGTCTGAGTCCCAGCATCACTGATGTCAACCAGAACTATAAAAGGAGCAGTGATGTACACTTGGTGGTCAGGTCACATGTCTAAAGATACTCCAACAAGCCAGACTTGTGTGCAGGCCAAGATACAAGTTCTTGGGTCAGAATCGCAGCAGTGAGACCAAAGTTCATGAACAGTAAAACCAACATTAACATCACTCATTAATATTAAATGTTTTTTGCAGTAACCTGGAGCTCCATTAGAAAACAGCTGAATACTTGAGAGAATTGCAAAAAAAACCTCCTAATGACAAAGGTCAGTGCAAAAAACAAAACTGATGTTAAGACATAGTTTAGAACGTAATATATAACTATGAAAGACAATATAAACATGTTTGACTATTAGGTCCTTGTACAATATATTATGGCTCAACTTCCATTTCTCAAGAATGTTTGCTCTGACACCACAGTCAATGTCATCAATGTGGCTCTAAAACATGACTGTGGATATCAATGAATTTAGCTTTGATTCATTTGCTTCCCTCCCAAGTTCATCAACAGTACAGAACAGTGTAATACAGGGTCTGTCCTTGTGTTCGTAATTCTAGATTATTGGATCATTTGATGGATCTAAATGTAGAAATGACTACGTGCACATTCATAAATAGGAATTCGAGACTTTATGTCATTGTCAGAACTAGTCTTCCCAAAAGCCTCCTTAAAGTCAATTACTGTCAATCTGTCTGTTACACTTCTGACCACTAGATGGAGCTGCTCTTCATAAATATTGTGATATGGATTTTAACTGTAACTCTGTGACTCTGACAATATGTTGAATTCATTAAATCCGCCTGTTAGATCTTATATCTCCACCTTCTTTAGCCTTGATACATGCATGTATATATTTGAAACATTACATTATTGCTCTGAAATTAAGTGTGAGACAAACAGATATAACACTGAAACTGTTCCTTTGAAATCGACAGCATCCTAAAATATCAATTTAAAACATACAAAAAAAGCAGCAAAACACCCACAGAGTACCCACTGCTACCTGCTAATGACCTGGCCGGGCTTCATGTGAATGGAACTAGCTTCAGTATTTACACCAGTGACATATTGCACCATGTCTTCCCTGTTGCTGGTGGTCACAACTTTAAAAGTTTGCATGCGAACTGCTTTGGTGCAACCTGGTTTAGTGGTCCTTTGTTATCAAGTATTGACCTCGAGATACAGTAAACAAACAGTGTTATAATAACAGTTACTCGTTACAGTTTGACATACTGTTAAGATGCGTGAGCCTGCTCACAGTATGAAAATGCAGTATGAATGTATAGGCTTTGGGTGCTTTAGCGAAGATGACCGTACTCTGCAGCCTCAAAAGCCCTTGTGTTAAGAGTTGCTACCGTCCGTGCACTGCGCTCAGGTTAAGCCACTTTGTTGGACCAAACTGGAGATGAAGCAATGGTGAAACACACAGCTGGTATTAGACCACCTCATCTCTCTGTAAATTTCTAATTAACATCCATGAAATTGAAAAGCCAAATCTGGTCGGACACACCAACAAGACCAGGCGAGTTAATACACTCACTTTTTTTGTGCAGCAAACAGTAACTCAGACAACAGTTTTAAATACAAATTTGACACTTAGAAAAGTTAACTGCTCTTGCAAAAAAGGTGCAAGTATCACAGAAATCTGTACATATCAATGAAAAATTCTTTCACACACACACACGCACACACACACACACACACACACTTTGACACACTGAATAGCTACTGGCCTTTCACCTCTTCAGTGGCTCTGAAGAGCATTTACAAGCATTAACAGCAGAGAGTCTGAATCATATAGGCATAATCTGTAACACTCAAATAGTACAACAAAACTTCAAAAGGTCACGGATTTGGGCAGTTGCTGTCCACCTGGAGGCATCATGCAAAAGTCTGGGCTTGATCGAACCAAGGGCACCCCTACCGCCAACTGTCCCGAGGGCCTGGAGTGGCCTGGGGGAGACCCGGTGTACAACAGTGGTGCTGGGAAAGCAGAATGGTCCCTGGGGCCCCTAGAGAAAGGTTTAGAGTAACCGGGCGAGGTGGCTCTGTGTGTGTCTGAACAGCTGGCTGCACTACATTGGAAGGGAGTGAGTCTGTCAGCAAAACTAGGTGGAGGAGGGGGGATGATGGAGTCCTTCACCCAGCTGTCCTCTCCTTCATATTCTGGCTCCTGAGGCAAGCTGGTGAGAGCGCACAGCGAGGGAGGAACAGGAGAAGGAGAAGGAGGGATGAACACAGGAGGTGGAGGCAGAGGGTAGAGAGCAGGGTCGTAGTCTCTGTTAATGGTATGCGGAGGTTCCCTGTGCATGCTGGGACTTTCCTCAGGCGTGGAGCTCAGCAGCCTCTCCAGGTAGCGGTCGTCTTCGTCAACCTCAGAAAGGTTGTCATACTGGGAGGTGTTGGAGGGCCGTCGGTCTCCTGCGGTCGCCGGGACGTAGAGAGAGACCGGGAACTTGGTTGGCTTTGGAGGAGGAAGTCTGGGAGAGCCGGAGGAGGATGTGGTGATGGCATGGGGAGGGGAAGGCTTTGAGGGAGGAGGTTTTTTCTGTGTGAGGTCGACAGATGTGGGAGGTTTTAGGCATGGTTTCGGAGGTGGCTTCATTTGAGGGACCAGTGGTGAGGCTGAGCGGGGGGAAGGAGAGCGGCATGGGGTCTCTGGATCAGTCCTCAGGCAGGGTGATTGGCTATTCAAAGGCCTTTGGTCATTCTCCTCTGGGTAACAGAAAGGTGGAGGTGGCAGATCTGGAAGGTCCATGATCTCTTCCTCCATCTGCAGGGTAAGAGCATCCAAAGGGGGCTCATAGGGTGGAGGCCAATCCACAGGGTTTTCCTGGGTCTCTTGGTGTCCAGGCTGGTGTAGAGGCTCTTCGGTTTGGCTAGGCTCTGGAAGTGACTCCTTTGCATCTCTGTCCAACCCGACCTCAGCACAGGGTTTTTCTGCTTTTGGAGGTAACGGAGGTGCTCTACAAGGCCTTAAAGGAGAAGGTGTTCCTTGTGTGTGGACTACAACTGGGTCAGGTGAAGGCAAGGGAGTGGTCCTCGAGTCCTGGGCCTCCGCAGGAGAAGGGGTCTGGTGTAGGGCGATGTCAGGTGTTTGCTGGGCCTCCGTGCTGGGTTGGCTGTGGGTCTGCAGATTTAATTTAACCTCCAGAGGAGAGTCTGGCTGCAGAGGCAGAAGGAGAACTGGCCTCTCCTGACCCAGAGGTTTCTTTGGCAGCTCATCCGACTTGGCTGAAAAAAAGAAAATGCAAGATGAATTCATTGATAATGGATGAAAAAATACTTTAGGATGTATCTGACAGAAAGGTGAATGTAGCTTAGATGAATAAAAGACTGCACCTGGAGGAGGCTGGTCCAGCTTTTTACTGCGAAGCTCGGACATAGCAGCCTGCAATTGTTCAATGACCACATCATCAGGCAGGAAAAATGAAACAGCCAGCTGCTCCTGGAGAAACTCCCTCAGGTCCTCTAACTGAAGCTTCTGCACTCGCTCTGATTGGACACAAAACAGAGGCAAGTTAACCAACAAACCACGCAAACCTATGAGGTTGCACGTCATGGTGGACCATACATAGAAATTAGATTCTTACAGACTATACTTGAACACAGGCCCAACTTTAAGACACCAGGTAAAGAAGAGGCCCGTCAAGGTCTGCTATGCAAGAATCCAACCAATGCACTGAGGCAATGCTCGTACAAGCGTCCAATGAAAAGTCAGCGTTCGATTCTTCTCCACAGCAACTGGCCACTTGCATTATGTAAGCCATCCAGTTAGGAGGCAACCGAGCGAGAGGCAGCGTGCGGTGTAATCCACACAGTAACACTCACTGGTATAGCAACAGCAGCCTTGTCTGGATCCCGGCATGAAGCTGCTTTGACTCACTTAGCACGCCATCGGAATGGAAAACAATGTCATCATCCTCATACTCACTCTTGTGTAACTTGAAGGTTGTGTAAGCCATGGCATTTAGCATTTTCTCTCCCTCCAATATGTAGATGTCCCATAAACGCAGGGTGAGGGTGAACGGGGTCTGTTATGTAAGACACACAGCGACAGAGAGTCAGTCTGATTAAAAAATAATAAAACAACCCCAGATGTGGTACAGTTCAAAATAAAAGCTATGGAATTCACTGTGATATGTTGATTAGTGTATTGTAATTGTAAATGCAGAATACATCTGGGACGAGATATAAACAGGGATGATGCCGATGGAAATTTTTTGCAGCTCATGTTCTTGAGAGAAATTCAAATACTCACTCTGTCAATGAAGCACTGCAGAAACCATTTGGTGGTGTAAATCCCTGTTGTCATCTGCTCCTTGTCCTGTGGGGCAAAACAGTCTCTATGAGAAACACTCATAATCTGTTTACACTAATAAATCTCACTTTCCAAATAGTCCTGACTCTTGGACTCAAATGAATCAAATGGTGAGAAATGAGCTGGATACATTGACTCCATGTCTCTCTTCAAGCATCGCCCATACACATTCTCTTGAACTCACCAGGTGTTTCTTCAGCTTTGGCAGCATTTTGGAGAGGATCAGCTCGTGGTGGGCCTGGAAGCGCTGCAGCTTGGGAAATCCAGGGATGAAGAACCCTAAAATGGAGAAGAAAATAAATCAGAAGGCCATAAATGGTGTGTGGTAAATGGCAGAGACATAATATTTACAAATGGCAGAGTATTGCTGCTCCTAAAAGGATTTGATCGAGGGCACTGAGAGAACATGACGAGATCTGTGATGTCCTTCAGTCATTTGGAAAAATCTAGTAAAGTTGGTTTTACTGAAATGAATGGCTGTGGTTTTGTGTAATAACATATTCTGTAGACTATTCCTATGTGGTCAATATTGTAGCAGTATCATATACAAATGTGTGTGGAGAGTTGTGAAACTAAAAAAAAAAAATCAATTCAGTCCAATTACTGACACCAAAACAAGTGGAACTGAAAATGTGTTTTTCCAGCTCTTGAAGCTCAAGATTCATGAATAATAGGCCATTTACAATGACAGAAATGTTTGCACGTTTGGAGACTTGTGTACACATTTACAAATCTGAGTAAGCATTTACAGCTTGAGTTACATTTGCCTATAACATTTGTATAGCAAGAATTGTCTGATACGTCTAAACATTAATCAGTCTCTCACCGTGCATGGCGTGCTTGCTGTTGGTGAGGAGCTGGGACAGAGCCCAGAAGGCATCTTCCTCATTCAGGTACATGAGCAAGATGGCAGCGATCTGACTCATCCCTTGGCAGTAGCTCACCTCCTGGAGGGGGGGGGTGCAAAGGAGAAGAGACAGGTTCAATTAAACAGAATGGGCCAATGAGTCGAATTATTCATAATTCAATAGAGAGTACACACATGTAGACAAGGTTGGGAGGTGGGAGGGGGGGGGCACCTGAATGGCTGATGTGGTCTGAAGGCAGGCTAAATGTGTGTGGCTGCACCGCACACGAGGAGCTAGAGACCGTCTGTGCGATATTATAAACACTTTCACCAAAGGTTGTTCAAATATTTACTGCAGCCCAACATACATTCTCAGTAATGTCATCCCTTCAGCTTAATTACCGCCAATTTGACTCCAGGATGATTCAATGATTTACACGAAACACATCGCCCTTGGCAAGCACGGATGCACAAACCCTGACACACACTTGGTATTTGTCCATATTAAGGCCGATTTATTGGGCAGCTAGAAACGGACGCTCCGAAGCAGCCTTTCAAGGAAACACAGTAAATATAATCAGGGTTACACGGAGGTTAAAATACACATTCTTCACATTCTCTCTACCATCACATAGGCGAAAGGACAACACACTTCTCCTGCCCCCCCTCCCTCTTTCTCTCTCTCACTCACTCTCTCCCACTGACCCACTTTCTTCTGAGCAGTGTGTGAGAAGAGGGGAAAAGGGAAAAAAGGGAACAGCACATGTCTATTTCCTCTGGCTCTGGCACCTCTAACACGCAGGAACCGACTACAGAGCTCAGTCAAAGAAACAGACTTGGACTGTGTTTGCGTGTGGGGGGATGTAATGTACTGGACATGTCTTTGGATGGTAATATTTCTATCCCTACCAGGCAGCAGCAATCTGTGCTTACACGAGAATTACCACACTGTACATTGATTAATCTACATATGTATGTTGACATGCAAGCTAAGTACAGATTTACTGTATTCTAGTTAATGTGTTGACATAGAGAATTCCTATATGGTTGTAAAAACAAGAGGAACTTAAAAGCAGCTTAAAGTAAATTATTATGTGTAACACAAACATCCACAACTTTCATTACAAACATATTAATATGAAAATTCATGTTCAGATTACAAATGAATGTTAAATAAAATGAAAAGGATGAAACTGTCTGACTTAAGCTGGTATGAGAAAACAGTACTTAACAAAGTGGCTCATTTGCACAATTTCCTTGGCTGTTAAACGACCCGTAGTGTCAAAGGGGAACTTGGTCTAACCGAGTGCCAGTGTCAAGTATGGATGTGGGTTTACTGGTGGTCTGACTGTTACGTTGTGCTGCTGTACATTCAGCCAGAGCACACACTCATAAATAAAAGATCTTGCCCAAAGCTCTGAACAAGGGCGAGAACAGATGGGTTTAAAGTGCTCGACCTGTTCCTCGTTGTATGGAAACTAACGCACTCAATGCTGTTACTGTGCAGGCGCTGTACGCAAGATTCCTCCATGTTACGTAACACACACACACACACTTAGATACGCACACATCTACTGTATACACACACAAACAAACTTACCGTGTTGTAGACGGAGTACGCCGCTAGTACATGAAACAGTGCCTGCTGCCTACAGAGGGAACAGACAAACCACAGGTTATGACAAAGACGTGGTTCCTTAGCAACAATCAAGCCAGCCGAGACAGCGTGTCGGACTCTGGTGGAGTTTATTAAATGAAAATTCCCCGAGCCCACATGAGTAATGGTTTTTTTCAACCACCTCATTCTGAAATTAAGTCCATCAATCAGCAGACAGACTCAAAACAGCTGCAAAGACTTCTGTGGGAGGCCGACAAAGCCTGGCTGCACCAGCTCATCCTGGTAGGGTCTGTAGAAATCTGTGTGTGTGTGTGTGTGTGTGTGTGTGGATAGTCTGTCTCTCTATCTGATGGTCCTACATCTAAGCTATCCAGCTTTGCTTTTAAGTATTAATGAAATCCCATATTTCAAAACCTATGTTATTAGGGATCAATAAGGTAAAATTAACAGATTTTCATTTCATCATTTCTTCCAAAGCATGCATTCATTTTCTATGCTCAAATGGTTGTGTGTGCACAAGGAGTCTCTGCTTCAGACAGCGAACACAAGGCAGCTATTGTGCAGCTATTGTTACCAGCAGAACAGGGGCATTAACAAACATAATGTAGATGAGAGAGGATGTCTCCCCCCAGGCCTCTATAGTAAATACATGTCTTATAACAGTGACAGAGGCAGGAAGGGAACTTTAAATAGCTGTCAGTGTTTCGGTGTGAGTGGGACATCTGTTGACTTGCAGGGAAGGAGTGGGCAGCCAAGCAGGATGGAGAGGTGTTTTGGTCTGTTTGGACTCAGTGGCTTTGAATTGAGGGGGGGGGGTAACGATACAAAGAGCACGAGGAGAGCACTCAGTCGTTCCCTCAGAGTTTAATGACGAGGACAAACCAGCAGTTCTCAAACTTTCTAACTCACAGCTGTCCCACAGCCGTGATCTGAAGCTTGTGTTTTTTTTTTTGATGTATTGGCATAATACTGATGTGTTGTCTGAGATATACACTTGATGCCGGTGCACATTTCTGTATGAATGCCATTTCCTGTGGGGCTTTGTGCACTGACAGGAAGGCTAATAAAACACAGAGAAGAGGAAACCACCGTTTTGGTTTTGTGTGTGTGAGTGAGTGAGAGAGAGAGAGAGAGAGAGAGACAGAGTACAGGGCTGCCTCAAGGTTTAGGCCAGAGGTCACACTCTGTAAAAGACTCAGCAAGAGCAAACCTTAGCGTGTGAGGTGACACAAAGAAAACAAGAACTATGACATTTGTTATGAAAGATACGTAAACTGTGTGACTTATCTTTCAGCCTAAAGGTCAGAGGAGTATTCATATGATCCACAGGAACATAAGCAGTGTGTTTAGACAAATACTCAGAATAGGTACAAATTACTCAAAGTTTCTAATGTGGCTCATTTGGGTGCCAATGCTGTAATAGTTCAAAGGAAATAAGGATGAACTCATTGCCACATCAGCAATATTTGTAGATAAACTGAAACAGAAACTCACTTGACTCCGAAGCGGTCCCTGAACATGATGTGGTTCCTGAAGGTTCTGTTGACGTCTAAGTCTATCTGTTTGATCTCTGTGGAGAAGCTACGAGCCTGCTGCTTCATTTTCTGAAGGGAAAAAGAACGAACACGTTACAAAAACCAGGCGACGGTCAAGATTTGACACGCTCGCTGTGGCCTCGGTTTATTTTCACCTTTAAGATTCATACCTCATATTTTCCCATGTTCTCTTGTTTGACTTTCTCTATGTCCAAAAGCAAGGCCCAGGCCTGGCCTCTCAGCTGCAGAGGGATGCCTTTATACACACGCTTCACCAACTGAAACGCATGTGACAGAGACATATGAGCGGGGTTGAATAGGGACTCTCGAAACATAAAGAGACAGTCTTCGCTACGACAACCAGAGGAAACAGGCAGAGGGTATCAATGCTGCTTTATGGGATGTAGCATTGTTGGCTCTCTTGAATGTAAGGGACTCATCGCATGCATTTACGTGTTTGGATGAGGGAATAAGCTGCGGTTAAAAGGGGAATGGAAAACAGATTATTAACAGAAAAGGAAATAATGCCTCACAAAGTTGGGTAGAAAAAAAGGGAACTGAGGGTTAAATCAAGACATGATGGTGGTGTTTTTCGAGTGCATCACCTTTTCACTGTTCCTGTACTTGTCCCAGTTCTTCACCATCTTCAGCCATTTCTCCACTCGCTCGATCTCCTGATGCTTTTGCTAGGGAGAGGAAAGAGAGACATACAGTACATGTGGTCCACTGTTTATGTGAAAGGTCATGGTGCAAGGTCAAAATCTAAACTCGCTAAAAGTTGATACCTTCTCTTCGAGCGCGCTGGGTGTTGGCAGCTCTTTCTCACTGAAGCAGAAAGGAAGAAATACACGTGTTAGAAATAACACTGACAGGATAACCAAACATGGTTAGCATCAATATAAGACATTGTCACAATGTGAGAAAGATGAGAAGGAGGAAGTGGAGGAAGAAATAGTCAACTCAAATTCAAGCCACTACAAGGAAGCTGTCAGAGCTTTCAGTTGGGTAACTTACTGCAGGAAGCCGAAGCGGTCAGTGATCTTATAGATGCTGTAGTCAGCATCCTCCCATGGGTCAATGCTGACACCCTCCTGTCTGCCCTGAAACACCCACGTACAAAAAGCCCCATTAGAAAAAATCAAAAATACAGCATCACAACAACAAAACAAAAAACAGACCAATGTGTTTTGTCCTCTCTTCCTCATGTGGTTATCTTGTTCTCTAATTCCTGAGGTGATTTAACCCAAATTTGTGAACAACACATGCCAAAGCTGCGTCATTAATTGATTGAACGATGTCTGATATTTCGCAGTTTTTGATGTGTCTGTCCAGAGAAATGCTCAGCTGCGCAGTTTCTTCCAAATGAACCAATTTGTTTGTTATGTTACAAAATCTCAAGTGCATTATTTGTGCTTCTCATCGACGTCCTGAGCGTTGTTGGGGGTAGGTGATGGTGTTCCTCTGCACACACTTACCTTGTCATATTTAGTGATGATTTCAGCACGTTCCTCTGCTATCAGGCCCTCTATGTCCTTCTTCATGTCCAAATCTGGAGGGGAGCAGATGAAAAATGTTTTTTGTCACTGAGAAATGTTCATCCCGTCTATTTGTAGATCACAAGACGTCATTTGAATGGGTGAAACCACAGACATCTTAAACCGTAACATGAAAAAGACCACACACAGCATGCTATAGCCCCTTTCCATATGTCTCACCATCAAATCAACTTAATATTACTATCATGCTTACCTACTCATCCATCACCAAAACCCAAAGATGAGCAGGATCATATCTGAGAAATTGTTCAATTTTTCACACATCAACTGTCAAAGGCAAGATCATGCTACTGCTGTGGACTGTACTGTTGGATGATAAGGCCCACACCACATTCTGTTCTGTAAAAATACACTTTGCATGTAGCGTGCTGGAGACTATAAGTAGCCAGAGTGAGAAGAGACAAACCACATGGCCATCAGCAGCTTCCTGTTAGTGTGCCCAGAACTTCAGCGGATAAAACAGTTTGAGCCTTTAGACTTCACAGATTCTCAGTGTGAAGTTAAGATTTCAGTATACTGGACATTACATGGCTATTTTTAGAAATAATAGTATCAACAATCACAAAACATAAGCTTTTATTCTGATGTTAGTCCTTTTTTTATCGTGGATATGTTACATCTGACTGTCCTCTGTTTCAGTCTGTTCCTCACCTTCTTCCAAATTTGTCTAAATTTCAGGTTGTAAATCCAATTAATGCGTCTGATAAGAGCAACTCAGGTCAGACTGTAAGTAGATCAGTCTGGCGTGGACTGAACCTCTAAACCTCTCACAATATCAAATAGCCTGTGCAGTAAAATGGTTACAAGGAGGCTTCCCCTCCATATACTGTAAAACAACCCGATAATTCTATGCTGTGTCTCCAGACAAATTTACTACTTTGTGCTACATGAAGAAAGACAGCATGTATATTTTCTGCTAAATAAAAATTATAGAATTGTAGAATGTATATTTTGATCTGTGTCACTCCAAGGCTGTTGAGGGTTAATCGCCAGCAGACAGTCAGAGTAGGCCAGTGGGTCACAAAAGGCATGTATGAAATGTGAACCTTATGTCGGCAGTATGTATGTATGTCGACATGTATGTCACCATCCATGCCTGAGTGCACAGGGCAGCGTTGGTGTTAACTCAGAACACTCAAGAAACAAGAAGGCGACAGACTGGCCTGAGCCCACGAGAAAACATAACCGAGGTCAGAGCCGCTGGTGAAACCAGAACTCCAATCCCTGTGAGGGCTCATCCCCGTCCCTTCCCTCACTGTACAACCCCGACCTGACCCCGGCCTGGCCCTCTAAGCCTGCCTCCAGCCTGCCCTGGGCTGATGTGCTCTGGCAGCGGGCTCAGCTGCTAAGCAGTTGTCAGGGTTTAATAATCACAGAAGAGAGAACAGCCTCACCGCCCGTTTGCCAGGTCAGTATCTTAGCGTGATGTTTGGATATAAGGACTATGTCAGTTATGCCCAGGAGGCACAGCAGATAAAAAACCCAGTCACATGCTTTTTAAATACTGTATCAAAATCAGAGTTGAAGGCCTGCTCGCATCAGGTGATTATTTTTAAAGAACAAGTTAGACAACAAGGTCTTTGTTATACTGCAACCTTAAATTCGGTCATGGGACAGATACACAAGCGAAGAAATTTAAATTACAAAGTCTTTGAACACACAGGAAAGGAAATAGATTGAGCTCTCCTTTAACAGAGATGTCAATAGTTTAGATTTGTACTTTGAGTATTTTAAACAAGACCAAAAACAACCTGGTCTAAAGGCGAGCCTATTGCAATACATGGGATACTTTCACCGACGTCTGACAGCATGTGTTGCCAGCTGAGGCCTCGGGCAGTATGGATGTCTGGCATGCCTCGCAGCAACAGGTGTGAAAGCACCTGCCACGTCACACAAAGACCCTTTAACTTTTCCCTACAGACCCGCACACCTTGTGCCGACTAAGACTGTTCTTGTCTGAAGCAGTGTGACATTGCCCGACATAATGTCAACTTTGATGCCAGAGCACTGCAAGTTAAGCAGGCAGGTCGTAGGGCATCATATGTCAAGATACAGCTTGTTTGTTCGTATATACAGAAGGTTTGTTGAGATGGGACAGCTCTTTCCACACAGTCTATGTCTCCACATATTGCTATATACAACATTTACTGCTAGTTAGTTTATCTAAATTTAAATAATTTTATATGTTATATGAGAGGTAAGGATGAAACATTTACTGGTTTCACAATAAAACACAGTAAATTCAATGTGTTATTATATTATTAACTTTTATGTATATTATATGTAAATTAACCTTTAATCATCAACGATTAATAATTATAATAATATGAAATTTTCATACTGTTCATCTTTAATGAGAGGAAAAAGATAAGGAGAACGTCCAAGACAGTTGGCAAGTGAGAAAGCCAAACTGAAGCTAAATTTTGCCCTTGTTCATTGGGGTTATCTATTTGATTAAACACAGCAGCAGATAAAGACATAGGTTGTATACTGATGATACACACTGTTCAAATATAATTAGTAATAATTTTTGGAAAACAGTTGATAGATTAATGTAACCAACAGGAATAAAGTGGAGGGTAAACCTGCCTAAACCTACTGTCCAAAGTTTTTATTCATGTTAGTTTATTGAGCTTCACATGGAGCTGGAGTCCAACTTTAATGATATCCAGGTATTCATCAGGTACCAACCACAGACACCTGATCTCCAGGTCCCCAGCATACAGTCCTCTCCATCAAAACAACAGCTGAGTCTCTCGACTAACAGGTGGTCAGTGAAACCAGACCACTGAACAAATGGCCTCTGCTGTTCTGTGCTTTCCTTTTTACAATTTTCCCTTTTCTCGTCTACCTCAGGTCAAACTATTTTGGGTTTTTTGAGGCATCAGCATATTTTTCTGAGTACAGCTGAGTAAGCTTTCTGCGAGTCCGTGCCATTAACACCCCTCTCCAAGGGTGAAAGTAAGTGTTTATTAATATGTATTTGGTCAAACTAACCTCTGTCTCAGACAATACAGTACAGTAAAAACTCACATATTCTTTTCCTGGCTATGATTTAATAGATGAATAAGTCAAGACAGGACCTGGTCATACATGACAAGAGCTGCAAAAGTTGCAAGAAAGAGTCTCAGTAAAACATGACTAAGGCTCAGGAGGAGCTCTGAAGTTGGTCTGACGGTCATGGAATAAAACAGGAGATGTTTTTCATTTGAGCTCAGTATGTGGGATCCTGAGCCATTTTAAATCACTGTCTACTAGGTAGTGTAAAGGGTCTGTTATGCTTCATCTTTAAGTCTCTGCTGCTTACTTCCTGTGTTGAGTCTCCAGACTGCTGATAGTATTGTGTTGGGGTCAGGAAGAAAAGGAAACCAGTGGCCGCCACTCCTTCAACAACAGGTTCAATGAGAACTGCAACGAGTGTGACAACAAAAATCCTCCAACCAAGGAAAACCCTTTTACTGACAAAGCCTTAAATTATCCAGACTTGGTGTTTGCAGTCAGCAGAAAAGACATGAGTAATACCACAAGTCGGTCAGTTCACATTAACACTGCTGGTATTTTGGTTGTGAGTCACCCACACAGCTGAGGCACTCCTCGAACTTCTCTGTACCAAAAGCATTACATTACAAAAAAAATGTACTTACATCCTTGATTCTGAAAAGAGCTGAGAAGCTGTGTAAACAACACTGGTTTTATGAAATGTTCCTGAGCCCATGTAGTAATCTCCTTTCTGCAATCATGAGCTTGACAAAGTGTTGAACCTCTCTTCATCCTTGCTTGTGAACGACTGAGTCTTTCCAGGATGAACCTTTCATACCCAGTCATGATACAACCTGTTTACCTGTGGAATGATCCAAACAGATGTTTTTGGATCAGTCCACAACTTTCACAGTCTTGTGCTGCCACCAAATTCAGAATAAGCAGATATTTACAAAAATCAATGAAGCTGAACTTTAATGTCTTTTAATGTCTACTGTTTTCATCTAAATTTATGTTAAAAAGGATGAGATCACATGATAATCAGTCATGGTTGTAGAGGAGCTCTTTACAAGTGGTGACTGCGAGGCGGCTTGTTGTGGTGGGGACCAGGGTGTCAAACAGATGGAAGCTGGAGGGAAAAACTGAGTAAGCAGCAGAGAAGATCACAGAGACTGAAAGAGATCACTCACGCAAACTGAGTTAAACATCACACCAGGAGGAGTTGGGAGTGAAGTGCAAGGACACGACTATAGGTATTTTACAGAAGACACAGTACTAATCCATTCAGACATCTCTCAAGACGTGGGCAGAGGGAGGCACAGGTGGTGAGAGAAGAGGTAGGTGGGGGTGTTTAGACAGTGGGCTAGAATTTCAGAGAGCTAAAGATGTTGAACATGGAGCTAAAAACCGCTTTCTTGTATGGCTAAAATTTGAAAACCTGGTTGCTCACAGGATACAAGACGTTGAGCCCGGGGCCGTGGTGACATCATTTCCTGTTATGACATAGAACTCTAAATCTGGCCTACCTATATAAGCTCTCAGTGCACTGTTGTAACCACAAACAGCCTGCAAGGCATTCTGAATCACATCCAGCCAGTAACACAGCAGTACTCAAAACTAACTTT
This sequence comes from Centropyge bicolor, assembly GCA_037975185.1. NCBI lineage: Eukaryota > Metazoa > Chordata > Actinopteri > Pomacanthidae > Centropyge > Centropyge bicolor. The sequence goes on along the minus strand of JBBMOC010000009.1, from coordinate 5,648,043 downwards.
ACTCATTTATCACCAAAGATTCCTATGTCTAAATGCATCTTCACACTGTGTTCAGCCACATGTAACTATGAGCCACATGTTCTAAGGTGTCATTCGTGAAGCCATAAATAATCAGACATTCGTGAGGAAGAATTTACTAAGACATGTAATTATATTACAAAGACTTGTCCCTGTGTAAAATCTTTTTAAGGTGGCTGAGCCTTTTTCTGACAAAAATGGAAATATAAGAATTGAGACTCAGATCAACATTGTATATTATACTGCAGTATTTATAGGCAGCTGTATACAATAAAAATGATGACATTGAATCTAAATGACACTGTTATGTTGTGCTAAAATTTTACATACTTTGCACATTGGTTTACTTTTTACTCAATTTCTCTGAGATGATAAAGCTCAAGTTGCCTTTATTTACATATATTTCTACTTGTCCCTGATCCATAATAATCTTTCTTTTTGTCTTATAGCCAATCTTAATCTGAGTAGCAGTCAGATATAAGGATATAAGTCAAAATGAAAATATTAGAAGGTGTCTGACCGTTACAAACTAACTGTAGAAGCCTGGAAACTCTGAGTGCAGTGAGCAACAGTGGACTGATAGTTTGGGTTAGGTAAAGGGTGTGTATCCACTGTGTTTGTATGTAGAGTGTGTGTGCATGAATGAGCAAGCATCCTGAAGCGAAACCTTTAAGTGAAACTACATCAGGGTGTGGAAAGTCTTCAGCAAAATGACAGAAAGACGTTGAAGTGAAGTTACTGGGTTGGAGACTTCCTTCCATGCCGCTTCAACCTACTTACAGATATTGCACTGAAAGCCCAAGGGACAGATTTATCTAATTCTCAAATCAAATTTTTCATACAGCATCGTCTTCGTGGCTGGCATTCAAACCCTCTCCCCAAACTGGCGATGGCGTGACGAAGGACAAGACGACAGATGCTTAGCTCTCTTTACCACCGAACGATTAGTCAATGCTGCGTGGTCAGCCAAAGGACGCTCTGGCTCCCAGATCAGACGAGTTTGTACCAAGCACTCACTCAACCTGGTTAACCTCACAGAGCACACTCCCATACCGTGACTCTCGCATCCTACATCTGTGTCGTTTACTATCAGCAGTGTTTCCTATTAATTACCCGGACTGTGGCGATTTGTCCCACCACAGCTTCATAATGAACCAAAAATCATTTTTACGCTCTCTAACATTGTGTTTTGAGCTGCTGCTTCAGCAAAGCGCCATTTTTTTTCTCCAAGTGAGAAAACAGAATATTCCCACAATCCATTTGAACTCTATATACATTTCATAAGCACTTGAAGATCCAATCACTAAAGTGTATGACATGCCAAAAAGCCAATAACACCAACTGAGTGGACAAAGCTGCCATATTGATATTTAAGTTGTGTCTATTAAAATATTCCACCTTAAAAGTTGCTGGTAGCCTTTAATCGGCACCATTAACCTATTTTTGTCTCCAGTCTATATCTAGCTAACTTTAACTTAACTTTCATTCATCATTCACTCTTCTGACAGCTTCTCTATTTGTGATGCATTTGCACAGAAATATTACAAAGCCAGTCTGTTGAACCAGCATGTGCAGCAGGAAATGAAAGCTTGTTTATATCCCATTCACACTGGATGAAATCCACTAACATCTGGCTTTTGTCTTCAGTGTCAAATGACACTGTAGTAGTCATGGGTAAGATGGCATCTTCAGAATGCTCCAGCTCCAATTGGCTGTGATGGAAACATGGCATCCAGGTGAATACGCTAATATTCGCCCCTTTAACAGCACAATTTTATAACGTGTGTTGAACATTGTTTTCTATCATCTGAGAACAATATGCAACATCATTCAGTTGGCGTTCAGTTTGAAAGAGACAAACCATTCATAAAGTCAGTCTAGAATTCGATCATATTATAGTTTACTGATATATGTAAACTTGGTTACATGTACATTGTGAATTTCAAAACAAGCAACATCTTAACCATGTGCGTGCATGCATGTATGCATCATCAGTGCACTTACACAAATAGCACTACACCTAAAATGAACATAATTATCTTCCCAGACCCCCCTGGGTGGGTCCAAGGTCCACCCACCACAGTCTCACACAATCCTCCGGGAAACACTAATCAGCATGTATTATGAACCATCATCTGTCCTGCACATGTTTAGATGACCTTGCTCTGGGATCTGAAATTACCACCCACCAAGTACCAAAGGCATATAAGAAAATACCAGCTTATTTACATGATTCATAAATCGACCAACTAACCCAGCAACAGAAAACCTTATCATCATGCCCCTTGTTTGTGTGGTTGAATCCTTTTCTGCCCGTCTCCACCTAAATCCTATGACATCTATGTGTCTAAATGTGATTGCACAGTGTTATATCTAAAGACATTAAACACACATTAAAGGTACTACCTTTTGCAACTGTGGTGGTTTTGTACATCTTTTGACTGAACAGGTAAAAGCTGATCATCTCAGTAATTACTGCAGTCATTACTAATACAATTCACAGCAGTGAACCTCAAAGAATTTCTTGTAACGCACTCCGTGTTATTATCCCCGTCGGCACATGAGTTTAATGCCGTGGGCTCATGGTGATTGTGGAGAACAAGAATATCCTTCCAGTGCAGAAAAGGAAGGAGGCTAACAAGCGACCACATGGCTCTAATTTCCACATGAAGACGTCTTAAGTCCCAGATGGCTTCAGACCTCCAGTTTTTAATGGGTGTCAGACGCACAGCAAAGCGTGCATGTGTCCAAAAAAAGCAGAAAATAGCAGAGAGAGTGAGAGAGACAGAGAGCGAGAGAGAGACGTTGGGTCATGTTTAAGAGGTTTCTATATTTTCAGCAGGGGCAAAATAGCTGTGAAAAATTAATCAGAAATGTTTTATATGAGTAACACATGCTGCTGCACTATATAGAAGAGGAGGAAGCACAAGTGTTAATGATAATATAAGTCATATATTCCTGCCACAGACTGCATTCAAGTTCACCCCTAAACAGATCTTTGGTTAATTTCCCCTCAACACAACGCTGTTTAGGCTGTTGAAAACAAGTCGTGGTATGAAAATGGAGTTCCTCAGGGACTAAGAATATCAGCAAGTCACCCCACAGGAAATCTAAGCAGGCTGGTAGGAGATGTTCGACAGCCATCTCTTTCTTTAGAGGAAGGTATGGAGCCCAGATGGAACCTCAGAGATACAACAAAGCTGCTCAAACTGGATAACTGTAGCCTCCAGACTCCAGTGCGAGACAGAGAGTGATTCAGTATGAGTCCACACAATGATGAGTAATGGTATAAAAAAAACACACTCTGCTAAGTTGTATCTTCTTTGCTGTAATGACCAAATATTACATATACAACAATACACCTCAATACCATCACCTTCCATCTGTTTAGCAAGGATGCAACTGTACAAATGCAAAAGCCCCATGCTACCAAACATGTGTTTTGCAGGTGTGACGGTGCATGGACAATGGCCAATTGTTCAGCCTGTCCCCAGTGGTTCCACTCAGGACTTGTACACACTGGCTCACAGCAAAGCAAATAGTGCACCAACTAAATCCACTCTTGCTGGGTTAAAGTGGCCAGTGATACCACATAAACTGCAAGAACAGCAAGAGGAACGATACCAAATTAGGCCAATGAGAGAACGCTGCTGGGAAACCTAGATGGCCGGCCCCAAAGTCTCCTCCACAACAGATTCCTTGTCTTTTTCTGTCTGAGCCTCTCTTTCCTCCGTCTCCCCTCCGATTCTTTTGTACGGCTGCAGTGTTTGTGTTTATGCATAGAAAATAGCAGCGACAGAGACTGTGTGACCCAGGGGCGAAACATCCAGAGCACAGGGACTGGGGAAAAAGCACAAGGCTCAGAATAGCTCATCGTCCCCCGGGGGCTTTTCTGTCCCGCTCCGCCGTGTATTACCACCGTCAGTCTGCCTTATTGTTTTTTCCAAAGCCGAGCACACGGAGCACAGATTCACCAACAACACTCACCATCCATAACTACCTAACCCCCCCCCCCATCTTAACAAAGGAAATAACAAAGTGGAGTCTGAGGAAGGGGCTCTCTATCACCTCACCCTGCTTCTGACCCAGCCTGGGAAATGTCTCTGGTCCTTGCCACTGTCTCCCCTATTACCTGGGGGGGGGAGGGAGTGGGGGCGTCTAAATATAACAATGACCACAGAAAGTTTCAGATGCTGGAATGGCAGGCCAGCCAAAGAGGCCTTGTTTCCCAGAGTGGCAGCACTTTTTCCAGGGGTATGAGGAGGATAAGAATGTCAAGGGAACAGTATTCATAAACATAAAAAGCCACAGGACCCTGCTGAGAAAGCCACATTCTCATAAATGGATCCTCTTCCTAGCGAGGATGTTGTCATAATACGAGCGGTGAAGCCAAAGGAAAGCTCTCATCCAGGGTTTAAATAACTACTGCGATCACATTAAAAAGCTTTGTAAACACATTTGACTATTAAGTTGAGCGATCAATAATGCACGGCTAAGAAATGCACAAGGGAATCGCACAGCATTTAAGGAAGTTACGCAACCTCACGCTGACTTTAAAGTTATTTTTAAATTCCATCTTGTATCTAGCCATTTTCAAAAATAGCCTCAGAAACGCCACAAATCTCTCGGCAATACAAACCTCCTTCACTGCGAGATGAGGCTCGTGCCAACATGAGATCTGATGCTCACTGTGTGTTTTCTACTAACAGAGCACCACACTGGTTTTTACAATGCTAAAAGGATTAAAGAATCCAAAAGGTGAACACATAGGGAGCATGTAACTCAATGTGTAAGGCCTGACCCACAAAATGAGCTGGTGTGGAGTCAAAAGGGGAGCACTAGGACTCTGGAGAGAAACTGTAACTTAATCATGCTTCAACAACAGAGACATGCTAAGCATTTACAGCAAAAACAAATTTAAAGTGGCATCGGAAAAAGACACAAACTAGTGACAATCACAGAGGGGAAATTCCAAGATTCCCTATTTAGCCTTTATACTAATGCCAAAAGACAAACAACTATTTGGGCTATTATCCCATAGAGCTATCACTCATCTCCTCAGTGGTGCAGTTATTTTCAGCCTGAGTCACAATCTACGATCCCAACACAAGTGTGACCTCAGTGTGACTAACGACAGAGCGTAAGGAAGAGGTTTGACTAATTTAAAGGTCGATTCAAGCTCATGCAAACTTCACACTGGTTTCTGGCAGAGCCCGAAAGTAATGGATCAACACACGATGGTGCAGTATGATTATCGCTCTGTGTGGCAAGTAGGGCTGCAAACTAATTATGATTCTCATTTGTCATTTTATTTGAATGCATTAATATTTCACCATATTAAAAGGCAAGATGTTGATGCTTATTTTGTCTGACCAGTTTCAACAGTTGAAATCCAAAGACATTCAAAATTACACAAAATAGAGAACAGGCAGCAAACAACCACATATGAAAAGCTTGAAGCTGCAACAGTGTGGACCTCTTTTTAAATGTGGAATTCTTACATTATGATTCATTGATTGCTGGTTTTTAATCTTCCATTGATTGATGGCACAGCTTTAAGAAAAAAAGACAACTATACATTCTATTTATGTTGTGTATGAATCTATCCTATAAATCATACTGATAGTGAGGATCATCATTGTGATGGTGTGAATAACTAATAGATCAGAAAAATCACGAGATATGTCACAGGTTCAGATCCACTGGCCAGCTGAGGCCTGCCTGTGTGGAGGTTGCATGAGGTGCTTGTGAGGGCTTCCTCACACAGTTAACACCACATGCAGGTTTGCTGAACTGGAAACTTGAACTAGCACCTAAGTGCGACTGTGAGTGTGACTGTAGTCCTGCAGCAGACTGACGACGTGTCCGGGTGTGTGCCCCTGCTTATCGCCTGGTGTGTGCTGAGATAGGCTCCAGGACCTCGTGACCCCAACCAGAACAAGCAGGGATTTGGACATAGGCTATATTTCCAAAACATTTGAAAAGACAACACTGAAACTCTGAAAAGACTTTTCATGAGTCAGACAGCTAAAGCCACTCTGACCCTCTTTATGTTTGGCTTCACTATCTGGTGCGTTTTGTGACACTGGTGCGTTTGGCATTTATCATAAAGCTGCTATTCAGCCTGACAAAAAGGCCATTGATGCCTCTTCAGTGAAATAATATTATCACAAGAGAACACAATGAAGGGTGTTGACTGAAGAGCATTATGAGAGAACCATAGACGGACATTAAATTTGGTGAAAGGGAGATTTAGAGATGACAAAAACTATTCATTGAATCAAAAATATTTCTCATTATATGTATTAGTAAGTGGAGTTTTGCTAAGAAAATTATACATCCACTTATTATTTGCAATACTGCTGTATAATGTTTTCATCCAGGAAAGAAATATTACATCAATAAATTTAGAGTCCTCAACAGTTAGACAAGTGGTAATTTACAGTAGAGAACATGAGACTAAATCACCAACTTTGAGACAACTACAAAAAGATTAATGCTGTGAGCTGAGGCCCATTCTTGTGCATTAAAACAAAACAAGGGCTCACATGCTCTGCCTCACACGTGGCCCACATCCTGTTGGCATCAGAGAGGGCAGTATGGTTATTGTTGAAGAGTATATTAAAAGTTTCATTGAAAATATACAAAGAGTGTTATAAATACTCTGATCCAATAAGCACATAAAGGGGAACAATCCTGCATCAGACCACCAATATTGAAATGCCCTAGTTGTAAATGGGCATCAATGTAAAACTTACTATTGGTCAACTCAATGGGACTTGTTTGAAAAGTCTTCTGATTTGAACAGAAGAATCAAACCATTTGACACCAGCAGGACCAGAGGGACACAGCAAAAGAAAAAGAAAGGTTGAGGGATGGGCGGTGGGCTCTGACACGCTAATCACAGAAAAGTACAGCATCAGTACTGTCACCTTTCCAACGTGGGGCTTCCTCCTCAAGCCACAAGCACTCTGTCAGACGATGTGACTCACTATCACTGTCACGCACTAAAGGCTGAACATAGTAACAATAAAACACACAAAACGCTCAAAAGTCAGGCTTCTGGATGTGTGCATGTACAGATAAGCACAAGAAGAGCACTCATTGCTACAAAACATTTCTAAGGACTTGCACTGGGATTATTAGTTCCTGTGCATCTGAAGCATGCAGAGCCACAAAGAGACTATAACTCATTCACAAAATCGTCTGTCTCCTTCACACACAATCCTAATTAACACCATTTACAAACAGTGCATATCTGTATTTCAGATGTGAGGAAATGAAAAGAGGCATTGCGCGCTCTCAATTTGCAACATTCACATCTGCTACAGAAAACAAATACTCATTGGGGTTGGAGGGGGGGTGGGTTCAAGTGACAGTAATATAATGACCAGCAGACATCTGGGAGAGGATGAGAGCTAAATCCAGCTGGAGATCTTCTACTGTCTGTAACCTCCCCCACCCCACACATGAGCCAGTGAGACTCCCAGTTAACCTTCCAGAGGAGAGCACGCATGGTCTGACAGGACACACAGACCAGTGAGTGGCCTACTTCTGGAGCATCTGTGCAAAATCCCAACCACAAGAACTGAGTCTCATTATAATGCACAGCTTGTGATCTCGACCAGAAGTCTAGTTCCGGATTGTGACACTTGCCTCACACCCCCTGTGTATTCATCATGTAAAAGGTCTGGAAGAGGTTAGAATTGGACTAATGTGCAGGCAAACAGGAAACACACACTGTTTCTCATCCTGGATCACCAGAAGAAAAAAAAAAATAGGGACAAAGAGGCGGATCCTGTCACAGGGCACATTTCTCGGTTTACATGCTGGAAAGCCCGGAAAAAAAGGAGTGATGCAAAATGAGAAATTCCCCCAAGAGAAGCGCTCATTCACTGTCCTCGCCACAGAGGCTGTGCTCTGACAGTCAAATACATCTGACCCCAGCATTTTAAAAAAAACCCAGCATAGATCTTTATTCCTATAAACCACATGTACAATCACACACACATGAACACAGTCGCCTTTACAACCAGTCGGTAGCCTCGAGCTTCCTTCACTGGCCAACTTGTAAACACACAAAAGGAGGTGATAAACAGACCCAGGCTACCACACACACACACACATTTTCATCCCCAGAGTAAACAGCGTGGATCTGTAGTAGAAACCCGTCGCTTACCTTCTGGAGCGACTTCCCTTCTTCTGCTGTTCTGCGCCTACAAGAAAAATCCACTATTCTCATTCTCTCCCAAACGCTGTCACCGTGTCCGAGATGTGTCCCCGACTGTCGCTCGGCTCGGCTCGGATCGATGCTGGTTGCTCTCTCTCTCTCTCCACCCTCTCTCTCACACACACTCGCTCCAGCTCCACATGCTGCTGCGCTCCGGCTGCAGCTGTCTGGCAGGCGGCGCACCGGTGCCAGGGGAGGCGCGTCTGCTGCGAGTCTGTGTGTGTGTGTGTGTGTGTGTGTGTGTGTGTGTGTCTGAGCTCAAGTTTGAACCAGGGTTTCCGTGTTTCATGTGTGTGTGTGTAGAGGAGGCAGGAGATGTGGGAAGGGGAAACTGTCACAGGGAGGAGTGCAGAAATCACCATGTGGGGGGTCCATCAAGAATTATGGGAATAAAATTGAATAAGATCAGAGCAAGAAGGAGTTTGTCATGTGCTGGAGCTGGAGACAATGAAATGCAAAAATGAGCTGATCAGTACATCTGCATGGACAAGAAATTAATTTACATTGAGATGCTACGTTGAGGGATGGATTTACACAATCTCAGACAACTGGGTCTGGGTTGCAGAGCAAAAAACAATGTGGTGAATAGGATCACTTTGGGTGGACACTGACCAAAATTTTTCACTGTGAAGCTGTTGCAATCCAGTAGATGGAGGTAATGCAGCTCAGTAAAAGAAGAAAGAAGTTGGACAACCCCCCCTCAAAATAAGAACAGTTATAATAGGCTCAGATTGTAGCAGTGCTGTAACCAGTATCAAGTATATGCAGTCTGAAGCAAGACAGGACATTGTGCTTTAAATATGTCAAAGTATCTCCAGAATTATCAAGACCGTGACAATAGTGAGAGCCATCTGGATTCCAGCATATATAGGAAATTAATTGGCAGACAAATATGTAAAAATGCAACTAAAAAGTTAGCACTATAGTAAGTAAATTATTGTAGTAAATTATTGTAAGACTGAAGTCAAAGGCATAATCAAATCAGAAATGGAAAAGAAGTGACAGGAGGAAATGAATGGGGAAACTAAAGGTTTCACAGTATCCACAAGAAAGTAGAACTAAAGAAGAAGAAATTGTGTCAGTGATGAGATTTGGACACACTGGCCTCAACAGTTCACTTTTGATACAGACAGACAGACAGACAGACAGACAGAGTACTTTATTCATCCCTTTCATCGTTTCTCATATAACTGGTAAACATGTAGCTGGTGTGTGTGAGCATTGTAACATGGAGGAAACAGTACAACATGTAATTATTTATTGTCATCTAATTCCTACAACTGAACTCAGGAAATGTAAAGTTAATTTTTGAAATGTTAAAAAATATTGTCACGAGATGGGACCCATTCTAATTTTGATCCACATTCAATTCAGAAGGTGGCGGTAATGCACCTAAAAGATATTTACAACCGCCAAAAATATCAGAAGAAGAAGGACAGGCGGCAGCAGAAGCAGTAGCAGAAGAAGAAGATGATGCGCAGGAACTGACTTAAAAGAGGGGTAAACCGTCACCTTTGCTATGTTTTTTCTTTCTTTTCAAACAGATACGATACTTAAATTCAAACTATGAATGAGTTCTACTTTCTCCTCTTTATGTTACACAAATATTTTAAACTGCGGCCTCGTTGGGTGATGATAATTCCCTCCAGCTGAGTTAACGTTGATTGAATGATGATTAGCTTCGGCGGTTGACACTGACGCTAGTTGTAGCTTGGCACATTCGTATTATTTAAGTATTTTATGAACACCTAATGACTTTTTAAGGTTAAAATTAAAAGTTGCAAGCAAAGTAGCCTTTTGACAAGAATGATCATATTGCGCCCTCTGCTGGATAAACAGTAGATATACAAATGTAAGTAAATCATTCAAAACCACTTGACTCGTCTATATTCTTTAATGCCACCCCAGTTATAACCTACTACACCAATGATATCCCCTAATAGGCCTATGACTTAGGTTGACTACCTCATAATATTCTAACATAATGAAAGAATTCATAAAGTCAGCCTTACATTTGATTGTGTGCTCAGTTATCGTTGACTAATGTATGTAAGCTTACAATGTAGGAACACAACTTAATGTGCTATAGGTGTGCTCCTGATTAAACAAGTAGCACAAGTATTATTCATCATCACCAATATTATCTGTACACCCGATGTGTTATGATTAAAGTGTTAATTAGAGCACACAGTTCTTCATAGATTTAGCCTCTTAATTTTGCTCTCAAATGGAACCAGATTGATGCATCAAACTTTTAAATGTGAAAAATGTTCTTTTTGTTGCATGTCACAGGACCCCCTCCCTAAAGGGCCTGAGGTCCACCCACCACAGTCTGACAAAATCCTAAGAAAAAATTATCATTTTTGTGTAATAGAAATATATGTTATTTATCCAATTAATCAGCTTGTGACCCCTCATATTTATTTTTGAACCCCCTTTTGGGTCCTGACCCCCAGGGTGGGAACCATAGAGAGACAAGTTCAATTGTGACATATCAGTTGTACCACTGTTGCAATCATGGCAAAATCACACACAGCTTCAGGCACAGAAGTGAAAAATTAAAAAAGGGGCATCTTCGGGGCACATGGGGTTAAAATGTCACGGATGATTAACATGCTCTATTATATTCTGTTTTATTTTCTGTACAATACAAATGACTACTTAAAAATCCTTAAAATGAAACAGACTCTAAAAACCACATGGCAGTTGAAAATTGATCCACACTGCAGCATTGTATTACCACACGTCTGACCAACACACGCTAATTTAACAGTACACTGTTTCATCACACAAAAGTTGCCTGTCAGCGCTGTTATATGTTGTATGCATATGTCTAACCTACACAGAGCAGTGGAACATGCTGAAGATGTGGTCTGCACTTTTAAGTACCACTGTATTCATATCATGCAGCTGCTGTAAGATGTAATACAGAAGAGGCAAAACCACTACAGCTGTTTATTATTATTTTGTTAAGTACAATTGCTGTAAATAACAACCACAGAATACAGTACAATTTAATACAAACTCAAAATCTCTCATTTTAACCATTACCTGTGCCTGAGGATTGGTCCATGGTCTGTGTGCGACAGTGCCACCCTGTGCTTGTATGTGCATTTAGTCATGTGCTGCTTTTTCCCCTGATTTTGAACCGATTTGCCTTCTCTAACCTCAGGCCTTTTCTTCCTTCAAGTCTAGGTAAGAAAATAGGTTTAAGGTATATGTGCAAATAATAGAAAGGAATGATGGCTGAATTCCATTGAACTGTTTTGGTTTGAGGGGTCTGGTATTTCCAGTTATTTATGGTTGATTAGACACGTTTTTAGAGATTGAAGTTGATTAGAGAAAGTGCTCGGAATTAATGAGGTCACCAAACTCGTTATACTCCATAGAAGTGTAGATTGTGTTGTATCCTCAAAGACACAATAAAACAGAAGCCTCAGGGCTGTGAAGTGCTATCTGTGTTACTTGGGTTGTGCCTGGCCGCAGTTCTGCAGGAATCCTTTTTTGGCAGTGCCGATAGTAGTGAGTCTGTGAGTAACTCAGTAGTGGCCTCCACAAAGGGGGAGAAGATCTTAGGGTTAGCAAAAAGTGTCACAGTGAAGGTCTTTGCTGGCAGGAGAAGAAACAAAGCATTTGGCAACATCAGAGAAATCACATGACTGCCTTCACCCTCCTGAGGCCAACAGTGGAGTAGGCAGCCACACAATTGCCAAAATGTGTCCCCCTGAATGGTTATATTGTTTTAAGTAATCAAATGGTTACATTTTGTAGAAAATCAGTGGTGCTGAACAGGCTACAGTTTGAATTTAATGACACTGTCTTCAAAATTCCCTGATGTAGAGGTTTATATAGCCTGTTGGGGAGATGGTGTCAAAATCATGATATAAGTGGATGGACACAATATGAAAATATGAACACCTATACATTATAATGCACAGCATTTCAATTACTGTGCAATAATACTTCCTTTGTTAAGTAGATGTTTATTTTGTTGACACTGTTATAGAGGTGTCACGGAGCATTGCAGTGTATTAATTATGCTGTCCTATTGTGTCTTTATATGATGGATGCAATATGTTGGTGGACAAAAGTTAACATGTAAGCAGAGTTTTTTTTTTTTTTTTCGTGACTAACATGCAGCTGTTTCTTCTGTGTCCCTGTCCCTTCCATGTATTGTAGGAATCTGCACAGCCTGGGATAATTTGAATTTCTACACGGCTCATATTGGACCTCAAGGTCGAGTGATGCGAAAATATACATGCTGTGACACCATCAGATTTTGCCATGCAGTTCATATAATGGTAGCAGTCCAAACAATATATCCAATTGTGTTGTACCATTGTAGGAAATGTTGCAAATCAATGTGCCAGATTGCATCAGGCACCTTGATTTTTCTAATATCACTTGACATCCTATTTGATTATTTGTACAGCATCTATTAACAGTTTCTAAATCTGTTTTCCATAAAATCTACTATTTTAAGGTGTATGATTTTATTTATTTATTTTTATTTTATTTTTTTTGCCCACTCATTTTAGACTGCAGATGTACTGTGCTGCAGGGTACATGGAGTACTTTACATCGAGTACCTGCTGTCCTCACACAACCCTCCTGTAGCACGACAGTCCTGAAGGGGGCGCAGTTTTTCCGAGCCCAGTTAAAAAAGGGGGCCAGGCTTTTGTGCACAGGTCTGAGCTCTCATTCATGCAGTGTGTGTACCGCACACCCCGCCGACAGTCCAGCCGAGTCACATCCCACAGCTCCGCTCCCTCACACTGATTCAAGGGTCGGTGAGTAACAATCCTCCTTTTTTCACTGCCTCATCTCGACTCTTTCTTTCTCTCTGCAAGTCTGGAAGTAACTTGCCTGCAAATATGGCTGCATTAAAGAAAACAAACCCTGTGAAAGCTGACGCTACCTCTGCGCGGTTTGTTGCATTTCCTTGTCGGCGTAGAGCGCCGGCTTGTGCGGTGTTTACATGGAGGAGGTTTTCATACCCTTGCGCTGACATAACCGTCTGGCTTGTGTGGCCTGTAGTCGCAAATTAAGTTTGCCTGCTAATCACCACTTGTGAAAATCTAAACTTAATCAAGAGAATCTGTGTATTAACTCACAGCCGGTTGTAAAAATGCAAGTTAATGAGGAATCTAGTGAATATCAGCTTTTAACATCGAACATATTCTAATTGTACTTGTCTGCATTGTGCTCCTATGTTAAACCACCTTGGTGAGCACTCCTGTGTGGTTAATCATGACATGAATGTAGGTAAAAGTCCATGTAAAGGTCATACACTGGCAACCACCTGGCAGCTCCATGAAAACACATCAACAGCTATATAATCCAGTAATAATGCAGGATAGGGTGTGTGTGTGTCTGTCTGTCTGTCTGACATTAACCTGTGATATGTCATAGAAGCAAAAGAGACATTTAGAAAGGTAGGTGTGTGTGTAGGAGTCACCTGCCTGTGAAGGTCAGTAAGTCCTCTTTTTGTCCTCTTTTTATAGGACCATAATAAAAGTGGACACGATGCACTTGTTGTTTATTGACAGGCGACTGAAAAAAAGCCGGTTTATGCTCATCAGTAAATACAATATAACGTTAGTGGATTGACACTAGTGACCCAGTTTCTCACAGACCACGTGGGCAGGACACTTGATATAATGCAAAAACATGCAACCTACATATGCCGGTGGTGTTTGTCGACTTTGCGTCTGATGTGTTCAGGAACTCAAAAGATTTATGGATGGTGATGGTGCGTTTGCGGTCGGAATCACAATGCAGATAGACAAGTTTATAAAGACAGAGGAGGGGGTTGGACATGATTAATTAACCTCATACAGGCTTTTGCTCACGTTTTAAAATGTCGAAAATGGGAAAACGTCGATCACACCATATGCAAAACAAACTGTGTTTACAGTAGCTCCGTGCAGACACAGTGGAATATGCTCGCCGGTGTTACGATGATTCATGAGGACCGGGTTGCCAGTTTTGCCCGGTATCCAAGCGGCGGAGCGCTGCGACCTTTCCCCCAGTTTCTGCAGCACAGGGTGGATCATGTGATGTGAAAGTAGCGGGGGGAGGGGACTGACTGCTGAAATACTGCTCTGTGGATGCGCCTACCCTGGGCTGGAGACGTAGAAACGACGTGTCCTGCTTTCAGAGTGCTCCTGATGAATGAAATAAAAATGGACTCTGCAAAGATATTGCTTTTCAGGAACTAAGGGATTTGCAGGAGAAACTGTAGTCTGAGAGAAAAACAAGTCAGTGAATGCATGGGATGACATGCATTCAAATGAGATCAGTTTCAGGATCAGTGTAATCAAAGCATTTTTTAGACTTTTCCAGTTACGTTGTCCTTATGCTCATGTCATGATTGTGTATTGAAGGCATCTGGAAACAACAGCTCCTTCACAATGCCACAACAAGAGTTTCATCATCCCGATTGTGGTCTGTGATTCACACATACTGTAGGTTCCCTATACAAATTAGGGTAAAATGCAAGCTTAGCTCATGTAATTTGAAATGATGACATGTTTTCTTGGCCTGTAAGATCTTAATATTAGTAGCATTATTAATTAACTAATTACAAATGATAGGAAATCTGCCGTCTTAGATAGCAGGTGAGGTAAGACCCACTTGCGTAATTATGAGCTGAAGCCCAGGCTTGTCTTTGATCAAAGATTATTTCCCTTTATGGAGAAGATTTTGTATCAAGACGTCCTCCATTACTGAGGGTGGGATGTGATAGTGGTGAGAAGACTAGACTTTGTAATGTCACCTCTGTAGACTTGAAGAAGCTTTGTCTCCACAGTCTCATCTCCTCTTATCTCTCTCACAATATCAGATAACAAATACTGGAATTCAAAAATAACATAAAAGGAGTGAAAATAAAATGGTTTGTCAGCAGCAGTAATCCTGCACTTAAGGGTAAGAAGCCACACCTGCCCAACCAGTTCAGTGGTACAACTCCCGACACCTCCCAGTGAATCTCCTTTGGTGTCATCTTGCAGGCACCTGTTAAGTTGATATAGCAACTAAAATCATGCCCATTCATCAAACTGATTTATGAAGGACATTCATTAATTCACTACATTTCCTAAAGATAATGCTTTTGTAATCCTTGAAATGTTAATAGTTAATAATCAATATTAATAAGCTTTCTTAAATGTACAGTATGTAATTTCTGCTAATGGGGATCTCTCAGTCAAAACAGTCAGTCATTAGATAGACCGTGGGAGTTGAGAATATCTGCAGTATGAGATGTGATCCAGGCAGAAATCATTTTAATCATATTAAAATTTTATTCCTGTTATATGTAGTCATGTTCGCCGACTTTCAGTGCTGGCTCACACGACAGCTTTTTCAGAAAGACTGAGACAGCAGATTGGTCCCTGAGACGTAGTCAAAAGATTGTGCTACAGTTGTATACGCTTGACTACTCTTCACTAAAAATAATCCCAGTCTTTTGGTCTGAGACAGAATCAGAAGTTGCAAGCAACACCAAGCTGATACAAAAATGTGATCTTGATGCAAACATGAAGGCCGACTCTCCATAATAGTAACAGAAAACAGCTGCTCACTTAGCACATATTGCCACGTTACCACGTTTTCTTCTGAACATATATGCTTCTGACTAACAATGCAGTCATCCACTTACACTCAGTGTTAACCGTCTCCCTACAAAGAGCTTAGACTGATTAACTCTTGTGAGTCAAGTCAGCTGCACTGATTGTTGGGAATATTTGCCTGACGACAATCATTTACTTCCAGATACAGTATCCAGATGTGGTGGTTGTACATTGTTGTTGTGATCCGATCATTTTTGAAGGCGGTATCCGTGTTAACCTAACTGTGTGATGAATTTACTGCTTGGTGATGCCATCTACATTAAGCGAGAAAAGATTGTAGGAACAGGAATTAAGATTTGGTTGGGTCAATATTTTTGAGCTACACTTTCCATTTTCCTTTTATGTTTTAAAATAAACTCTTGAATCTTTTACCTCACTAAGTTTATTATCTTTTCTTACCCTCAGTGACCCTACACAGTAGTAGCCACCATGGCAGAAGCGCACCAGGCGGTGGCCTTCCAGTTCACCGTCACCCCTGATGGCATCGACCTCCAGCTGTGCCATGAGGCTCTACGCCAGATCTACCTCTCTGGCCTCCACTCCTGGAAAAAAAGGTTCATTCGCTTCAAGGTGAGAGGTGTTACACATGGGAGAGCAAAGTCCAGAGGGTTAGTGTACAGTATGATGAGAAATCTCGCTGAACTTTGACTCTGTTACTGTTTGTTATCTGCTATGTGTATCTCACAACCTTTTCTGTTTATTTCTGTTCAGAGTTAATGTTTAGCCAATAAACAGCATCACATCACAAGCAACCTTCCTGTAGGTTCTTTGTGTCCTAGCCTTTGGCCTGGTTGTATATTTACAAACAGCCACACTGAGTCACTCAAACCCAAAGACCTATTAACTTCATCACACAGCCCTCTTTTCTTCTCCCTGTAATTAACAATATCTCACAGGTGTCAGCAGGATCCAAACCACTGTGTCACTATGAAATCGACGTTTTTACAAACTATATTTTTTCGATTCTTAGCTCTTTGTGACTCTGATTACCTTTGTAACCATGCCCTTGGTTTACCTCTTTGCAGAATGGGGTAATGACTGGTGTGTACCCAGGCAGCCCCGCTGGATTCATGGTAGTAGTTGTGTCCTACATGTCCTACAATAAATATCAACAGCTGGATCCTTCTCTGGGGTTGATTGCCAAGCTGGGCCAACACATACCCATCAGGTAAGTCATGGTCACTTCTATCACAAAGCAGGAAGTTAGCTTGTTTTGTTTTTTTTTCATTGGCATACAGAGAAAGCCAAAGACTAGGACACGGAAGAACTCTATTCAAGTGTAGACACAATCACTATGCAAATTTTTTCACAAATTGGTCAAGTGATCTCACTGTGGTAGAGAGGAGGGCCCAGAACATAGACAGTGCTGATTGGCCGGTTTCTGCAGTAGGAATGTGGCTATAAAAGATAATAGGTACGGAGGAAATTATTAACTCTGAAGAAGAAAAAAAAACATGTGAAAATGCACCGTCTTGACAAATTCATAGTCACAGAAGCGGAACGAGTTTGACTATGTCTCATCAAGTTTTTACGACCTCACACACAGCTCCTTCAGTGGCAGCTGTAGGGGTAGTTAAACTTCCAGATTGTAAAGTAATTAATTTAATTTTTGCCCCAATCTGGCATCACATTTTCTTCCATCTGTTCGCCACACCTTATCTTCATGTTTGATAACAGTGCTAATCGTGTTTAGCAATACTATACAAACACTTCCTGTCCACATGAAGCTTTTAATGCCTCTCTAATGAACAATGCTGGGAAATTTCCCTCAAGTCAAGGATGTGTTTATGACAGTGTTGTTAAGGTTATTACCCACAAAAATGTGTTACACTGTCTAGGGTTAGGCTTGGGCGGTTGGTTGTGATGGTTAGGGTTAGGGGGCTATTGAATCCATGATGTCAGTTCAGTGTCCCCATGGAGATAGAGATATGAACAAGCTTGTGTGTGTGTTTTAATAATATCAAGATAAGTTACATGCATTGTTAATCAGTCTTGATTTAATGTGTCTGTGTTGACTTTGGACTGGGCCAAGTCTGGCAGCTGTTACGTGACGTTGTCTCTGTCGCCCCCTCTCCCTTTGTGTCTGTCCACAGTCAGTACATGTCCACAGACAGCCAGAAGATTGTCGGAGGAGTTCTGGTGGGCACGGGCCTGTGGGTCACCATAATCATGATTATGAGGAATGTCCTGAAGAGCCTGTTGTCGTGGCACGGCTGGATGCATGCGCGCCATGGCTCTGTGTCCTGGTCTACCCGTCTGTGGATGGTGAGGCCATGAATGTGCTCCTCTGTTCAGTTCACTTTAGAGCAGTTTCATACAGGAATGTCCGAGTATGAATCTTTTCCACATAATTAAAGAATACAGCTTTTGCCACCTCACATGGGAGACTTTGTCACAACAGCCAGAAGTATGAGAGACAAGAGCTGAAAATAAGATTTATTAACTAATGGCTGAACAGTTATGCCTTACAAGTGAATATTATCAGTGAAACAGGGTGAACTTTATATCCTGTACAGTGCTGAACTTCATTGAAGTTGTGATACATCATTATGTCCTGGTGCACCTGATCATTGAATTTGATGTATATTAATATATAAAACATTAATCCTCATAGGTCTATAATTTCCTTTTCATGTAGACCTTGTAAATACCCAGAATAAAGTAAAAGGGGCTATTGCATTTTAAGTCTAACATTATTAAGGTTTAAGAATTCTATGTGAAAAATTCCAAAGTTAAGTGACTGTAAAACGTCAAAGATACAATCTTTTTTAACTTACAAGGCACAATTCTTATGTGCAGTGTATGCCATGCTAGAAGTGCTACTGTGCTACTTTATGGTGCTAATTTGCCTTATACCCTGCAGGCTTCCAGATGAAACACAAAGAGTAAATTTGAATTCCTTTTGCCCTTTACCTTATCTGCTCTGCTTCTCCAGTTATTAGTGAAGGTGTTCTCTGGCCGGAAGCCAATGCTCTACAGTTTCCAGAACTCGCTGCCACGACTACCTGTTCCCACTGTCAAGGACACCTGCAATAGGGTAATTCCTCCTCTCGTGTCATTTCAGGAGAACAGCACTAAATCTGGCCTATTGGATAAGCAGTGCAAACAAACAGCAGTGAAAGTTTTGATTCGTGTCAGTTTCCTCAGGGCGCCTTCTGTCCCTGTGTGTTTCCCAAGGCAGAGCCGTTAAACAGACTTCCTGCCTGCCTGTCGATATCTGTCACAGGAGAAAGAAAAGATAACTAGTTTTTCTGCTTCTCCTTGTTTAAAATTGATGATCCTTTACATCGCTCTTTGTGACTATGCATTGCTCTGCGTTGATAGTACCTGGAGTCAGTGCGCCCACTGATGGATGATGAGAAGTATGAACGGATGAAGGGCCTGACTAAAGACTTCGAGAAGAATCTGGGACCCAGGCTGCAGTGGTACCTCAAACTCAAGTCCTGGTGGGCCTCTAACTATGTGAGTCAGAAAGAAGTCCTCTCCCTTTCTCAGCTCTTTGTCACAGTTTTGGACTTTGTCCCGGGTCTTGAATCAGCTTCAAACTCCCAGGAAAAGCAGCGTCTCTAAAAGTGTCACCCTCTTTTCCTTCCTCCCCTCACCCTCTTCATGTTTCTCAGGTCAGTGACTGGTGGGAGGAGTATATTTACCTTCGAGGACGTGGACCCATCATGGTCAACAGCAACTATTATGCCATGGTAAGACGGCACCATCAACAATGGCTCTTGCTGATTCATTAATATAGAGCCAACACTACACTGAGCAAAACTACAAAAGGACTTTATAAAATCTCTCAATGTCAATCACAAACCAAAATATTAACAGCCCTTGTGCCCTTATCAGCCAGGTGCTAAGCAAATAAAAAGTATGACAACCTCCTTTGTTTTGCATTACAGCACCTGCCATTACTCTTTCAAAATGAAATAAAAAAAGAAAGTAAAAAACAACAGACCTATGGGAGTCTAAAAACATGTCACACATATAGTGACAGGAGCTCTGGAGCAACTTTATGGCACAGGACAACATGTTAGAATAAATTGGAAACTACAAGGACACTAGTCATTCCTAGACGTTACTTCACAGTCAGTATTTAACTTGTTCTTGTGAAGACAAGACAATCACCAACTCTGGTTTGGTGTAAATAAACCCTTAATTTAGAGAGGTAGATGTGAAAATATTCTGGTTCTACATGCTGCCTCACTGCTGTTGCTGTACTGTGCTCCTGGGTTAGTTTGCTGAATAAGAGCCTGCGTGATTCGGATCTGCTCTGAAATTTATTGAATTCATGAAAATCAGGCTGACAAACAGACAAACAATCCAACAAACACACTGAACCAAAAACATGACCTCCTTGGCTGAGGCCATACACCATATAGTAAAAATGAACTGTAAACTGTCTAACCAAAAGTTCTCATTTTTAATAGACTGGTTGGTTGTACTTAAATTGCTGATGTAGAAATGTCGCTTCCTACTACAATTGAACTTCCTCAAATTAAGTTCACCAAATTCCTTCCTGCAACAAATATAGCCTTTTATTTATTTAGTAGTAGACAGATTAGAGAGCTTTGCTGAAAAATCTTAATTAGCCTTTGGTTAAGAGGATATTTATCGTGTACTACTAGTTTGCTTGTGTGTGATGGGCCAGTATTTTTCTATGCAAGGTAAAGACACACACTGGACTGCATAAGCCCAAACCACTGGTATGTAGAAATATACTATATGACAGTGTCTCAGGGTAACTCATTACAGCTGGAGTCTTCCAATCTTGGAATGTTCAGCATCTTGGCTGTCAAAGCTATAATCACTCTATTATAACTTGTTTTTACTTAGTGGGTAATTGATTGCTCCAAGTCTGTGCCAGGTTTGTGATCACGGACCAGTGAACCTAACAGGATAACCATCCACCACTGAGGGTCTTTAAGAGCGACTCTGGCACAAACCCACTGCTCACTCTGTATGTTTCTGCCTGAATGAGTGAGGCAGCAGAATAGACTGTCGCTCCAGTAGAGCAGACATGTCCAGCACTATCCTGTTTTTGCAGCTCACACAAAACTCGATCTCTGCTCTTGCTTACAAAGCCACATCGCAAACACACTGCTGTCAAATGAGGTAGACTTTGTATGGGGTCAGTGGAAAAGCACTGAACGTGCTTGAAATAGCAGGTCATGGTGGGTACTGCATGTGTGCATACAGTCCTTGACCAAAACCATAAAACAAATCTATGGATAGATCACACAGTGACGCTGGGTTCACAGCGTCCTTTTGTTTCATGCAGACGTCTTTTGCTCTTGTGCCACATTGGATGAACTGATAACCTATTAATTATTATTAATTTCTTTTTCTCCAGGACTTCCTGTACGTGTTCCCCACCTCCATTCAGGCTGCCAGGGCAGGTAATGCCATCCACGCTATCATGCTCTACAGGAGAAAACTGGACAGAGCCCAGATCAAACCAGTGAGTATTGAGTTCCTCCGTCTCTGTGTTTTGACTCCTGAAATGATTTTGTTGAACTTAAGTCGATCCACAGACATTGTGCAAGCGGTCACATAAACAACATTAATAAATGCTTGATCACATCAACCTTACGTAAATGTTTAACTTTCTTTATGATGTTTTGAATAACATCTCTTATCTCAGTGAGTTTGATTTTTCAAGTTCACAATGAAAGCCGCTTATCTTTCACAACCCTGTCTTGTACTGGTTATCTACAATCATGCCAATCATTACGTGGATATAGTACTTGGAATTGTCCTCAGCTGACTGTGTCTAACTCTGAACTGTGCTTTTGGCTTGTTTTGATGCAAGTACAAGATTACGGGCAAAGCGAGATCACAAGCATTTTCTAAAGGCTTGGTGAAAAAGGCTGAATGAATGCTGGTGATTTTACTGACACATGCCAGTGTCGTCTTTTCCCGTCTTCTCTGTCAGCCCTCTTCCTTTTCCTTCCTGCATGACGCTTAACGTGCAAATTCTTTTTACATTTGCACAGTCCTGATACATATCCTACAACTATTACATAAACACATATTTGTCTCTTTCAAAGACTGATTGTATGCATTTAAACAAACACTGATGCATGGCCTTGCTCTGTTCCGCACTCACATTCAGTTGTCTCTGTTCTACTGTTTTATCCATTCGCTGTGTTGGACGCTGCGTTAGATATACTTGCTGGAAAACAAGGTTCCTCTGTGTTCGGCTCAGTGGGAGCGGATGTTTAACACCACCCGCGTCCCAGGTTTGGAAACAGGTAAGAGGAGGGCACATCTCCGTTCTGCCCTCTGCCCCCCCTACCCCGTGACCCTTGCTATTGCCATGGCAATAGCCATTGGAAACCCTGACTCCTACACTCATTCTCAACAGCACAGCCCTGAGACCATCCTACCTCTCATTGGTATTTAAAAAACAATGTAGGCATCAATTTGGGACATATGCATTAAATTTGATTGTATACATTTGAGTACAAATCTACGGCAAATCAGGGCTTTGTTGGTGGCATTGAGATAGCAGACCACTGGTTTCTGGACCCTGTTCATTTCTCCTTCCCTGGCAGCCTTCTGAGATCCCTTCTGTTCCTTAAGGCTGTTTATCACACCAATCCTCATCTCTCCCTCTTCACTTCATCCATTGCTTCTGTCCCCGTAGGTGTGTGTCTGCTGCTGCTCTCTGGGGGATTTTAGAGAATTAGTTTGTCATCTCTCTGTGTTTGACTCTCCCCTTTTGCGTTTCAGCTCATGCTCCTACACACTATTCCCATGTGCTCAGCCCAATACGAGCGTATGTTCAACACCAGTCGTGTCCCAGGTGTAGACACAGGTAGAGTCTTGAGCAGTGCCGCCTCCTCCACACTACTCCTACTATACTTCTCTTTGGGACATATTTGTAATTTGAAGTAGTCTGACCTCCACAGATTAATAATGCATGTGCGCTGGTCTGTGTACGTTCAAGGACTAATTTGCATGTGACGCAAATGTAAAGTTTAAGAAGGCAAAACAGTAATAGTGTTTAGGTGTGACCTGGTAATGTGAATATCTAGAATATATTTATATTGTCAGTTAATGGATATTATTCAGTATATGTTCCATGAAGTTTGAAAGATAATGAAATGCTATAATTACTTGAACTCCTAGGAGGTGCTCATGGGCAGGTGTTTAAAATGATTTCAAATTAGATTATTATTTTTTTTAAAGCAACTTAATTGAAAAAAAAAAAAGCAACTTAAACGAGAACTTTGTTAAAACTTTAAGGATTAACGTCTGGCATGATATGTAACATGCATGTTCAGTACGAAGAGGACCTCTAATGGACAAAACTCATCTCTTCATAACCCAAATGAAGAATAGTTTAGTATGAAAGCACAAAGCCCGAAGCCTCAGGATCTTGAGTTGTGACGTCATGTGAATGTATGACAAAATATGCACGCTCATGAGACATGAGACACGCGGGGCCCTGACTGACTGCTTTTATCTCTCTGGCTATAGAGGACAAAAGTGAATTATGAGTGAATTTAAGTTCATTGAAAAGTAGAAGAAAAGCAGTGAGATTTAGTGTGTTTTTCAAAATGACTAATTTTGTTAAATAAGATTTTAATAAAATACGAGTGTTATTCATGTTGACATTGCGGGGGGTGTCCCTACTGTACGAGGAGACGCAGTAGGCTAAGTATTACCTGGATGTGAGGTGGTCGTTGTTCTGGGGTTTGTTCCTCGCATCCTGTCCTTTTGTCTCGTCTGTAACAAGGGAAATGCTTGTTTGAACACCGAGCATTGCCAAAACAATATCGTAACTTTGCATCAAAGTGGCAAATGCTCTTTTTGAATTGGTTTCTCTCGGTTGTCTCACAGTGCTGTTCAAACAAACATTTCCTCAGCTCCTTGTATTCTAAACCACTGCCCTGTTCCCAAATTATTTTTCTCTTTTCATCTCACCTCATGCACTTCCCATTTCAAGCTGCTTTAGTTTTTGAACTTTTGAACATTGTATCACTTTGAATTCAGCTGTTATGAATACAACACACAAATGAATGTAACCTCATAAAAAGAAGGATGTTCACAAAAATTATAGAACCAACCCTGGATGCTGTGAATGTCACATAATTTTACCACTGGAACCAAAAACTGGTCACTGAACACTTCTGTTGCTCCCAGGGATGAAATGCTGTGACATTCATACTCAATTCAAACAGCTGTCCTCTGTTTTTTAATTCAAATTTGATTTATTTACAATATTTAAACTGCAAAGAAGTACAAACAGACAAATCTATGCTTCCCAAATCGCTTCTTCAATCGTCTCCTTTTCTCTATATTTCTTTCTCCTTACCGTGGGTCCTTCCCTCCCAGACACCCTTCAGCACATGAACGAGAGCAAACACATAGCTGTGTACCATAAGGGACGCTTTTTCAAGGTGTGGATGTTTTATGACGGCCGGCTGCTGTTGCCACGGGAGATCGAGCAGCAGATGGAGAGGATCCTTGCAGACAAGTCGGAGCCCCTGCCGGGAGAGGAGCAACTAGCCGCACTCACTGCAGGGGACAGGTGGGTGGCGTTACAGAGTCAGCTGCAGACAGTATTAGCAAAGCCGCACAATTCGCATTGTTTATTGTAACATGACAGAAAGTAATACTGCATAGAGATTGATATGTATAGGTTTGCTATGTTCCAAGGTTTATTTAGTGAAGTATTAATTTGCATTCTTCAACTGACAGCCCAGCTGATAATGCAACTTTGATGTCAGTATTTGAGAATGAAACAAAAATCAGCTAAAACTATTGTGTGATATTCCAGTTTTCAGTCATTTTTAATGAAGATCCCTTAAATCTGATATTAAAGAAGTCTGACCAAGATATGTACTCAGCAGGGCATTTCATGTAGAACAGTAAACTCAGTGGAGTATTTGACAGCAACACCGAATGAATAACATATCTGGCATATCTGTGCTACTATTTCTTGTTGCTTACCAGATGACAAACATGCTGACGTCTGCGAAAAGCTAAAAAAAAATAGTGCCATACCTCCCACTCGCATATCACACTTTCTCACATGAGGGAAACTTGTATGCACTCCTTAAAGTGACTCCTGTGTCCGTTTCACCCAACTTGCCTTTACTTGACATTCTGCAGGACCCCGTGGGCCAATGCTCGTGAAACTTACTTCAGCCGTGGTAAGAACAAGCAATCTCTGGACATCATTGAGAAGGCAGCCTTCTTTGTAACCCTGGATGACACAGAGCAGCGCTTTGACGAAAGCAACCAAGTCAAATCTCTGGACAGTTACGCCAAGTCCCTGCTCCACGGAAAGTGCTATGACAGGTAGGACGGATAAATTGATATGTTTCTGATGATTATAGTTTTTACAGAGTTTGCAGCTCAAAGTCATTTCTAAATCCGTAAATTTAAAGGTGTTTATTCTTTGTTTTCATTCAGGTGGTTTGATAAATCCTTCAACCTGATAGTTTTCAAGAATGGCACCATGGGACTGAACGCAGAGCATTCCTGGGCTGATGCTCCAATCGTTGGCCATCTGTGGGAGGTACGTCAATGTTGTTTTGATCTAATGAATTTCTCATTTGTGCATGAAACTAACTCGCCTCAGCTTTGACTGTTTTTGAAATATTAGAAAAGGACAAAAAGACTAGTTCAACACTCTGAATGAATGCAAATGACATCATGATGGCAAGATATTCGTCCATCAAAGCTTTTAATACATAAATGTGAAATCAAACAGTTTCATGCCATTTGATTGAGTTTGTCATGTTAAAACCTGACTCTGTGTTGCAGCATGTACTTGCCATGGACCCTGTTAGACTGGGTTACACTGAGGAAGGTCACTGCCACGGGGAGCCCCACCCAAACCTGCCAGGTCCTCAGAGGCTGCAGTGGGAAATCCCTGCTGAGGTAAGATGTTGGTTATGCTCCAGAAGAGCTTGTTCCTACAGTGTGTTGTCTGACCACAGCTGTGCATTATGGAGAAGGCATGATTATTATTTAAAAATAGATACAACTTGAAGATATTTGTATAGATGTAAAGGGTAGGAAATATTTGGATAAAAAAAGAAAACACAAGGAAAAGAAGTTGAAACTCTGCTTATCTTCTCTCCTCCATGCAGCTGGCATATCACCGCATGAGTGTGAATGTCTGATTGTCAGCAGTGGACAGTTACAAAAAATTGACAGATGCAGCCCCCCTCCACCCCCCAAATTCTGATTCTAGAAAGGTGCGGGGTGAGGGCCTTTTGGAAGCTGTTTGACCATCTGACAAGCACTTGTGATGAAGCCTACTGGCAGCTTGAGACTGTTAGAACATCTCATACACTGAGGGCTGATAGCTGATATTTGATATTCATAGACATCGGCTTCCCTCTGCTGGTAGCTTGAACTATGTGCACCCTTGTTAGTTATTTATTACTTCAGTTCAGAGATGTAGAGAAAGGGCTGATGGATGTTGTATGTTTGAAATTTAAAATGTGACAGTACAATACCTGGTGTCTGTTTAAGAAGTGACAATACCACTAATAAGCATGTTATTTAGCTGGTCTTTTTAATAAGAATACTGTTTGATGAATATGTTGTGATCTGCTCTGTCTAACATACGTCTTTCTCTTCCTCTAGTGTCAGGAGGTCATCCAGAGCTCTCTGACAGTTGCCAGGACTCTGGCCAACGACGTGGACTCTCACATTTTCCCCTTCAATGACTTTGGCAAGGGTCTGATTAAGAAGTGCCGCACCAGCCCTGATGCCTTCATCCAGATCGCCCTGCAGCTGGCCCATTACAGGGTAAGTTCATATATCAATATTTTATGACTCAACAAAACTTTCATGCATTTATTTATTTGTTATTTAGTGACCTTTACATGCAATTCTTCTTGTAACTGATCCAGTCACACTCTTCTTTAAGTCCAGCAGAGGGCAGTCACAACTTGCCAGTTAACATATCAGTGAAGACTGTTGATGAATAATCGAATCAACACATTGTTTACCTTTAGATTGAGGCTGTATTTGTCTGATTTGAAGATCATTTAATAATGCAAAACACAACAGAAGCACATGATTAAACATCTTTGCTAAGTTAACACTCACAGCTATTTGGCATTATGTGTTAGATAATTTGTCTATATACCTGCCCTGGTAATGGCAGGTAGGTATAGTATTGCAGTTTAGATTCCTGTAATTTAGTCAATCCATTGCTGGGTTTTTGTAAATATAGTGTCAAAATTATTGTGGTTTCTCTTTTCAATCTTAACCCATTCTGTCTCTCAACAGGACAAAGGGAAGTTCTGTCTGACATATGAAGCCTCCATGACGCGTTTGTTCCGTGAGGGCCGGACAGAAACTGTGCGCTCCTGCACAATGGAGACTTGTGCCTTCGTTCGTTCCATGATCAGAGATGAGACAGTAAGGCTAAACAGCAGCAACGCACATCTGATTACAGTGCTACTCTTAGACACTGATCATTGATCCAATATGTAAATAATGCTGTTTGTCGTGTTTCTGATTTATCTCTTTCCTGTCCATTCAGAGAGAAGAGCGTCTCCAGTTGCTCAAACAGGCAGCAGAGAAGCACCAGAACATGTACCGCCTGGCGATGACAGGACACGGCATCGATCGCCACCTCTTCTGTCTCTATGTGGTTTCCAAATACCTCGGAGAAGACTCACCTTTCCTCAAGGAGGTATGAGGTGTTGTTGCAAGTCACTGTGAGATTTCAGCCCTTAAAGCTGTTATAATGCCTCTTGTAAGTTTCCCCCACCTCTGTGACTGCACTCTGCTTGATTTACAACAATACAAATGATAGAAACAAAGTGGCCATGAAGCCTCTTCATCTACTCACTTTTTATACACTGAGAAAAAATTGAGAGTGCTCACCTGTTAAACTTTTGATAATTTCACACTTTCCAAGATTTTGCTAAATTGTCATTCTTAAATCTTATCAAGCTGAGTTTCTCAGATTTCAGATCTCAGAATTGTCTGGACTAGTTGTAAATTAGGTCTATTCTTGATTTTACTGCAAAGACACAGAAGGAGTGGTAGGTGATTAGAAAATCTCCATCATAGAAGAAATGACTATTGCAAATTTTCAAAAATGTGTTTGAAAAAAAAAACACCTTTTACAACCAGGATTAACCCTAGATTAAGTGTTACGTCTGATTAATTTTTTCTTACTCTAGTCAGGAAACTGGCTCATAAAGTTTACAGGCACTCACAGTCATGTCATAATAAACTACCTAATTAAGAATCAACATCAAGCTATGAAGAATGAGCACATTGAATGTGTGATACCTTCGTGTTTAGGTTCTGTCTGAGCCGTGGAGGCTGTCCACCAGTCAGACCCCTCTGCAGCAGCATGAGCTGTTTGATCTGGTCAAACACCCTGAGTACGTGTCCTCTGGAGGTGGATTTGGTCCGGTAAGATATCCATCAGTAATTATTAAAGATAGAGTGAAGATGTCTGTACAGTGTTCCTGCAGTGGAAAACCATAGTTTGTGTCCTTTGTGGATGAGTCCATTGATGATAAATATTGATTTAATCTTAACTGAGGGATAGCATGTCACAATAAGTATTTAAGCATGGATTAAGAAGTCTGTACGTCTTGTTCCATTAGGTGGCTGACGATGGTTACGGTGTCTCCTACATCATTGTTGGTGAGAACCTCATCAACTTCCACATCTCCAGCAAACGCTCAAGCCCAGAAACTGTAAGTTCATTACTTTTCAATTTGTACAGACAATTTAGTTTCTTTTATGTCCATCAAAGAAGAGACGCGTGACCATTTTTGCTTTATTCCAGGACTCCCACCGTTTTGGTGCCAACATCAGACAGGCCATGCTGGACATGCTGGATCTCTTCCAGCTCGACAAAAAAACCAAGTGATCGTCCACTCCACGGGCGGAATAAGCACGACAAGTTGTGTTTAGCAGAACATATATTCTTCCTGAAGCTTGTACAGAATCAAATGTTATTGGGGGTTATTTTTAAGTTAATTGATGTTACAGAAATATGGATGATTGCGAGGTATTTTAAAGCATTACTGTCAATATGTGTGCGAGGCGTTTATGTGTACTATATGTATAGGCAAGGTGAGATTCAGGTGGTTTTGGGTACAGGTAGTGCACAGATCAAAGTTTTTATTCACACGACTGTACGCACCGGTGCCTTAGAGACTCACTAATGTAAAAAAGGGCAGAAAGGGAGGAGAAAGTTAGAGCCGCTGTAGTCTGAGACATTTCAGCTGAAGGACTGTTCAGTAGCATCATCTGATAAATGTATCCTGTTTTAAGTTGAGAGATGGTGCAATATTTTTACTAGTTCTTGTCCCCATTTTGAAAACCCTTTTGAATTCTTTCTGTTTTTAGATTTTCTTCTGGTCTCCTCTGTTGCACAACCCGAGTCACGTGTAACTGGCGAGTTTGTAACAGGCAAACTTGATGTTAAATATCATTAACAAATTGCATGTTGCTAATCTCATATGGCTTGGTATTCAAACCGCCACTGAGTCTGATTCTCGAGGCTGAACTTTTGATTTATAATTGCAAGAATTATAAATATTCTGTTTTGCAAAGTGACGCTGTGTGTTTCTGAAGACCAGCACAGAAGACAGGTAGCTGTTGCCACTGTCTAATCAATGGATCTTCTTTGCCTTTCAGACTCAAGTGCTCAGCCAGCGTGTTTGTTCTTTTTTAGTTGCCATGATTTCATGACTTAGCAACAAAGGCAGATCTTGTTTGTGTGCGTGTGTTTGTCGTTTTCATACTCAGGCTTTACTAAGATGGTATTCGAGGGTGCTGGCTGCAGCTTTGGGACATCAGTGCTTATGTTGGCGTGTCCAACAGTGGGAGAAACTGAGATGCAGTACAATGCCATGTGACCCAGATGAGCTGGTGGGTAGTATAACATGAAGTTTGCTGTTGAAGTGAGTAATGGGACAGGGGCATAGTGTGTGTGTCTGGGGTGATCCTCACTTGCACATGTTTGATAGTGTGTGGTTGACGGTGACTTTTTTTTCAGTTTCTTGTGTTTAAAAAAAAAGAGTGGGTGAACTGTACTTTAACTCTGTTGTGCACTCCACGATTGGCCGTTTAGTTCTAGCTAACCAATTCCAATACCTTGGTAGCCTTTTGTCGGATCAAGGGTGAAATGTTAACTTTTATGGGCAACCTGTCAAGTTGTTAGTTTCAGCATAGTGATGTTGCAGTTGTCAAGATGAGGTGCAGAGTCGCTTACTAGGATGTCATGTCTCTCCAGTACAGTAGGAAGTCATTTTCTCTTTGAGTAATGCTTAGGACGTACAGATATACAGGGGCTGTCATGTGTAAGAAGTCATTTCTTTTATGTATATGTTGTCAGTTCATCATATTATTTATTTTTTTTCCCCATGTTTTCACATTTTTATTCACAAAACAAACATGCATATTTGCCAGCTGAATGCTGTGGATGGTGAGCACTAAGTTAAAGCTTTGCTGATTCAAGAAGTGAGACGGACAAAATGCTTCTTTTTTTTTTCTTTTTGACATGACAGTTTTGTTATCACAGACTTTATAGATATGTTGTAGTTGTATGACTTTTTATTGCTAGACCTCATGTTTACACTGCTGCATGGTGTTTGGGGATGAAGCTGTGTATCTTTGCCTTTTAATTTAAAGATATGTAAAAAGACAAGCAGCTGATATACCAAAACAAGTTTTAACAATAAAGTGAATGTCTGACAGCTGTATCACCTCTGGGTCCACCGTCTCTTACTTTTATCAGTTTTGAATAATTCAGAACTTGGTAAAGAAAAGCACTGTGTTCACGACCTTTAATGCCAAAGTGATGTAAACAGCAGGACAATCAAATACTGGGTGAAAATGAAAAGTCAATTAATAGATTAGTCTATTTCAAGAAGCAAAAAGTCAGTTTCAAGCAAAAATTTTGAATTTTGAAAAACAAATGGCAGTCTCGTGGTGCAAGAGGGAAGGTTTGGGGATCACCATCTGGGGACCATGACTGTCTGTACAAAATGTCCTAGCAATGCATTTGATAATTGCTGAGATATATCAGTCTGGATCAAAGTATTGGACGGACAAATGTTGCCATCTCTCAGGTCAAGCCTCTAACAAGGTAAATAATTGTTGCAGGAGTCATTTTGTGGATAGAAGGTTCTCATGTTCTCAGACCATTCGCTCAGTGAGTATAAGCAGCTTTATGTGAGACTGTTGAAATGGCCCCTCAAGTACAGGTCATGTGCTTTAAGCCATGGATGGTCTTTCTTTTATTTTGGATGCTCAATCTGCATCGGTGGTCGTGACTATTAGTTCTGACAGTTTGTAAACCTCCTGAAACCAGTCTGGTGTGAAAATGAGATCTTTCCTTCCTTCGCTCAGTGTTGAGCTCCTCAAAGGGGAAGCTGGAGCCTGCCATCTGACCAGGTGGTCGGGCTCAAGTGGACGGCGCCCAGGAGCCAGTTCCGTCTCTGGGGGTATTAATAAGCCCCTCTGCCTTGGCTGCTCGGGGTCATACTCAGCTATTAACTTGAATTAAACATTTAAAGGCATCCTGAGGTGACAGATTCCCAAGTAGGGCAGGAAGTGATTACATGTGACAGTCTCCCTCTAGCTGCTGTCCACCACTTGTACACAGTCTCTTTCTCTCACACACACACCTCGATGTCACCCTCTCTCAGGCCTCCGATAGCGGGCTAATGTTTCAAGACCCCATTTCTAAGGTCTGCTCGCTCCTCGTCTACTCTGGGAACCTGCAGTTTGGCCGCTTTAAGGAAAAAGAATCACTTTCAAAACTGGGCCTTTGTATATATCAAAATCATGAATTGTGTCCTGGCTTTCTGTGCGTTAAGACATTTTTGATTGCACAAAGGAAAAAGCCAGTATCATGTCTACTCAAAACCCAAGACGTGCGGGCAAACTATGACAAATCCATACAGCATAATCAACAGACTTTAACCGGCTGGCTTCTGGACAACAAGCCTTTAAATTGTACACCTAATTGGCAAGCTGGAAAACCCATTCACTCGAGCAGACACTGAAACCTAAAACCTTGACTTGCACTTTCTAAAAGTAGACTTTGGGAGAGATCTGCGGCCTCTGCTTGTCACCAGTTTAATTCATGTGCCACTTGCTCCACAACACCCTCAAAGACAAGAGGGGAGCCGGTCTTGCCTCTCCTGTTTTATAAGCTAATCACGGGAGCGGGGATGTTCCCGTTTTGTCTGGTGGTAATCACCGGTAGCTGTTAACAGTGGAGAGTATCATTGTTCTCATTGCAGCAACTGTATGTAGATCATTTGTGTCATTCTTGATTCTTGATTTTGGCAGGACAGTTTGTTTTTGCACTGCCGGGCAACTTACGTAAGGCTCAGTTCTGCCCCAAACTAATTGGGTTGAATGTTACATGTTGGTTTAGGGAATGAAGAAAAAAATAATTGGACGGCTGTGTCCTGCTGCTAAATGTTAGTTTAAGGGTGGATGTCCTCCACCGCAAGCTTTCTGGAAGGAGTTGTGTTATTGTGCCATGATTCCACATTAAAGTAGATCTCACAGAGGTGGCTTCACTTTTCAGAATAAAGGATCAATATCAACAATATAACAAACTAATCATTGCACAGTAGATTCACTGGGATTTATATGTATGTTAACTAAACTTAAAAAAAAAAAAATCACATGGATTGATGAAGGTCGCTTAAGGTTTCAGTGTCCAGCTCTCTAACCTCTGCTGTCCTCTGCAGCAGAGTCCCCTCAGGCCTCTAACACTGTAACTTCATCACCTCACAAACCACACTGCCACACTAGAATGTCTTGTGAATTTTATCTGGCTGAGAACTGCGCCCAGATTTATTTAAATTTTATTTTGAAAGTGCCATGCGAATCTAAGTGATTAAGACGAGGGTGTAAAGGGAGAGGGCGAGCTCGCTGGTTGGCGTGGCGGGTCAGCGCATGTCTGCGGCCAGCTGCACCTGTCTAACTGCGCTAAAGGAGCCGGGTTCTGGGGCCCCAAGGTGGAGCTCAGCCAATGGGCAGCAGCAGAAGAAGGTAAGGAAAGAGAAGCTTAGCAGAGGTTGAGCCAAATGTGATTCCCCTGAGAATCTTTCCCACCGCATGCTCACCAAAGCTATAAATAACTTTTATTGTGTTTAAGTGGAATTAGTGGAGACGTTCGTCGTCAGCATGCTCACAGATATATAGACGTGGGCTCTCTGACATGAGGAGAAGGAAGGGCGGGGAGTGTTAATGATAAGAGCCTCGCGCACAATCATGTGCGCTCTCACAGGAGCACGTACGAGTGTAAGCAGACACGAACGTGGATGCAACAGATACCACAAGGAAAAACAATTAATCTGCATGATAGCCACTGCTCCACTGCATGTACAGTCAAGCACAGGGAGACATATTTTCCGACTGAGTGGATAAGAAGTTCCCAAAGAAAACTAAATTACTCCAGGAAGTGAAGTAAGAAAATGTAAACTTTATTGCAACTTTGTCGTTCTAAGTTCTCTGATTTACAGAAGAGAAAAACACTTGTAATGGCACAGTCATCGTAATATGTACATTGCTGATACTGCAATAATCCAGACACTTGTGTTGTCCAGATTTAAGAGTGGCATATTAAAGCACGTGGTTCACTCAGTCTGTGGAGGGAAGGAATAACACATCAAAGCTTTTCCTGCAACTTATACGTGAACATACCACAGCATTCTTTAAAAGCGAGCTCGAAAAACTCCTCCCACGAAGGGCTCGGTTGGGAAATCACAGTTTGTCCTTTGTACATTCAGCTCTAGAAGAGATTAAGACGTCAATGTGTTCACAACATAGTGCGTTGCACTAAGACATTTGGTAATTTGACAAGCTTCAGTTGACCTGAGTGTTCGCGTTGATACAGTAAACTCGACAGATCAAAGTTACACAGTCAATTTAGTGGTAAAGCATTCACTAAGTGATAAGGTTTCAGAGTCTGTATCGTCACTGCTGGCCAGTTAAGATCGTCTTGTGAAGAACAAATCAATAAAGAAAGGCACTGTCGACTAACTACACATAGAGCAATGCATCGTGGTGCGAAGGTGGTTACATTTCTCCATGGACTAGTTTTGAATATACAGTAATCACAAAAGAAAATCAGTTGTCTTGTTTACATATGATTTGCTTAAAGCATTTAGTCAAGGTTCAAACCAAATACAAAATTATCTTACATAAGTAATGCCACTAAACTAAAGCAAGCAATGGACGTGGATGTGAGTACAGGGATAATCCAAAGAGAAGCTAAGTGAAGGTACAGTTAGTTGTCATGTGGCCAATGCACCTTTATGACTTTAAATGTCGGGTTTCAACAATTTAGGATAAATCCAAGATGGCTGCAATAGACACTTCTTGCAATATGAGAGCATTGTATTTATGTATTTTGGGGTCTGAAGAGGTCTTCTCCCCACATCCTCCTATTAGATGAATAGTTTCTGAAAATGTTTGTCTGCATTCTTGCCAAGGCTCAGATGAGAAGATTGATACCACTCTCATAGCTGTGTTGTAAATAGGAAACGGATCAACAGCTTAGCACAAATGTGAAAACTGGAGGAAGTCACTGCTTCTGGTCAAGAAATAGTCCAAAACCAAACCAAGCAATTAAACCCTTGCTCACCATTTTTACACTTTTGTTTTGTACAGATTCAACAAATGAGGTGCAGATGTTACCTGGTATCAGTCTCCTCATCTGGTGTATTTCCCAACATTGTCGAACTATCGATTAAAAACTTTCTTTCGACCTCTGCGGTGTCGTCAACAAGGCATTCTTTCTAACTTAATTTGGCACCCATGAAGAAGAAATAGCACATCAACACATCAGACAAAAAAATGAGCAGCCCATTTAAAAGCCCTTACTACAGCAGGTTAGTAAGAAGGTAACATCTAAATTCAAATAGAGCCAGAGTTACAATTACAGTGGCTTGGCCTCATGTCCATCTGGCCTACAGTACTAAGGGACATTCAGACATGTCCAACAGAGTGGTATGTTGATAAATTAAGTGAAACTACCCTAAGAATTAAGTGTTAAGGGGTGATGGATATTTGTGTGTGATGACTCTGTAAAGCAGTGAAAAACCAGAACTTGAGGTACATTCATAAAACATCGGCCCGTTGGCCTGATAAGTTCAAGTAAAAGCCTTTCCGATGATTGAGCAAGACATACGGTACCACGGTGCGTCGGTCTCGGTACAAAGATTTCTGCGAGCTAACTTCCTCCCAATAAGTATTTCCCCCGAAAAAAACAGTTTCAAACATTTTCCTTTGTCCTTCTAAATCTTCATTTGGTCTTCTTGAGAGTTTCAGATTCGTTTTAAGCAAACAAGGGGCTTGCTTTGTTCCTCCTTATCAAGAGAGCCAGCAGCAGCTAAAAATTTAAAGACTGTAGAAATGCGGTATGTAAACACACAGATTTCTCCGGAACTTACATACAAAAAAAAAAAAAAAAAAAAAAGGCAGAACAGATCAAAAAGTCCGGAAACAAATCAGCCGAGAGGTAAAACCAATTAACATTTTTAAAAAAGGAAGAAAAAAATGTCACAAAGGAAAAAAAAAACATAAATCATTTTGAACTGTAAAGTGCAAGTATAAAAAAAAATCTTTCTACATATGTCAAGACAAGGTCTTGAGACAGGGTCAATGGTCTTTAGTGGAAAAGTGCAAGTTGAGAACAGCACGAGTATTTAAAAAAAAAAAAAAGAAAAAAAGAATTTGATTCAGAACAGTAACAGGATAAGTCAGGCGACTCGGTGGATCAGTGGATCATGACTCAGCTTCTCCGTAAGAAGACGGCCACCTCCTCCAAGGGCACGGAGTAGTCCTGTAGGAACGTGCCCCCGTCAAACACCTGAGCGTTCTGGCTGTCCTGCCACTGGAAGCCCCCGTCAGGTAAATAAATATCCCTCTGCACTGCCCCCTTCTCCACCACTGGTGCCACCAGGACCTGGAAACACACATACACATGGGTTTGGTCAGAGAAATTCAGATGTCATGGAGATTGTACACTCAATTAGCAAGACATCGGGTTACAGCCAGGGGTTGATTCATACGCTATCGAATGCCAAGTGTATCGGATGCTGACGGAGAGAACTCAATCCCCCGTCTATTAGAACGTCATTAAGTCACCTCGTCTCCGATGAGGAACTGGTCATCGATGGTGAAGGTCATGGGGTCGCTGGGACTGAGCCACCACATCGGCCGGTAGATGGGGTTTCCCGTCATCCGCCACTCCTCCGCATACTTTTCTACCAGCGGGACCACATCCCTCTGGTGCTTTGCTATGTAGGTCCGAGTTAGGTTCAGCACCTATGGGTCACCAATAGAGAGAAGAACATAAACATAATCAGGATTTTTGCACAATCATGTATTTTCAAGATTAGAAGTTAATTTTGTTTTCCAGTTGATCTCGCCATTATAAAAGGTAGCTCACAAAAAGTCTATTTAGAGCCATTGTCTGCCCTTTTGTGGAGCTTTATTTTCATTCAGAACCACTTTTTATTAATGTCCAGCCAAAAAATCTAGACCAACTGAGACACTGAAACCAACAAAAAAGCCACTTCCTTAACTAAATCATCTGCCACAAGGATTTCGGGACAAGAATAATATTGACAGAAAGATCTGCAAAAGACATTTGTGCCATCTCTACACCCAGACATGCAGACAGAACTTAAGAGCAGCTCATTGTTGACTTAGTGGTTTAACACTGTCCAAGTCTTTCTCCTGTCTCCCTCTGGCCAAACTACTTCAGCATTCCTGGAAGGGTCACATCCTCTCCAGTGTCCCATGACAAAAACAAAACTTGACCGCATCTATAAAAAATGTATTTTTATGAGCTGGGATTGAGAACATTTGTAGGAATGAGCTTGAAGTCACAGCCCGGGTTTGAGTGGATCTTTATCTAATTGAGAAGCCAGGCATGTGTGTGGGTTTGAGGTTTTATTGCTATTTGATTCCAGTGCGGTTGCTGCTGTGACCTGACTGAAGTATCACACGTTCTGGAAATAAAGGTGGGCTGCATTTAAACTACAGTAAAACACCCATTAAAAAAAAAAAGACTAATTTATCATGTGTAGCACAGCAAACTTTTCTCCTCTCAAATTTCTTCGCTCTCACTTCATCCGAGATTATGACTCGAAGGCCATGCAAGAGGCCAAAATGGAAAACATTGCTGCTGTCAAATGTCTGACTGTCCAAAAGGCCTATTTTTATCTTTGTCACGCAACAAAAGTCACAACCAATATATTTCGCTGCCTCCCTCCTCTCCTGGTGGAAAAAAAGGGCAGTTGATCACTCACACTGTGTCACACTTGTCAATTACTCATGGAAATCTTAATTGCCACAATAAAGATTTTTTTTTCAAGACTTGTCCTCAAATTCATATCATTCCTGCCGAGAGTGAGCCGTAAATCTGGAGGAGGGATTGTAATTCGGAACAGATGGACCCTTAACCACAGGTGATGTTGGGAGGGGGCCAAGCAATCGCTCCCATTGAGGGAAGAAGGGGAAGGGAAAATAGCCTTCACCCTCTTGAGAAACAGCAAGTGCTTTTCTGCTCGTGAAGCCGAGCCCCGGGTCCCACACTGTCATCGATATGTGTCGCTGAAGTCTGCGAGACCGCAGGCTTTGTTTTCCTGCTGTGCACGGTGAACAGCACGTTCCAGATTTCCAGTGGAGAGGCACATGTCTCTCCTGCTGGGGGGAGAGTCAGCCAGGTCTGACTTTCGATGCAAACACACTGTTGGGAACTTCTCAGCACTGACCCTTAAATCTGAGGAGAGGCTGCTGGGTCAATAAACTCTCCCTCTCTTGACTCTTTTCATAACTACACTGCAAGAAGGAAGCATAATCTCCCACTTCACCTGATTGGCTGAACTCAAAGAGAGGCCTAAAAATGTGTGATTATTTTATTAGTTATTTTTGTCACTTGTCAAAAATAGTAAACATGATTGCAGCGACTGTATGATGATTATGATGAAGATTATTCATAGGGTAGCAAAACCATAATTTTGCTCCCCCCTAACTGAATGATTCAGATGCATTTACTCCACTTGCTGCGTTGCTCGGACGCCTATGGGTGGCATTTATGCAGCCCTTCACTTGATCTCTCCGCTGTAAACATTAACAAGTGAAAATCTTGTTATCAAGTCTTATGTTAACATGATGACAACGCAACCTCAGCATGGGGTTGCAGGGGGATACTTGAGCTACTTGAGGTGCTCTAACTGGTGTGTGTGTTTTTCGAATAAAAATTGTAGTTGTATACCCGGTCCTCTCCGCACACCCAGGGCGGCGTGTGGAAGCTGATCACAGGGAGAAAGGCTGTGATCTCCAGCCAACGGATGAACAGCTCCTCATCTGTGACCAGGTCTCCGGACAGAGAGCCACCTGTAGGCAGGGAGAAGAAGAAGAAGAAATAAAACAACTGAATAAATACACTAGACAACAAACTGAATGAGTTTCTGCTGTAGATGAGCTGCAAGAGAGCCACTTGTAATATACTTCTATCAAAAAAAACAAAACAATAAAAAACATGGATGGCAACTAGCAGCTGTGCAATGCATTTTGCAATGAAAAAGGCAACACAAACTGTTTGTAGCCTACAAAGGGAACTAGTGGTGAGTGAACTTTGTATTCAGGTGCTGTCATCGGTGAACATTCTCAGTCAGAAATACAACATAAGACTGGAACAGACCCAGTCCAGCTTGGTCTGATCAATCATCAGTCGACACCTAAATCATATTTTGGAAAACTGGATGCAGCATTCTGGATCTGGATTCATTTGTGTTTGATAAGCCCAGATGGCCTGAGTTTACATGATACATTAATAAACACTTCAGAAGTTCATTCATACCTTGGGGGAAGAAATTAGTGACTGAAGAAAAAGACATTGTTGCAAGGTCCCAGTATGGTTCTGAAGGATGGTGTGTACAAGCATAAATCTAACAGTCACCCATGTTTCAATTATATCAGGTCATCTATTCTGTCTGTAGTAGTGGCAACTCTCAGCTCTACTTTCTTGCAGGCATCAGCTGTTTGTTGGGCCTTGACCTGCTATTACAGGAATTAGACTTCACTTTTGATCTTATCCTTTTGATGAAACAGTGAAGAATTACTCCCGTTTTTGTTTTTATCTAAGGGCAAATTATGAAGTACTGTTACAAACTATTCGCGATGAGAGAAGTGACACATAGACTGTGGTATTACCTACTGCATCAGGAATGAGGAAATTGTATCCCAGCAGAGTGTGGTGTAGCAGGGAGGGAATGATGCCCTTCAGGCCCATTGGGCTCCAGTCGGACTGCAAGGGGGTCATCCTCACAAACAGAGGCTGGTGGCTCGACCTGAGGCATAAACAGCATCATAATAAGCATGGAGATGCAGACAAACTGTCATAGTTATGTCAGTCAGGCCTCTGTTAGTTAATTAGTTTTTAGGTCAGTCTTAGTTTTGTTCTGTTCATTCCTGCCTGACATGTTTTTTGTTCTGCTCTGCTGTGTCTTGTTACTCTGTCTTGGTTTTCTGCCTTAGTTTCTGTCTCTGTTTTAGTTCGATCAGTTTGGTATATGTTCATGTCTTTCTTCTTTCAGCCCTGTCAGTCTTGTCATGTCATAGTCTTATCTTGTCGTAGTTTTGTCATGTCATAGTCTAGTCTTGTCCTGTTCATCTTGGCATGTGTAGTCTAGTCTTGTTTAAGTTCTGTCACTATTCACCTGTCATAGATTTTCTCCTCAGGTCTCTGTATTTGTCCATTTACCCCGCCTCTGCCTCACCTCTCCTACCAGACACTCCCATCTCATCTCATCACCTGTGTTCCCAGCTGCAGTCTATCACCCATCAGGACTCTATAAAAGTCAGTTCATTTCAGTTTGCCCTTGCTAGATTGTTGTTTGTTCATTGTTGTACTTGGTGTTAGTTGTTCCTGTTGCCTGTTCTTGTTCCTTCTTGCCCGTCTGTGCTTTTGTACTCAGTTGTTTTGTGGATTTTTGACCTCCCTAGACCTAACCCTGCCGGGAGTTTTTGTTTGTTGAGATTTCTTTTGTCTTCATTAAAGGCTTGAACTGCTGTCCATTCTTGGTTTTTTCCGTGTGTGCATTTGAGTCCTACCCCAGTCTTTATAACACAAACGGAGATCTCAAAATGTAAAATATCCCACTCTACAAACCATCTCAGCTGGTATTGGAGAAAAACTGATGAATGACAGAAAACACAAACTAGATAAGATGCTTGTGGTCATTACCGAGTCCCTGCTGTCACAATGGTGGAGTCTCCTATCCTGGTGGCCAGGTCAGCCAGCAGGCTGATGTACTTGTCTCCACCAAGCGCCTGTGGTGGCCGCAGGGCTTGCTCCTGAAACAGATTCCCTTCGCCCCCCTCCAGCATGATGTACTCCATCCCCAAATGGGCCTGCAGGGATCCCACTCTGTCCAGAAACCAGCTCACCGCTCCTGGGTTGGTGATGTTCAGCTTTACACAGAACTTTCCTCGCCACTGACTCATCACAGGGATCTGAAGGACAGAGTGTATTTTACATGACATATCTTTTCCTGTTTTGGTCATTAATTGAATGACATGCAGTGCCGGTGCTTTTGCACTGATCACACTGCTCTGCTTTTTATCTAATTGCAACAAGGGAATGGAGACATTGGAAAAAGGAAAAAAATCTGAGTTCTATATAATGTCCAGTGTTCTCATAAGTTCAGGAAATCTCAATGCTGTAGTTGTGGAGTATGTTTTTGGTGAATGGACCAATCACAATGTAGAGGAAGTGAAGTTCCTCCCTATGAAGAAAGACGACAACAACAACCAGAATAAAACCAAAGAAACCTGATTTAAAGGATGCAGAGGACTGTGAACACAGCTTTACAGTGCTCCACTTGGGTCTCACCAGCTGTCCCTGAGGGGCTGAGGGAAGACTGAGCCAGTAGGCCTCAGTGCCGTCCATAAGGGAGGTGTGGAACTGCGTGGTGTCCACACCCAGGAAAGGGGACAGGGTGATGGAAATGTTAAGAAGCTTGACAAGTGGGAGGTCCCTGGTCAGTCTCTTGGACATCCCCCTTTTCCTGCTGTTGAGGTAGTCATGGTCCTACAGAGGGACAGAAGGATACAACATGACAACTAAAGTCAACACTTTGCATTAGTGAAACAGCCTAACACCAGCATCAATCAACTGCCTACACTACATCTATATAATTTACATTTAACAATGTGCACTGATGGAACAATTCAAATTTCAATGAACTGGCATGACAAATGTTCCATGTAGATCACTTTGACACATCGATCGCTCCATACAGGCCATGTCTTTGTGAGCCAGTAGGTGTGACAACGTGACCTCTGTCAGAACCATTTACATGCATAATACCCTTTGGAATTTACATGGTGAAGTCAAGCAGAGATTTCAGGTTACATAACTGGGAAGCAAAACCTTTTAAGAACACAAAGATTGATCCCAGGAGGTGAACCTGCTGTATTATTACAAATTATGTAACCTCCGTTTTTAATGATCTTTTCCTCTTTGTGCTTTTTTTCCCCACTGAATTTACATAATTCTATTATCATTATTATTATTATTATTATAAAAATTGACAAAGAAGGCAAAACAAAGGTTGTTTCTGGTCTTTTTTTTTTGGAAAAAGGGGTGTGAAAAGCTGCATTATTTAGTGTCTCAGGAATAACTTCAGAAACATGCATGGCAAGTATATTATTAACCCATATTTTCCAACAGCAGCCAAACTAATATGGAAAGTGGAAAACAAAGGTCTTAGTGTGAGTGATCATTTATGAATACTTGTAAAACTGGAGTGAAAGAGAAGCCTTTTTTTAAATTTATATTTTTTACAGAGCATCATTGTTGCCAGTCACACTCCACACTCTTCATGGACAACTTCATGTTCCATAAGTTTCCATGCAGCACTGTACGCTTCACTGATTCTTTATGGTACTTATGGAGGAGAAGTGGGAAATGTAAATCCAACAAAACTGGTTTAATATCTTTGATGTACAAGAAAACTGGTGATTGTGGGCAAGAAGAAACTCTTGTTCACCACATGGAATCCATCTGCTATTCTTCACAATTTCTCCCCCCTCTTTTCTTCACACCCTCTGTGCTGGTAATGGATTTTACTGTAAGCACTGTGTATGAGCAGCCTGAGCTCGACCTCTCTGGTGGACAGGTTATGTGAAACTCCTCTGCTTCCTCTTCTTTTACACGGTCCAGGTCAGATCACAGCATCAAGCCGGTGTCAGGATCAACTACTCAAGTTAGTCTTGGCTGAAATCCCTTCCAATATCAACGCACTCGATTCAGCCATCCCACAGTTACCACGCTCAGAGCAACCTGAGATTTGTGTTTGTCTTCTCTTTAGCTATATTTGATTTGTAATGAAATATCACCAGGTATTTACTTAGATCCACTTCGCTGTGCTCCTTGTGGTTTCCAGGTACTTTTCCAAAAACATTCAGGGAAAGTAACTGGATAAATGTGAGATAATTATGAAGAATTATGGAGAATAATCTTCTGTGTTAAAATACACCACATAAAG
The DNA here is from genome assembly GCA_037975185.1 of Centropyge bicolor. Taxonomy (NCBI): domain Eukaryota; kingdom Metazoa; phylum Chordata; class Actinopteri; family Pomacanthidae; genus Centropyge; species Centropyge bicolor. Next base: position 5,605,633 of record JBBMOC010000009.1, on the reverse strand, counting down.
ACCAAATCAGACACATTTACAAGCTTCAAGACATGATTCAAAACGTCTCCTGCAGGTAGCGTGGTCTGCACTCTTGGAATTTTTTTTTTTTTTTTAACATGAAGGTAAAAGCCCTAAACCATCTTTTTTCTATGTTGTGACATTTCAGTGAACCTGTCCTCCCTCCATTACTCCCCACCTGTCTCCGACACTCTGGAGATCCACTTAAGAAAAGTCTTTCATCTCTATCCCTGACCAGTGTTGAACCTCTGACCAATGAACCCTCACCAGCCTCACAGCCCAGATGGTTGAAGGGGAGGATTTAAGAGTCCAGAGCCGCACGGTGTAAGAGCTGGCAGAATGAAGAGAGGATGGAGTAAAGAACTAAAAGGAGGCTTTAGGACTGTATATGTTGTAGTGAAGGTTCCTGAGTCAACTACTGATGAGGTATAAACATAAACACCGATGCCTTTGCAGATACTTTTTTTTTTTTTTTTAATTGGGTTAAGTTAAACTTGAGTGGAGCCAATGAAACTCTCCAAATAGCAATATGATTGAGAAATCTAACTAGAAAAAAAGAAAAATATTTGGTCTCATAATATAGATAAAGTGTGTAAAAGGCCCCATGAAATAGCCCCTTACTTTCTGAATTTGTGTATTTCTGGTTGAGAGATTGCATGATGCTTTTTTTTTTTTTTTAGCTTTTTCATATTTTTGCTCTTTTATTTGTTAGTGACCATTAAATATGTTATGTAGATACGACACTCCAGCTAAATTTTTCACGTAGTAGAATGAACATTGAGCATCTTCACTCAATCTAACATGATACTCTGTGATGCTTAACTCAGCCAAGTGAGATTGTTTGCACCTCCAGCTCAGGTTCGCCTTTGAAATTTCTCCAGGCTGCTAAAGATTTGAGCGATCTGAGAGCAGCAGAAGAGGCATCACATACCATATCAGAGAGGAGTGTGGTGGAATGTTCATTGAGGCTGATGACTCCCTCCCCCAGCTGGTGTCTCCTCAGACGATTAGAGAAGGTCCTCAGCTCCCTCTCCACCTTCGGCCCAGAATCCACATTGGCGAGCAGCTTCCAGAACGGCAGCCTGCAGGACACACGGAGGGATCACACGGGACACCTGGATGGATTTTACTTTACGACTCCCTAATTCCCCACAAAGTTGCAGTCAGTGCTCGCTGGAGCCACAGATGCATCAGTGATTGACTCAACCCCAGAATTCCTTAACGAAAAAATGAGGCATGGAAATCCTCGTGTCTGCAAAATATGAATCAGAGCTGAACTAACCACAGCGCCTTCATGTTGGGCAGCTCCCTGCTGTGCTGGGAGAGTTGTTGCACAGCTTCCTGGTGAGCAGCTTTCACATTGTGGGCCACACACACAGTGTACTGCAGAGGGAGAGGCTCCATACTGGGCAGCGACTGCAGGCAGAACTGCTGTCTGCTGTCCACCCCGAGCTGCAGGGGAATATCAGGAGACACAAGCACGGCGACACCTGCGCGGTAGCAAGCAGACGGGAGAAGGTACAGGATATTAGTTCATTACATCACGCTTGTCATTATTCATAACTGTCGCTTCAGAGAATCAGATACACCGATAATATAATGTTTCACTTCAAACAGATACAAGGTGAGGCGGTCCATCGCAGATTCCTGCTATATGACATAGTGCGCGAGTGTCACAGAGAGCAGGATGAGCGTGACGGATGGAGTGTTGTGGGAGGTAGAGTGTAGGCTGTGTCAGCTGATATTGCTTCCCTCAGATGTGAGAAAAACACCCCCTAGAATGAGATATAGCAGTATGCGGTTAGATGAGTTTACCCGGGGACTGCTGGCAACTTCTGAGTAGGTAAGTTACACTGCGCCCCAATGAGAGGAGGGTTAGGTGGTCTGGATATATATCAAAAGTCACATTGGTATTGAAGAGCAGTGTCTGTTTTCATTCCTTTTTTTTTCTTCACAGTTTGCTCCAGAGCATTAAAACAACACTGTAAATTACATCCCTTCATTTCATGTATAAAGAAGAACTAATAAGAAATGATTCAATAATTCAACTTCAGCCTTCTGAAAATACTCCTGTTCTCTCTCCTGTTGTATGTACATACAGCCTTTCAGAGGCTCTATGAAATGATAAGATTATGTGAAGCAGATAATTGTGTCCGCAGATTTAGCTGCCCTGCAAGGAATGCCTCGTCCCTCTCAGGTTACCCAGACCCCCATATCCTCACCACTTCTCACCCGTCCTGACTCCCACCTTCTCCCTCTCAGCTTTAACTACCTTCCTCTCCCGTCCGCTCCGCTCTGCCGTGGCTCTGCTGTCCCATTTTAGGTCAACAGAACCCACGGCTCTGACCCCCGGCCTCCAGTTTTTTGCACAACCTGCTCAAAGTAGCAAAACTTTGGGATTTTAGGATTTGGAGCCGATCAGCGGAGAGATTAGGGCGCAAGACCTGTTTTTCAACGTGGGCTGGCGAGTCTGAGAACCCAGGCTGAGAGCTTGGCTCGCCCCGGCCACCCTCTCTGGTTTCAATGGGCTTAGCCTACTGTTCTCATGCGTGCAGGGACCAGGAGCGGGCAGGATACTCATGTACCGGTTTATAATCAGATTAATAGTTTCAGAGATCAGTGTTGGAGCTCTGCATGAAGCTGAGCGAACAGTCTCGGGGCAGTTCTCACATGTTTGCAACTGATAATGTCAAAGAGATAGTGCTGGTAACTCCTCAGCTGCCTCTCACAAGGTATTAGATCACCAGCTAATTTATTCCTACAGATTCATAAGGGCAGATACAATTTTGTTAGGAAACACTGTTTGAACCACAAGGGATGAAATTACTTAAAAGAATTTTTTAATAATGCTAAGGTGCCTGTCAATAACGTGCATGTACAGCGGGAGTAGAAAGTGGGACAGAGGAGAAAATGTTATAGCTTTATGGACGGATGGAAGAGGAATGCAGGCAGTGGAAATAGAGGCGACCAGAGTACACCAGACACCGAGCAGCCTCGTAGAATGATGTGCAGATACAGCAGGCTGCAAACAGTGTGTTTCACCAAAGTGCACACGGGGCGGAAAGTGGAGTTTAAGTTTGCAAGCGTGACTTCTTGAGTCATATTTAATTTTTATGGGAAGTGACACTGCGGGGCCTCAAGGAAAAGGGACAGTCCGGTCAAAAACAGCTGTAGCTTTTATTCCATCTTTGACTAAACATGTAGATTTGAATGTTAAATATACTAAATCTTGTCTGATGTGTTTATACAGTTCTACTTAAAGCACTTTGCGTATACTGGTATGTATTTTAGTGTGTGGGGGGGACTCCTGATTGAAAATGCTTATTTAAGTGAAAAGCTCTGTACAACACACACGCTCATCTTTGACTGAGCTGTATCTCTAGATGCGTATACCAGAAGGGAGCAGGAATCAATAAGTGTTATTTAAAGAAAGTGAAACAGGTTTGAGGCCTTGAGTTACAGCCAAGGTGGGGTGCCCAGGAGTTTAAGGGGAAGTGAAGGGGGGGAAGACCCTATTTTTAGAACAATTCCTTAAACACTCCAAGCTTCCCCAGAAATATTTTCCACTAGTTCTCACTAGAAAATTAAACGCCTGACCGACTGTATCCGCTCACCTTCAAAGCAGCAGATGGGCAAAGGTAAAAAAAAAAAAAATGAATGAAGTTTATTGGGCAGATTTGAATGATTTGACACACACATACCTCGCTTTTACAGCTGCTGAGCGAACACACAAATCAAGCAACCTCGGATTCGCCTCTTCGCACACACATGAGCATTTTCACACACATTCGCACATACTTTCTTTAACGGGAAACCGTAGACTTCCAAGAAAAACAGAGCAGGACTTATAGGACCCATAAAGTTTCTGCACTTCCTCTCGCTCCGTCTGAGCTGAGCGTTTGGAGGTGGTAGCGGAGGTGACCCCGTGCACCTTCTGATGGGTCAGGAAGGTTTTAATGTGGCGTCTAGGCCCTCGGAGAGTGGCTGGTCTGGAGGAAAAAAACTGCCGCCTGACTGTGGACCAGATGGGCTGCACTTTTTTACCTGTCATATTTACCTACACTGTTATTTATGGCACCTGAGCACGCTCACAGACCTGACTGCTGTTATAAAAGATGTATTCAAACGCTAACTATGTGTGGAAGTGTGTGTGTGTGTGTGTGTGTGTTCAGGCATGCATTTCCTTAACAATGGAAACTTAGTTTCTGTGCCCAACCTCAAGAAATTGATGGCCACAAAACTGGGATCTTGCCATGGTAGTAAATTTCCAATTCCACTTATTGAAAATAATGAAACACTAAAGAGACTTTTTTTCTGCTCTATTTCTATCATCAATCAGTTTTATTGTTTCAAGTGTGAGACACTGTGTTTTGTACAAATATCACAAGTAAAAATGTATCCTGATTGGACAAGAAGATTTCACATCCCACATTCAAATGTTTGGATGTACTTTTCTTTTACTTAATCCTTTGCTTTTGCTTCGGTCTCAGCTGGTGAAATTATGTTTTCAGACAACTGAACTTTTTTTTTGGTTGATTTCATATAAAGAAATGATGGACTGCTGGAAACAAGGATTTTTTTCCCTGCTCATTTGTAAAATGCAGTTCAGTATTTAAAGAAGGAAACTGACCTGAGCAACCGCAGACTGACTACATGTTGTCTCGATGAAGAAGGTTGTGAATGAGCCAACACATACTGTAATTACATCAGTTGACAGAAACAGTTGTATCAATCTCCCATTTAAAAAGTCCCTCTCTACAGCCCTTGATGGAAAGTATTAGGTAAGAGATCGACTGTGGAAAATGTTGTGGGATGATTTTCATACAGTAGCCTTCTCATACTGGAGATGACAGCTTGCTTTTAACAAAGCTTCAGTTGGCTAAGTGAGTCATTGTTGAAGTGTTTCACCTCTTACTTGTCCGGGAGAGTCGAGGTTTCAGGGCAGCTGCCCAGGGACCTCCTGGTGACCTATTGAGTAACACACACAAGTGTTTTGGGGCAGCTTGTTTTCCTTCTACATGTGAGCTGAATATTTCGCCCATTTATTTCTGTTCAGCCTTTGCTAATTAAAACTCAACCAGAAGCTTTTCAGAATAAGAAAAGCACACACAACTAGAAGACAACATGCTTTTTACTCCGCCTATGTCCGTTATTATTTGGTACTAAACCTTTCTTTTGCAAGTCATCTCAATTATAGGTCTAGAAAAAGTGTCTCTACATCAAATACCTAGAGGGGTCGGGTCTTTTAGGAAAAACTCAAGACCCACTTACTAGCTTTTCCTGGAGTGTCTCATGGTCTTCATTAGCAAATAGTCGTCTGTGATTGGACAAAGCTAATATATGAACCTTGAGATGATTTGACTTCTTTTGTGGTCTCGCATTGTTGAGTAACAATCAATGTTTGTCTACTGCATCTTTTGCTATTACTCACCATTAAGCACCAAAGTTCTGTTATATCAAACACAGCTGATTAAGAATCATTATCTGAAAGAAAAAAAATAAATCAAAACCTGTGATGGTTACATAACTTTTATCCCCATTTGTCTGTTGAGCTCGGCCAGTTCCCTCTGAGAGACCAAACAACAAATAAGCAGGAGCAGTAAAGTATTATTTCTTTGGATCCCACATGGAAAGATTGAGTCAGAGATAGAAATAAAGAAAAAGGGGCGGGACATAGTGAGCCAGAGGGGAGAAAAAATAATGCTGAAGGGAACGATGGAGAGATCAGAGACACAAACAGAGGGAAAAGGAGGTAGTGCGTATGCACATATACTGTACATGTGTGCATGTGTAGGAGGCGGTCGAACATCTTAAGGAGTTGTTGTTGCTAAATCTGACTCTAATCTCCGATGCTGACTTCTTAAAGGCGAGCATGGAACAAGTGCAGATATGAAGAGACAGTAGATAAAAGACTTTTATTGGATCCAGACTGAGGGCAAGAGAGTTGGTGTTGTCAAAGTCAGAGCCATCACACCCTCCTTTATTACAGCAGCCTGCTGTGAAAACAAACAGGAGCTCTCCAAGCCCTTATTTGTAATGATGAGTTGAGGAAACTGTGATGAGAGCCAAGTTATCTGTCTCGTGTAAACATACGGTATCTGCATGCCGACTTTGAAAATATGAGGCCCTCTGAGGATGATTAATGCTCATATAAAAATAATAAGGGAAATTTTCCACTCTGATTTTTTACCCTAAAAAATGGTAAATACGGCTGCTCACCGTATGTTAATATTCAAAATAAGGTGATTTAGAGTCTAATCTATTCATTCAAATTAATGCACTCATTACCTCAGTGTGTGTGTCGATAAAGTACATTCAATCTTAGTGCATTCAATTTGCTGACTGAAATAAACTCCAGTCCCTACCTAGAAACATAGAAAGCAAATCACATCTGTCTCTTTCTCTGACATTCAGTCATGGCAGCAATGTTCTAATTTCTGTTTACAATTTGTTATTATCATGCTCCCACATAATAATGACAAAGGTGTGAATGAACTGTTGGGATGGCTATAAGCTCTGAAATGTCATCGACCATCATTTAGTTATTGAAGGTTTTGAAATGTGAATCTGCCGTCACTTCTACTGAGCTTCAAAACTGATAGTTGCGTTATAATTTGAAGTATATGGTAAAATGTTTTTTTAAATGCATGTCACAGGGATTTCAGCCAGATACTATAAAATAGTTATTTATTTAAATATCTTTGCAGGAGAATTTTATTTAAATATATTTCATAGAGCAACAATGCAACAAGGCATCTATATGCATTTTAAAAAATTAACTGTTGGTGCATCTTCAGCTGGTTTAAATCATTATTTTAGGACATGGACACAGAGACAGTCCCTGTCAATTCAAAGTCATGTTACATCTTGTGATTTGACCATGTGTAGTAATTATATTTAAAAGTATAGGCATGTTGACAATTTATCTAACACTTACAGTACATTTGCTCACTAAAGCCCCATGTAAACTGTTTCTTTAAGACCCCCAGATGGGTAAACGTAGAAATAAGCCCCTAAAGCTTCGGGACGACTTCTCCCAGAGTCCCGTCTTATGTTTTAAATGCAGGATGTAGCTTCAGTGATATCTAATCTGTTCTTAGTAGCCCAGTTGTTTTTGTATGGATAAAGACAGGTGGGGCTTTGACAAGTTCCTCCAGTTGGCAACACTCTCAAATGTCACGCTATTGCACAGTTGCATATATCTTCTCTCCTGTGGCTCTGCTTTACTTTTCTACCTCGTCTTTACTTTGCTGCTCTTTGTCATTTCTTCTTGATTGTGTTTAATATCATCTAATGCTGAACACAATGCAGTCATTCTGCTGCTCTGTCGCTCTGCGTTCACTCTGTCTGTCTTGCTCTTTAACCGTCCCCAGGAGTCTTCTTGAGTTAGTAACGTCAGTCACAGCTTCATACTTAATACATTTATAATGCGCCCCCATGACTAACTAGAGTCAGTGAAGACAGGTCCCAAGCACACACAACTGTCAGTTGCTTCAGGGCCGTGATTACTGAATTAAAACTGCAGAGTGTTTGTTTTCTAGAAAGCAGATTCAAGGAAAAGGGCGGCATTATAGCTCTGATGAAGGCTTTGTCCAGAAATGCAGATTTGTCGGTCCATTTATTAGAAATGAAAATGTTCAAGACATGTGGTGATTCTTTTTTATTACCTCTGGAGTGCTGCCTTTCATGAATCTGTTTCGAGGAAAACAAACATACTTCAGTTCTCCCGCGCCCCCCCCCCCCCACATTAGGGACCAGCATCAAACATAGTTGATCCAGCTCCTCTCATCTTGTATAAGGAGTGCTGTTCCAACCATGATGTGCTGAGAGTTCAAAGCATATTTTCCTGAGAGGAACTAATATTATTGACTGAGAGGTGCAGAGTTTCAAGCAGAAATACACAGTGAAAAGTTGAACTTTTACTTCAGTGGTCATATTTAAAGCCCAGTCACTTTTGTGCAGTTTTACTTGGAAACACAACAATTAACACAAAATATGGTTATAAATTAGATACAGTTTAAATTAAAAAAAGATTAATTTTGTTGTCTTTATTTTACGTGCTGGAGTAATAAAAGCCTGGCAGTAAAAGTTCTGAGTTCTGCATTCAATTAGATTTGGTCGGTTTACATGCAAAAATAATAACATTTTGCTGCCAAAACTAGGAACAAATCAATAACCTGATTAAGCCTTCACACGGTTGCATAAACTCACAGTTTCCTATAATGATCCCGTTTACTATCCACACATAACTGTGGATTTTTTTTTCCATAAAAGCTGCTATAATTGTTTCCTGTCCCACCACTGTTAACCACAACAACAGCACAGTTATGACTCTACCACTTCATGCTGTTCCGTCGCAGCCACAGTCATCTATTGCAACAAGATCTGAAGCTTCAGGTACAGAGCTGTTGGACAGAAGGAGATGGCAAATGCAGCTGTTGCAGTCTGATTGTGTGACGTGTTTGGATAGGAAAAATAATGGTGGTCTGGAGGTTGTTTGGTTATTTAGATAGGAGCAACAATTGTGTTTCAACATTTAAATTTTTTGAGATTCCTTTTTCATGGAAGTTTGGGTCTAGTGCTTCTTCAAGCTCTCGTTGTCTGGAACAACCCTGATGATATTCACTACATGACTTGGGAAACTTTGCATTAAAAACCAACCATAACCATCAATATGTCAGATACTTGTGTGGTTATTTTGCAGGACCTTATACAGGATTTATTCAAGATAAGCAGAGGATCTGATGTGTGTAGCTGCAATGTGTTTTAGACAAAAAAAAGACACTTAAAACAGAACAAACACCTATTCCTGAGATGAGGGGATCAAGCAAGGTGCAGGATGCAAACTGTCATGAATGCCAGTCATATTCAGACAGTAGTTATTACTGTGCCATAGTGAAATTACTGCCATATTTGAATTCCAACAGGACTGTTCTAGGTCCAGATGTGTCTACTGGTTAAAAAATGAATAATGAAAATGGAACCAACAAGCAAACAGTTACATACAGTATAAAAAACTGTTCAGTATGAAAGGTGGGTGCACTTTTGCCTGTGCAGTGGTCTGAGGAGACAGGCAGACAAACAGCAGTCAGTTTTGGGTGTCAGTCTTAATGTAACAATCAATTTGCATTTGCATCATTGGATCGCCTCTGATTGTTTCCTTGTGAATCAGAACATTTCACAACTGTAGATGTGCATTATTCCAAAAAATGACACATTTTCGACACATTGGCCAAATCTGAAGCATGACAACCTGCACTGTTTGGTCTCTTTAAAAGAGAAAAATCTGACCCAAAACACAAACGTCCAACTCATTTATCAGTAATAATTTCTGCAGAGCCTCAAGAGGAAAGCAGCAGAGCACTAAGTTCAATACATCTTCAGTCATGATTCTCTCTGAGGCAAATGAGAATCATGTGACTGTGAGAGCCAAACAAAAACATCCTTGAACTTTAAAGCAAATATCATGTTAAATATACCTTTAATGCTCCAATAGACATTGCTGTCATGGCTGAGCATCAGTTTGCTATGTTTGGGGCTATGCACAGTATGTGTCTGTGAGTGGTTACTTGGCAACGTTCAAACAGTTGTTCTCATCGGGATCTCGTCTCATGTGAGTGTGTGTTTTTTCTCTGTGTCAAGCTGAACAGAGAAACAAAGGGTTACAGGCTCCTGATAATTACCCACTGTCCTCTAGTAAGGAAGAAAAGGGATTTAAGTCATGTGACTCTCTTGTTAAGCCTGCTACCGAAAAAGTCTCAAAATGTGCATGGGTGTGTGTGTGTATGTGTGTGTAAGTGTGTGCATTTGTTTTGGTCAGTATGTGAATGAAGGTGTGCGAGTCATCTGCTGTGACTATTGGATTCACAGCAGATGATTGTTTGTATCACCTCATTGGCTGATGTCACAGCCTTCACTCTGGTCTAGAAGCTGGATTGTACTTTAACTTTGCAGCTACTCAATACACACACACACACACACACCTATACAGGGTTCCCATACACACATAAAAAAGCATGTGCTCTAATGTGCAGATATATGAGTTTGAGCTCAGTAAGTAAACCCCAAAGACAATTTGAGGGCAAAGTTCCTGAGGTTATTGCCATACCCACTAAGATACATGTACACACACACCACTCGTTCCTCATCAGTTACATTAACCATTCACATCCGCCAGTGGTCCCTGCCTCCCTCCTTTGCCCCCAGGACAAAATCTAACACCCCCAAAATAACCTGGTGAGTTATAAGAGTCAGCAGGGCCCTCGTCCAACCTGCCCTTTTAATAGAAACAAAAGGCAATTACCTCTGTATCCCTAAGAGTTAATTTAAGATGCTAAAGGTGGTTTACTTCCCTTTGTAGTCTAATCTCTAAATTAATAAACTGGGATGCCACAGACAGTGTCGGGTTACGCTCTATTTGTGGGACAAGGCAGGCAGTGAGTTTTTGGGGGATGCTGGTTCTGGAGGCGGTCGGACCATTATTCTCAGCTCAAATGCACACACAAAAAAACATGTCAGGGGGATCAGTAAGAAAACACAACAACATCCACAGGGCTTCCCTCACGCCCTAGGATTCACGCTGCACATTGTATACCCGCTGATGTGGGGTCCGATTTCCTGAGCCCTTGCTCTAACCCTGCATCAGTGGCAAGTGTGGAACAGACAGCTGACCCTGTGTCATTTTAAAGATTTGGAAAGGTCTTTCTTACTGTAACGGACCTCGGTGTGAAGAAGAGCTGCAGCTCCACTTTTGCTGATGAGATACTCTCCGCTAAAAGCACATCTCGGTCAGATACGAACGATTCACTCCAACCGTGACCTCTCACCTGATGAGCCCAGGAAGTAGCGCTCCAGGGCAGAGCCGAAGCCGGAGGGATTGTCCTTCAGGTCGCTCACGGTGAAGGGCTGCGTGGTGGCGTTCTGATCGTTGATGGGCCAGGTCTGACCCCGGACGCTGGCGCCACCATACCAGGACACGTTGGCCATGGAGAAGCAGTCCTGAAATGATGCACACACACACAGAGAGAACCAGAACAGTGTGAGGGGACGACACATAAGACAGAAACAGCAGCTCGACTAAAAACTGATGCTGACTAGAAAAAGTGCAAAAGGTACAGAAAAAAAGTGAGTCGTAGGATTGAGGATTAAAAGATTGAAGAGGGTTTTTTTAAAAACTCAATTTATACCATCACCAACACTTTGAGAGTGTTTGAAAAGGTCTGAAAACACGATTTGAGCTAATGCACATTTTATAAGTGTAATTCATTTAAATTCCCAGTCACATTATGAGAGGATGCATCTAATAGTGAGTGGGAGTTGCTGTGACTTTAGTGCAGAGGGGTGTGCGTGTGTGATGGCTGGTACACGAGCCTGTCTCAGAAAGCAGCAGGGATTGAATGACAGAGTGTTTTCTAAGAGAAAGCTCGTCCTTCCGCGTGCGTCTTTACGCGCAACCCGGGAGCTCATTTAATTCATGTCAGCACATCCGGGCTCGGCCGAGGAGTTTCAGAACAGGTGCCAAGTGGTCACCGGGCTGGAATTTCTTTGGAAATGAGAAAAATAAAGGCAAGTGAAGTTTGGAAAGATTTTGTGTGAGCGGTCGCGCCACATGACAGGGAGTTATGGCGAGGAATGTTCCAGCGGGGACAGATTAACCTCCCCAAACATCCAACAGTTAAATGCCTTTGATAATTAAGCTGGAGGGGGGAGAGTACAGTAAGTACTGAGCCTGTAAAGAAGCACAACAACTGTGACGAAGCGGCTTTAACACGAAATCTACCCCCTCAGTGCAGTTGGATGGGAAACTGTAAAAATGGAATCACGCTAACTTTTTTTTCCTTCTCTGTAAAATCATGTGAACTAAAATGAGCCGCTCGACAGTCATGATTCTTTTCTTTTTTGTGGTTAAAATAATTCAACAGGACGTCAGAATTTGAGAATTATTAATTGAATTATTAAGCACAACTTTTAATGACAATGAAACATTAATTGCAGCATTTCTTTATCTGCATCATAGAACCAAAATGTTTCACTGAATTCTACACACATCCTGCTGCAATAATGCAATAAATCCACTCATCCAATCTCCACATGAAAAGGATAATTCCACTATGCAGGGATGTAACAATTCTATAAGAGCCAAATTAAACAAAATGAATGCAATGAAAGCTTGATGTTGAGTTTCCACAATTTAAAAGACTTCTTCTTGTCAAATACGGGTTTTACATTGTGCAACAGTATCACACGGATGCACACTCACACCACTGACTAAGCTGCAAATGAGGCAGCTCGATGCGTAAAAGTACTTTTACGCATCGCGCGTAAAATGGCATTTTGATAAGACTGTGCGTAAAAAAAGGCAATTTTCATAAAACCCTGACTGTGTTCACTGGCTCCTGAGCGCACACTGTGATGAAGACCTACCCTCAGCTCCACATGACAGTGCACCGGCGCCCAGGTCATGCTGTAGCACTCCGTCTCCGTCTCCTCGTTCACCTCCAGCGAGATCTTCACCTCGGCCACCGACTCCCACGTGTAGCAGAACTCCGTCTTGTTGAGCCAGCACAGGTTCCTCACGAAGGGAACTTCGACCTCGGGGTTCCCCACGTTGCCCACATCTATCTCCACATAGGTCTTGTCCTCCGCCAGGGTCTGTATGACCAGAGAGTGGCTTCTCCTCTCCCAGATCAGCCCGCTAAAAGTCCCCCTGAGGATCCAGTTCTTGTTGGGCTGGTCCACCACTTGCCAGTATATGATCCCGATGGTCATGACAAAGAAGACGGCCACCCCTAGACAGGCTATAGCTCCTTTCCACGTCTCGTTCATCTCCTTCAATCCCGTGTCCCATGTTACCTCTGGGATGGGGCTAGGGTTCCTATTTCGAGCGTGGGGCATGTTGGTTTTGGAGATCAGCAAAAAGAATCAAACAGAAAAAAAGCTGCAGAAATTTCTGTGCGTCAAAAGCCTCTGTTGCTTCATCATGTCATGGTGTTTCTCAGTGAGGCAACGGGGTTAAAGCAACCCTACACTTTTATCTTTTACACCGTTTACACTGATGGGGCTTTTCTGTGCGTAATTGTGCCAGCAACAGAGACCTGTCATGTGAAGATAGCTGTGAGAAGAAAAAAAAATCCCAGCAGGGAAACAAGACAGTATGAATGAATAATGGACTTACCACATACTGCTGCTGTGTTAAAAGAGCTGGATTAGTCAATTGCATTGGCTGCAGAGAGCTCGTGCGCAGCCCCAAGCCGGGTTTGGCAGCAATGCCTGCGAATAGCTCCTCAGACGCTGTCTTGCTTGCCCTGCACTTTCTGACGTAACGCCGGCTTGTTTCTTCAGAGGAAAGGTAGAGAGAGGGGTAAAAGGGGGGGATCGGGAGTCTGGGAGCTGCCCGCCGGGGGGCGAGGAGGCCACGGACAGCCTGGGAGGGAGAGACCCCCCCGTACACACACACTCCTCCCCACGCGTGCTCGCACAAACTCTCCGCGCGCTCTCCGTGCGTAAAGGCTGTGGACCGTGGCACCGGCTGGTTTGGTGCACGGCCAGGGGCGTCTGTTGGGCATGGCGAGGTTTAGTCTTGCCTTATCCACGTTTGATCTCGGGGTGTTTAATGTTTCAGTGGGGAGCAAAGGGTGATGTCTGAGATTGGGTTTTGAGTTTGAAGGTTGGGTTTGGACCCAGAGACTAAATTGGCTTTAGACAGTTTGACAGTTTGACAATTTACAAACCAGGATGAACCACCTGTCACCCAACTAACATCCCTGCTGAAGTATTATAACCAAGTATTATTGTCATTACAGATTATTTTCATTGCCTTGCATCCTGAAATTTACAATACATACTGAGTCCTTGTATACAATGTTAAATCCAAAAAAGAAATGTGCTATACAGAATAAACATAATATAGAAAAAATAATGTATCCTGGAGCTCAAAAGTTTATTAAAGCAAACCTCTGTTCCTTAAGGATGTATTACATATTATTAGACATTTAAATAGACCTGAATAAATTAAAAATCTGTCACCAACAAAGATAAATTTCCTTTTTTTCTATCTAAATTTTCTATATGTTTACTCTTCATGCAATTTGTTATCTGCCGTATTGTTGCTTTAATAGTGACACTGGAACACACAAAAAAAACATTATCTCACACCACTGGAAGAAATGTCCTACCAAAGAGATGCTAAAAGCCAAAGGAGACTGCATTGTTTGAATAAATATTTTTTTATGCTGAGTATCACAATTTCAAGGCCTGATATGCAAATAGTTAAGGTTAGTTTTTTTGTTTCAAATTAAGACAAAAATCTGCCATTCAACCTGCTAGAAGCGAGACAAACTAACCCTCATATGCAGCTCTACTTTCCTAACCTACATTCAGTGTTCAAACTTTATGACCAACATACATTTTCTCTAGCTTCTAGAATGTGTGTTGGGTTTATTATTAGTTTTACAGACACTCAGTGACATTTAACGGCTTGTGCTTTAGCAGAATCACATATAATAATAAATTTTAAAAAGCAATAGTAGAGTCTGCAGAGGATTCAGAGCGTGATGTGATATTTCAAAAATATATCATAGGTTGTGTGAGGTTTAATGTGCTGTGTGGCTCATGCAGAGCTGAAGACATCTGAGGGCAGGAATGTTGTTTATGAGTGCCTCAAGGGTAGCGGGTGGTGGTGTGATTGGTCGAAGGTGGCACCCGTTGGCATTTGGACCGTCACCATCCATTGTGTCTGGAGTTATAATGACAACATAATATAGCTGGACTACTGTTTGACCCATACTGTTTGACAATAAATATGTGTGCTGTGTCAGTGTACATGTATGAGGATGTGCAATACAGAGCAATGCTCAAATTTTAGATCTCGCAGAAGAATTTTTTTTTGTCATAACCTCCTGAGATGTTGACTCATTTTTATTCAGTGTCACTCTTTGTTTATTCCGAGTTTCAGTTTTTACTGTAACATGGCCATGGCTCTATTGGTATCCAACATCTTTATTAGACCCAAAAATAAGACAAGAGGAGTCATGGCTTGAACAATGTTGTTATGTTTGTAGGTTAAGGTCTTCCACAGTGCTGTGCACAAGATTTCCCAAGAGTGTCGGCTGACATACCTTGAGGATCAGTTGCCCCCATCCCCGTTTATGCATGTCAGCCCGGCCCCCCCCTCCCGATCCATCACATAACTCTGGCAGGGGCAGAGACACTGGATAAGGCTGTGGGAACGTGTGTGAGCGCTCTACCTATTCACCCACTCCAACGGTGGACGACTTCAGGATCTCTGGAAATCAGCATGTGATTGTGTGTGACTTTGTGATGATTTCGTGCCCAACTTTCAAGATAGAATGGGGCAGACGAGTCTGTTCTCTCGTTGTTTCATGCAGGAAACAAACATTGGTTCTATTTGTGCACTGACTAGTATGAGAGTAAAAGGCATAGAAGCTTCGGTCAGTTAGTGTGTTGTTGTCGTGATAGTTTCAAGCTTTCTCACAGTGAGACGAGCAATGAGCATCTTGGTGACATATTTATGCAGTTCTTTGCTTCAAACAGTTTCAGATGTTGCATTTTATAAGTGCATTTCAGTGCATGTACGTGTACTGTAGATGAATAAGCATTTGCATGTGTTTGCGTGTGCATGCTTGCATTCAGACCCCTGAAATTCAAGTTCAGCGTGGGCCTTGTGGCAGCTAGGCTCCTGTGTCAGAGGTCAGGCTCATGACATCAACGGAACATCCAGGGGGGAGGGTCTAAATTTACACACCATCCAGATTGCTCCTGACTGCATCCCTCACTGCTATTAATAGGCTGAGGACTGCTGCGTGGCATGCACCCACTCCCTCTGAGAGTGTGAACATGGGACGTGAAAAAACAGAGGAATCTGACCTGAACTGGCCACTAGCTCTGACCACTCATTTAGTGTTGATGGCAAAGGGGCAAGGGTTTAATTAGGTGTGGGGTGGAGGGACTAATGGTTTATGTTTTGTATGTCAAGTGGACTCGCTGTCTCAGTCAGGCTACAGAAAGCTCAAAGTTGCAATTACTGAAAACATCTTATAGCCCAATTAAATTGACATCACTCAGGTGCTTTACATCTCATAGAACAAATACTATCTACAAAACACTAAACATTGGCTGTAAATATTGCTTTAGCACAGTTAAGGTATTTTTGAGTGTAATTATTTTTAAACATTACAGATTGAATCCCCTGCTCTGTCTTTATGAAGTCCTGATTACTAATTTTCTTAATTACAAATAATCCAAGAAGATTAAGAATTTACATCTATTTTGAGCTGATGCTAAAATTAGCATGCTAACATAATCACAATGACAATGCTAACCCAAAATATTGGGCATATTAAAATTCTGACCAGATGATGGTGCTAAATGATAAGTCAGGAGATTATTTGTATTCATTTTCTGGAAACCATGTCTGTACAAACATTTTTTGCCAGTCCATCTTGTAGCTGTTAAATTATTTCACTAGATGACTGAAAACTATGACCAGCTGATGGCGCTACAGGAAAAGTCATGTGTTCACAGAAGTCAGGAGGATTCATCCTCTGGTCAACCGGAATGTAGGCACCAACCCATTCAGGAGTTATTGAGATACTTCAGTCTGGACCACAGTGAGTCGAGTGACATGTTCAGTGACCCCTGACAGATAACAAGCCAGTGAGGCCCACAGTCTTCTATCTATGAAACATCTGTTACAGATTGTCAACGGGGATGAGAATGGTTTTACAAACAACTACTGCCAAAAATGATAATTGTCTCCCCCGGCACAGTTCTGCCTCATCCCTGGCTGTGGTGCATAACACACATAACACACTGTAGCCCCAGTCTACTCTATGAGCCTCGAGCGCAGCGGCAGAAGTTAACTGGCCACTGTTGAATTGGATCTGGACTCAAAGTTCTCTCATTGCTCTCTCTGTCATCCAACCATGTTTCTGTAACTGCTCTTAATCCACTTCTCTGTAGCTCTAGGTACAGGGCTACTGCTGCTGTTGCTACAATCTCTAGATAAGGTGTTTTGCACATAGAGTGTTATATAAAATCTCAGCTCAGCAACTACTTGTGGAAATGATTCAAGGCATCAGGATGGTCCATTCTTCATAAAAGTGGCTTCAGAGGGAAACACTAAAACAGCAAGTCCAGTTACATGCAAAACTATTCACTTCAACTGACAAACTTTTCCATCTTCACGTCTGGATCTTCAATTTACCGTTTCCCTTTTTTCTTCTCTAGGACATTCAATACCGACAACTTCTCCTCCGGCTGCCTGAGATCAGGGGGGAAAGTTTCCATGCGGCCCCAGCGCCCGCTCTTGGCGGGACAATCCCGCTGTAGACTGAACTGTTTCCGTCTATCCACCTCTGCTGTTAGAGCGCTCCCTCCTCCTCCCTTACTTTCTCCCTTTTTGTACTGTGACACAAACAACCACTTTCCACTGCCCCAGACCTGAACCTACAATCCGACTCTCTCTCTCTCTTTCTCCCCCCCCCCCCCCCCCCACACACACACACACACATAGACACACAGAATTAAATTGTGCAATAATTGATTGCTGATTTAAAATTAACTTTACATGTAAAACCAAGCATGAATGTAATTGATATGAGTGGATGCATTTGTGTATGTGTGCATGCTTGTATGCGTGTGAGTGCGTGTCCCACACTAAGCACTGTAGCTATAAAGGCCAGGCATTTAAGCGGCCAAGCCATTAACCAAAATATGACCATAACCATAAGCAAAAAAAAGCAACATTCATTTTCACAAACAGCAAATTTAAAAAGTAATGAGAGCAGCAGAGCTCTTGCAGGCATTCGCCCCAGTCATTTGAAAAGCAATAAAACCTCTTTAATCAGGTTTGTATTCTATGGGAACCAAATTAGATAAAATTAGATCATATCGTAACTTTTTTTTCCATCAAAGAGCTCAACTGTGTGCATTAACAAACAGGCTTGAATCGCATCTATAAATGGCAGAGTTGGATAACAGTGTGAGACCGAACCTTTGGCTTAAGATTGCCACGGTTCATGTTGCTGGCCCCCTCCACTCCCCTTAGACCTGGCCTTGTCTGCACTGGATGAAGCCTTGCTAAACACTGGCTGAGGTAATGAGTGCAGCTACTGCTACTACAGCCAGAGCAGACTCCAGGGCTAAGACCAAGGTAGATGTAAGTCATAAGAATGTGGAAATCATCCTTCCTCAGATACACACCCAAACAAATGCCATCCTGAAAGGTATATTAGTGATGAATGGGCCACCACACACTTGGATAATAACACATTTTCTTCTCCTAAATGATAATTATTACAAACTAACAAGTAAAATCATGTTTGACTCTTTGCTAATATATGTGTTTATTGATGTATAGATGCATTAAAAATTGAGGGTTTTAGCTTCAAAACCAGTCAGGCTTGTTGCACGTTGTTCCTTATCTCCCAGCCTTTGTTATAAAGGCACAACATGCCTAAGAATGTAGGAGTTACTTTAGGCCATTATGCCCTTTTTATTTCATAGTAATTATAGTGATCAGTTAATAAAATCACCACATGATGAACCAGAGGCATTTGGGGTCTCTGATAGTCTGGGCATTGGGGCTGTTGCCCTATTGATCTGGTTGATAATCCAGTCCTGTAGCAAATTCATAATTTATTAGATTCATAGTTAATGATTTATCAGTTTAGCTTTCTGCAAAGGTCCTTCACCTTTTTGTGTCTTTGATGCCAACACCCACAGTTGTTCTGGTAAATTTAGTAATAATAAAGTCAGGAATCATTTTCAGTATTAGAAATTAGCCAAGTATGCATATTTAAATGCCACAGGGACAATAAATATGAAAGACAGGGAAAAGATCATTGGTTGAGCCTGGGATCTGAATCAGCAGCCATCAAGTCACAGACCGCTACTCTAATGCATAAATGACAGCACAATATTAGTGGAACAACTTGCGCGTTATTGTCTTTACTCTAATAAACAATCATTGAATCATGTATTTTAGAGTTAATGGACTTAATGAACTTATAATTTTAATATTGATATTGTAATATACAGCATCCAGTACGCATTACAGTACATGTTTTGAAAGAAACATTCCCACCTCTGACTCACCACCTTTATGAATTTCCACTACACTGTCATATCAGCTGTCTGATGAATCAGTTCCAAAACAACAAAAAGTAAACATCCAATGAACTGATGGCAGTGAACATTCACTTTTTCTCGGGGCTAAAATCTCGACCGGACAACTGTATAAATGGCAGAATAATTTGATATAGTGTGATAAATACCTGCGCCAACTGGCAAACATTACAACAACTGCATAATAATCAAATGCCTAACTGCCCTCCACACACACATACACACACTCCATGGCATCTTAACTGATGGAAACTTCCCTTCCTGGCAAAGTGTGGGCTGTCAGTGTGGTCAATTTCCTGCCAGGTCTGAACCAGCTGAGCCAGGGACTCATGTTCCACTCAGGGGGCCTTCAATCATTCTTAGCCCTGCTGCAGGCACATTGTAGTGGGCGTGAGGTCAGACTCTGGGGTACAGGGTCTGAAGGAGACATGGGACAAGGTCTCCCTCTGCTGCTGTCTTAGATGAGAAAATACTCACTGCACTAACATTCCCAAAATGAAAACCCATTCTTAAAAAGAATATGAACTCCATGCTATCCAAGGAGGAGATTAAAGCAGCTCCTCAAAATGGAAAACATGAATTTATTGAAAGTATAATTGCAGAATAAGTTCCAAATGTGCTAACATGAAAATATCGCACATCTCACATAAAACCAGAAATTTCATCAATGCATCCAACTCAAGCACAGATTTGCAACTGGACAGTGGTAGGACATTATTGTCTCCATCAATATTTGAGGTTAACTTTCACCTGAGGTCATATTAAATTCTGACGTCCCCTCCCAGGGGGTACGTGACTATTGCTTAGCTGTTCTTTCAGAACCATGGACAGAGCTGAGAGAGATAGAGCTGCGAGCGCAAACAGCTGTTTCTCCCCCTGCTGATTTTGACTGAGAATTGTTCATAAATTAAAAAAATATTTAGTGCTCCGTTAGTGTGACAGTTTGATGCGAGTTCTCTGATTAATAATGTATCAGCCATGTAATGTGTTCTTTGATTTTGAAACAGTATCCTCGAGGCCTGTGTCCTGTCCAAACCTATGCCCCCTCATCACTTAACTCAGAGTCATTGATCAATTCTGAGAAAATACTGAGGAATTAATAGGGTTGGGAAACATTCAGCAGATATACTTGATTGGCATTTGACTGACTTTTCAGCATTGCATCAAAAACAGTTTTGTCGTTAATATATATACATATATAAATATAGCATAAAAAACACCTTCTTATTGGGACATTATTACAACAAACTGTGTATTGTGTGTATTGGTTGTTAAGTTTGAATCAAATGTCCTTTGAAAGAACTTAAATTCTGGTATAAATACCTACAGTGCATATTGAAGTCTGTATTTCAAAACTGCAGATCACTAATACACCCATACTGCTGATCTACAATATGAAGTTGTCTTCAAGGACATGGGTCAAATCTAGTGCGCCTGCGCCCTACGAGTGCTCCCGGAAGCACATCCATGCACGTGTAGCGTTTGACAACCTTGAAAAGACTACAAAACAACTAGCTTATGTCTCACAACAAACCGTCCCAGCCATGCCAGTGACAAGACTACTGTAAGTGTTAAGTTTTTATTGTTTATTTCTAGGCGTCAATATGCGGAAGGACATGTCAACTACAAATTAAATCTTTGTTAGTCCGCTTTTCTGCTCCGTTAGCTGGGTTTGGTATGCTAGCACTCTCAGCTAACGTTAGTATGCTTCAGCCTTCCAGCTGCCCTGTTTGTCTGAATGAAGCTTTTGACGTTGTTTTCATTCATTTTACACATTGTCAGTGCGCTTTAATCCGCGTGTAACTCTTTGTCACACTTTGAATCCTAAATGATGCTACCAGCATTAGCTAGCTATGCTAAAAACAAACTGCCGTTAACATGCAGGTGGTGTCGCACCCCAGTAGCTATGAGGGTTACTATGACACCCAGGTAGTTGTGACGGTCTGTAGGTGAAGTAACTCACTAATGTCCCTAATCATAGACTGCATGAGGACAATATAATTGTTTCTGATGGATTGTGTGTCTAGAGGCTGTAATTCTGTTAACATTTATGCCTAATTGTCAGCGACAATGGTATGGTGTGAATTAATTCTAAACTAGGGGCAGCACTGGTAAGGGCTGGTTTGCACATTTATTATGTACATTAATATTTACGTAGATCTTTATTTATCCTTATCTTTATTTAAGAGAATGTTGAATGGACTTTGATCATGTCTAATCCTTGGTTTTGCTTTCTTTCACAGATCTCAGTCCATGTGTGTTTTTGTTATGTCCTTTGTTGAATAATTAATTGAAGAGTTGGAAAATAAATCAGTCTATACTTCGCTCAACCAAGTCTCCTGGCTCATGCATCCTGACCGATACCTATCACGATAATAATTTTATCCTGAACCCTCCTCCTTTCTTTCAGGTACCCTCTCTACCAGCTGGGTAACCCTCAGCTGAGGATCTTCAGACCAAACTGGTTCCTGACTCTGGTGAGGCCGGGAAAAGAGCAGCCTCCTGACACTGTCCAGTTTCGGATCCCAATGGAGTAAGTCTTTGCTTACAAATGCTTTGAAGGAAATACACAGATTGAGTATTCAACTTTTATGTAGTCCAATACTATAGATTGCTATGTGTGTAGTGTTTCAGTCAAAGGATTACTATAAGGAAAGGTGATGCAGAGGTGGTTCCTGATAGTGGTTTTAGGTGACAGTACCAATACCACCAATAAGTTTTTGTTGTTGGCTGTACTTGCCCTTGAAAGTATTGTTCTTAGAAACTTACAGGTGAGTACTTAATCACCTCACTTTTCATTAGCTGATGAACGATTTTGTCCATAAAATAAAGTTGTGAAAAATGCCAAATACATTTGGTTATTTTTTTTTTGTCCATTCAAGCCACTGATTGTTTCAGCATTACTAATGTTAACCGATGAGCCACATTGGTAGCATTAAACCTTCAAGGGGGAAAAAAGTTGATTTCTCTTATGCTGTTCATCATATGTTTCAAGCACACATAGATTGAGTGGTGTTGGTGAGGTGTAGTAGCTGAATGATATTAAGCTTGAGTCACATAAGGTACTGATCTGATTCCTCAGTCAGCTTGCCCTCCATGGTCTGACATTTTATGTGATGTAGGCAATATGTATGGTCATACATTGATTTTTCTTAGATTACTACTTCAGTACATCCTCAGGTAGATGGACTGTAGTACATAAAGTATAACCCTGCCAAAAAGTATGATTGTTCTCTGCATAAATGTGGCTAATGCAGGATGCATGTCTGCAGAATTAAACTGAGGGCTGAATTTCAGCATTTTTTTAAAAAGATGGGAAAAAGTGGACACTGATGTTGCTTTTGGAACCTCCTTAGATTTCAGCTTCAAGTTAGTGGGTGTTTATTTTTCTTTGAATAGAAACAAGATGCACAGTTAGCGTGGTGCTTGTTGGTACATAATGTAATGACATATGAATGCACCACTCTTACTATCATTACCATTATTATTCATTTCCTATTGCAAAATGTCTAATGATTCTGATCTGTGTAATTTTGTTAAAGGACAATTTTCTTCATAGTTTCTTTGTCACAATGTCTTTGTCCAGTCTAAAGAGAGTCATATGTCAGATACTACAGTACATCTATTCCTCTGAAACTGCTGTTGCCCTTAATCACAGTTCCTGGTATTCTGAAGCCTGCAAAGTCTCCCAAAGGTGAATTTGGGGCCATATTAACGCTTGCAAAATCACGGTGCTTCTAGAAAATGAAAATATAACAAGCTAATGCCCTCTACAGCTTGTGAATTTTACTACTATGAGACTACAAAATCAGTCAGTCGGTTGTTTCATTTGGCATCAAAGTTATTTTTGGTTGTAACTTTTATTAGACTATATTAGTAGTTTAGTGTCATTCAGACATTCTGTATAATGAACATATGTTTCATGTTTTAGTCTGCAATCATTTGTTTTTGCTGGCATTGTAGCAGTGTTTCTGGACCAATATTATGCAGCTGGAGTTGTACAATATGACCACCAGGTGGTGTGGCAGCCTCAAGAACAGAAATCATAGGTGTCAGTCCTCAACAGTATAGACACCTTATGGCTGTCATTAAAGAGCTCAGCTGCAATGATGACTTGTGAAAGGCTGACATAGGCAGCAGGGTGTGAGGTGAGGTCAACAGTGTTATTGTTTGGCTCTGCAGTGGAGGATCGGGGCCAAACATTAGTTGCAGAGGGGAGCCAATATTTATATCTACGCAGAATATGAAAGCAAGTGTTCTTGATCATTTCCCAAACTCATGTCCAATGGAGCATGCTACATATAATACCACTTTATTGCCTCCTAATTTTGCAATGTTGTTTTTTGCCTATGAGTAGACAATTCAGTGAGTTTGGACAACACGTATTTTGTCATAAAACGCAACAGGAGGTCCCTACCAGTCAGCACTTGGTAGTGATGAGCTGATTCTTACTACCTCCGCGAGCCAAGGTCACTGAGGTTAGCAGTGCTCCTCAGGCGAAGAGAGGGCCAGAGCCCACACTAGGGAGAAAAATTGAAGTTTGAGGCAGATCATCTATGTGTCTCTGGTGGGGTTTAGACCATAATCTGTTCATCCAGGTGCCTGGCCTCCCACTCTGATTTTTGCCTCTTCTCTGCCAAACTCCTAGGGTACTTATGTAATTGTGTGTGTGTGTGTGTCTGTGTGTGCATGCGCGTGCGTGCATGCTTGTCAGTGTGGGCGAGTCAGTTTGTGAGAACGGTGTGTGTCTTCGTGTATATATGCACGAAAGTGGGTAAGTGCAGGGTGCGTGTGTGTTTATAAGGGTGTGTAAGGGTTTTTTTTCTTGGAGTCTTTGATGCCTGGGAGAGGTGCATGGCTGATTGATATGCTGCTGGGGCCTCAGTGTGCACTTGAAACACTGTTATTTTTTACTTTTCATGCACACAATGTAGTAAATGGACACACATGGAGAGACAGTGACACAAACCAAATATCACCCCCACTCCCAGCTTATTGATGAGTCTGAGTCATTACGACTGAAAATCTAGTTATGACTCTCAAGGGTAGGCAGTGTTAGCGTGGGTAAGTTGTAGTGCCAAGCAGCTGTTAATGAGAAGTAGTAATGTTGGCATTTTCAGGGCAATAACACAAGGTGGCCTTCATCCCAGTGACACCTGGGAGCTAGATATTTGTGGTTGTCCTCTTGTGTTTGCCAATGTTATTATTATTATTATTCCTAGCGAGGAACTTTGCCTTCCCATGCATAAAAGTAAACAAAACTTTGCACATAGCTCCAGTCCTATGCCAAACTTCCTCAACTGGCATTCTGATGGTGGCCTCAGAGTAACCGTCAAAATTTTGAAACCTTGAAAATTCATAATAAATCAGTCGTACATGGTACCACTTTGCAACGTTCACCAAAATGTAGGCTCAGTGAGCAGGCTCAGATGCTTTAAGCCGGTGGAAATTTTGAAGTCCATCACTCTGTTTTTCTCACAAAACACATTTTTTGCTCAGTTGACACCAAACCTGCTACAATCCATCTTCAGACTGTCAGACTGTCGGCCAGATTTTTAGATGATCAACAAATAAGCCCATAGTGCACTGAAATGTTTTACTTTGAACAACTACTGCCAATTCTCACTAAATAACTCTCCAATGTTCATGAAAATAAATGGAATATTTTTTGATGTGGTGGAAGATGTTGTGTGGTAAATTTCAGAGTTGTATCGCAGAACCCAAGCTGTTGCCAGTATTTTGAATGATAGAAGTCATTGTAGCATGTATGACATTGTATAGCCTACAATTCTGTGTGTTTAATATGCAATAGACACGTCTTGCTGGGCTTCAATACTTGTGGCCCATTGAATATTGATTGAACTGATAGGAGATAAGCGCCTTGCTTCCATTGATTCTTGCTGGAGGACCCCATGGCACTTGATGCCTCTTCAGATACTGACACATCAGTGGGCTGAGCGGAGATGATGTGTGGGTGGTGGTGGTGGCAGACGGCTGGCTCACTTTTGTCATCAGGACTACACCCAAAATACTCCCATGCAGGGGCAGAGGCATTTTTCTTGTTTTGCTAGTCCTGTAATGTTATCTCCACCGCTTGCAGTCGCCATCTTTCTCAGCTCAGCTGCTGGCCTGTTCCACCAGTAGAGAGTGACCTCTGGTGGCACGTGCTCTGCACTGCAATACCCACCGCAATATAGCATCTTTATGGTATCAGCTTACTAGAAAGTGGAGTGTATATATTTTTGGTATTGAAATATACCCATGTACACTGTAATGCCTTGATACACCCCAAGTCTAAGATATAGTACACAATTTCTCAGAATTTTGTCTTTTGAAAACTAAATTTTTGACACGAGTTTACATGTAAACCTGGTGATTGAAGTAGTAGAATAATGGAGCCATCTATGGTTTCTCGCTTGGCAGGATCATGACTTGCCCTTGGTTTCTAAGGTTATGTGATCAATCCCTGAGTGATGCAGCATAAACATGCTAATGCCTACTTAGGCATTGTGCTGTATGAATTAGAGACACACATAACAGTGTTAATGATAATTTTGATCCAGACGTTTCTACTGATGGATCCTCCTGTATGTCTCATTTGGCTTCCTTCTCTTCCTTTTTTCATCCTCCTTTTCTTCCTCCTCAAAATGCCTGACCCGACTCATGGCTGTGCAGCAGCTATAATTCTCTCTTGCTTTTTTCTAGTTATCTTGCTTGTTTGCAGTATCACTCACTTGCTATGATCTGCACGTCTTTCTCTGTCCTCTCCCTCTGTCCCACCCTGGACTCTGTTGTTTATTGTGCTTTTCTTAAACGCTTTGCAATGCGTCCAAAACCAATCCCTCTTTGGCACTTGTTTGAAACACCTGGCCTGTGTTCGTGTAATTCTCTTTCTACCTGCTGGAGGGAAGTATTTGTTTGTCTTTTTGATTGTTCTCAAACCTTTTGTACTATGTTAGTATTTCCTCTCTGCTCTAGAAGGAACATCATCAAATTTCTAGGTTGACACCCACACACACACACCTCTTGTGCCTCACCTGGCATGGCCAGAAGCCAGCGCTGACACACACACAAAGAAAAGATCACTCTGAAGGCTGAATGCTGTGCTCACTACTACTCAGTCACATTTCATGCTACAATGCTGTCTAATAATTATGAAACCAGACCGTGCTGAAGGTTTCTCACTGTAATCAGACATTAACAAAGTGACCCTGTTACAGAGCAGCTCACATTATCTTTCCACTCCGATAACTGTTCAGTACCTGTTGGATCAAACAATGTTATGATCACCATGACAATCACTCTGTTTGCGGTTCTGTTCCACTTTAAAAACACATGGCTCAAGTTGGACACTTCACATTAATTAACGTCAATATATGTCTTAGGAAGTCATTTAGCCAGCCAGTAGAGGAGTGTAACTAGCTGTCAAGTCTTTACTGACAGGTCTCTCTGTGAGGAGTTTAGTGACTCTTGCTGACTTGTTCTTTGATCTATTTCTGTCCTATTGTCAGGCCAAAAACCCGAACAATAAATCTAATCCTTCACACGCTGCTGTTATACTCTCAACTTCTCAACAGTCTCTTCTCTCCCTAAGTCTCAGGTTCCTCAATGGCTTTCCCTCTAAACAAAGTCTGCTATTATGATCTTGATACTTAGTGTTGAGCAACTTCTGTGCATGTATTGTCTATGTAGATGGGAGGGTTCAAGTACTGAGTGTGCGTATCTCAACTCAAACCTGACAATGGGGCAGATTTACAATGAGGAGCAGCTTTTTTTGCCTTTCATCTGCACAGAAAACAACTCTCCTGTTTCATTCTCACCACTAAGCCGCTCTGACACAATGTACTTTGATGTTGTGTGTGTGCATGGACTATTTGGTGTACCTTAGATGTTTACCCTACAGTGTTCCTAATAAAGGTTACACATAAAATAAAGTCTGATAGGCTTATCAGAGCATGCAGTGTTAAAATGTCAGGACAGTTCAGCTGTGTGGTATTGAGGAATCCTCCCTCTCTTTTGTGACCACAGTTTGTAGTTTAATGTTGCCCTATTTTTCAGTCAGTATAGTAAGGGTTCCCCATTATGTACTGTTCCTCTGTGCTAATGGTGTTTGGCATGTACAGTGAGATCCAAAAGTCTGAGGTCACATCAAATATCTCTAATATTTTCATGTAAACCCTTGAAATAATCATAGAGTTTGAAGATTCAACATTCAATAACACAAGAAATTATGACATGTAAAATAAAGAATGAAGATTTGGCACTATGCAAAGGTCAGCAATCAAATAGATCAGTCCCTGTCATTAAAGCATTCATTCAGATGATACTCAGATTTGTTCAACTCTATAAAGGCTTGTTAAGGTAACTCAACTTGTAGCCATATGTCACCTGTTATCAATATGGCTGTGCCTCAAGTTTCCAGCAGATCATTTCTTACTAAGTAGCATTGTGATGCTGGGAAACATGGCATGAGAACTAAGTGATGTTCTCAGCATCAAATCATGGCTAGACTAGAATGGCTTTGCAGAAACTGGATCAGTTTTATCCAAAACACTATTAGGCAGATCAAATGTGACCACATCATCAGGAGATCAATACGTCAAGCTTAGTTCCCAGAGAGATAGAAAAGCAACTTCATCACAGATACAGAGTTTGCTAAATTATGACTGCAAGTGTTTTGCAATCAGCAAAAGTACTGCCAAAAGAAGGCTGTCCTGCCGTGGTCTCAGAGGACGAGTAGCAGTTTCTGAACCTCTCCTCAGGAGGGGAAACAAAGCCAAAACGCTTGGAGTGGGCTAAGAGAAATACTAGTATTTCACAGTGGATGACTGGAAACAAGTCCTATTTACTAATGAATCCAGTTTGTAGTTTCATAGCCAGGGTGTATGCAAAGAGACAAACAGGAGAGAGAATGATAACACAGTGTACTACTCCATTCTTTAGAGACATGTCATACCCTCTGGTTTGCATCCTTGTGGAGCAGGATTAATTCTGCAGCAGGATAGTGACCCCAAACACACCTCAAAGCACTGCAAGAACTTCTTAACGATCAAGGAGTCCTCACTGTCATGGACTTTCCTCCACCTGAGCAAAAGATATTCTGAAATGCATGTACATTTTTCAAAGATTAAACTTTTTAATGAAATTGTTAAACTGATATTAAAGTATTGCATTCAAAACAAATACAAAATAGGAGTAGATTCACTAGTGGTTTCAGAATTTACACCCCGCTGGATGTCATCATGTTGTTTTCCATTTGTACCATTATGTAATTTTTAAGTAATAACTGATGTAAGACCAATTCAGACAGTGTGTTCTG
Organism: Centropyge bicolor; assembly: GCA_037975185.1. Taxonomy (NCBI): domain Eukaryota; kingdom Metazoa; phylum Chordata; class Actinopteri; family Pomacanthidae; genus Centropyge; species Centropyge bicolor. Next base: position 5,577,168 of record JBBMOC010000009.1, on the reverse strand, counting down.
TCAACAAATTAACAACTGTGTCAGCAATAGGAGTTTGGTAATCACCGTTTTTTTACACACGTTTTTCAGGAGAACAAGTTGCAACTGATTGTATGCGCAGGAAAAAGAAGCCAGACTGATGATGTATTGAAGGATCGAGGTTCCGTCTGCCCATCATCTGCAACTCTTGTATATGTGGCTGCTGTTCTCTCTCATTCCCCTGTAATACCTAAAGTTAATCTGCCAGCCAAAAGACTCTATAAATAACCCAAATGTAGATGCAGCCCTGCTTCTATCAAACAAGGAGCCACATTAAAAGGCTTTCAGTGGTTTGCCAAGTCAAGTTGCAAAAACAAGCAACCTTTCCACAGAGGATTCATGGTAGCCACAAGAAGCATGATGGTCACTGAATCATCCCAATACAAAGTACTGATCATCTTAAAACAACGACATGGCAACAGCAACAACCCCATTGTTTCAATCAACTGTTTCAATTACTAATTTACAAGGAATGCGTCCCTGTGGCAATCATTTTATACAGTGGCGTACATACATCATTTTTGAAACATGATTCACCATGAAATTGAAATAACAAAGAGTTTTTCACATTTATTCAGTTACACACTTTCCTGTTGCTAAACCAATTGCTTCTTTACCACCTGATTATCATCACTTGCACTAAAATTAATACATATTCTAGTGTTTGTGCAATACATATCTGCTGCTGTGCAATATTATGTGAACAACATAGAAATCTGGACTATTTTACCATCTGCCTCTTGTGCTGTGCACAAGTCTGCATCTCATCTTGTATATATCTTGTATATTTAAAGCCTCCCTGCAACTTCTTAAACTGACTTTTTTACTTATACATTTTTTGTATACTTTTTAACTTGACTATTGCACTGAAAGGAGAAGCTCTCCAATCTCGTTGCACATCCTGTATAATGACAATAAAGGCCATTCTGATTCTTCTGATTCTGATTAAAGGATATACATCAGTATGTCTTCTCTCTGTTAAAATAAGTCATTAACGTTCAGACCTGCAAGTAGTTATGGAAGTGTTCATACGTACACATTCGATTACATTATCAATAATATATAATAAAAAGCTAATTGATGCCTCAGGACTTGTCCTTTGAGTGAAACTTTGAAACTGTCTTTGTGATTTTTGTGGGTAATGTGCACTAGGGAAGATTACACATAGTCAAAGTTGAGTGTACTAAAGTATTATGCTACTAATATGTAACATTTGACGGATGTCTTCATATTTTACACATGTTATCAACCTATTAAAGATACAAAACTGGATAGCAGGTTATTATGACCTAAAGTTTGCTCCAATGAATTGGAGGATGCTGCTATATATATTGCTGAGTCGTCTGCATACATAGGGATTTTAATGATGTCTTAATTTTTTTTTCCATTTAAAATTATGTATTTCATTACTATTCCCACTACATTCTAATCAACGTAATTTGGTCTTTTGAGTAAAAGCAGTACATGTAGAGTGATATACTTCATAAGCATGTTAATACTTAAATTAGTAATTATACTGTAATTCTATTCCTGACTGGAAAATAGCCCTCAGACTACTTTTTGGCATTTTTGCCTTCATTTGATGCATACGTGTCTTACACAGCTTGTACAGACCGTTTTCCTGTTTCTTTAATATCAGCTATAAAGAGAGGCTTCAGCATCTACAAAAATTATTCAGCCAAAAATTCATTAGTAATTCAGTCCATATTTGTTGTGTGTAATTAGTGGTAGAAGATTATTGTTGATGGGTGGCTGTATAAGTCATCCTTTATGTACAACAGCGACATTACCCATTCACCTGGCAGATGTTCTTTTAGCACCAGCACATTAATGGACATGTGGCATGTCTCTGAGCTTTCAGTATATGTTCCCTGTCCTTACTGTCAAAGCTGCCTCTGTCCTGTTTTCCAACTGTGCCCTTTCACCTACTCCACTCAGATGCTTTTGGGGCACAGGTGTAAATGGACCGCCTTAAACTACTGGAACTGATACTCACAATTTCCTTGGCTCAGTGTGAGTTAGCCCACATTTGAGACTAGGAAATATCCAGGAGTAAGTAGATTTATTGCAGAGGAGGGGTTACATTTGAGAGCAGCTTACAGAGGCGTGTGGGTTAATCTGCAGATTGACAGATCTGCTATATTTCACACACAAACAACTATGTCACAGCGGGGCAAAACAAGGGCATCAAGTTTACCTTGTTGCTTGGTCCATGCTTGCATCCCTTCAAAGTCCTGTAGCGCCAGTCGATATCAGATTTTGGCCTTATATCTCCCTTCCACATCTCCCTTTATACAGCATGCAGAACAATATAACTTTTTAAATCGTTTTCTGACAATGATACCAGTGTGCCTGTTCTAAAACTGCTTGGCAACAACGGACCATAATTGAACCTAATCCATCGCCTGCGTCATCTGATGCCCTTCTAGGTTCTGTGTTTGGAGTTCTTTCATCATCTTGGGTGAGGAATCTTTGTAGCATGTGTGTTTGCGTATAAATATATACCAGTTGCTGAGGAACATTGCCTTTAGCCTTGGCAGTTGCTGAAGACAGGTTTTCATTCTTCCTGTGAGGCAGAAGTGTGAAAGGTTAGCTTGTGGAGTCAGATGGGTGTTTATACTGGAATGATGATCAGATGCTGCCTGCATCACTATTGGAGACACCACACCCTTTGTCTAACTTTAGCCTTGTTTATGTACACGCTTAACTTGACATTTTCTCCTCAGCTTTCAGCCTAAGGCTTTATCTGAGACTGGATTCCAGTTTGTAGATGAAATGGGAGTCTTGTATTGACTCAGGTCAGAGAAAAACAGCTTTCTAATGTAACCCCCTGTTGTTCAGTATTTGTGAGTGTGTGTGTGTGCCTGCGCATGTGTTAATAGTAAATAGTAATAGTAAATAAATATGTTTATATATAAATTTCTAGGTGTATGTATGTAGGCATTCTTTTATGTTTGTTACATTATTTTCAAATTGACTTTACTGATATTGATAAATGAGTTCAGTTTGATGTATGTTCTTGATTTTCTTTTTCTCATTAGTTTGTCTTTGTGTATTTGCTGCTCTCAACCATAGCATATTTTTACATACACAGGCATCTAGTGCAGATTAACAGACACGACTGTGCTTGTGAATGCTACGTATGCGATGTCTGTATGTTAGTGGTGGCTGGATAATTGGAGTGGTAAAAGCAGATGGATTTAGATAGGGAAATGTTCCTCATTAATCAGGATCAGTGTTCCCTCTGCTAATGATCCAGAGGAGACCTCACAGTCCCCAAGCCACTTTCCTCTCTTCCAATACCCTGCTCTTGCTTTCTAGGAAAAACGTCTCTTAGTGCAATCACTCTCTCTTTTCTTCCTCTCTTGATCTCAAGTACCCCGGTCACTCTCCCTTACTTCTCTGCCCTCTGGCACACACACTGTGAGACAGAGGTTATGGGGGGAGGTGGGTGCAAATGGAGCAGAAAGGTGCATCGGCATGCCACAGCTTTGAAACGCATCTCTTTCCCCTCAACTTGGCAAAATGAGACGAATAATAAAAAGACCTTAGCAAGTTTGTTTACACCTTTCTTCATACAGTGATGTAGAAACTCCTCCACCCTAATATCCCGAGTGGTCCTGGACCAGCACTGGCTCTGAGAGCGAGACCTCAGTGAGTTCTCAGTTTTGGCGTCTCTCAAAGGCAGCTGTCTGAAGTTGGTGTTTAGTAGAAAAACCCTATCATACCCAACAGTCCCTAAATCAAGCCATGCTGCTTTCTGGAATGGTGGAATCAAATGTGGAAATAGTTATGGAAGTATCGTAAATGCGAGCTTACCTCTCTCGATAAACCAAACTTAGTGGGTTAAATGGAAGTGTTCAAAGTCTACATCAGTGTCAGCGTTGCCAAAATTTAGCGTATTATAGAGGAAAAGGCAATTGTTTGTACAGCATGGAAACATATATTACATCATTCTTAGGTACAAAGAGTCGTTGTGTTCACAGATGGGATTTTCACAGGCAAATGTTTTCCTTGCCTTACATTGTTACAAGATATTGTGTGCTGTTTACACTGAAAAATAGGGCATATTATTCTATCAAAGAAATCTATGAGGTGATAGAAGACGTCATATCTGAGGCACTCATGCCAGACCACAGCGTCGCTATTAAGCACTTTGTCAGACGCATTTGGGAAGTGCTCTCTACCAGGCTAATCCAATTGGCTAGATTGATTAGCCGTTAAAAGCCTTTCTTCCTCTGGTCGGAGAAATCCTTTCCAAATGCTGCCCAGTGGGCTAGCTTCAGCTGGGCTGGCCCACTGGATCAGTTGGTGCCAGGCCCACTTCCTGTGTAGGGTTTCACTGGGCGCGATCAATACATGCAGACAGCTAATTGGATGAACACTGACACTCACATTTCTCTTCTCTCTACTTTATGGTCCAGAGAATAAAAGCTGAATATGGCTTCATAGGGGAGGGTCCTGTCCGTTACAGTAGGTAATATAACAGCATAGTTTATGGGAATGCAATGTGGAAACAGGCTGTATCATTTTTATGTCTGTGTCAATTAAGTGAATGTGGTGTTATTTGATAGACAGTGATCCAGCATGCAAGTGAATGACTGCAACCTCAGACATCTTCTCTCACTCCCTTCCGTCTCTCACACAGATTAAAACCACTCATTACCACATGTGAACACTGATGTTGGATGCCTTGCATAACCCCAGTTCTCCTCTCTTTCTCCCTCCCTGTTTGTGTGTCTTTTTCTTCTCTCTCTGTTCTGGACATGTCTGGACAGAATGACCAAGTATGATGTAAAGAACTACCTGGAGAAGATTTATAGCGTCCCTGTAGGAGCAGTGCGTACCAGGATACAGTTTGGTGAGTGTCTTCGATGCTTTGCACAAGCACATACATTTACAAGACTTGCAGTGGTTGAAAAGACCTTGTAAAATATTTGTATTTCTCATAGACTTTATTTTTTTTAACTAGCCCCACCAACAGTTAATATTTGCAGAAATGTCAGGATTAATTCATGCTATAAGTTCTCACAGGTGCTTTTGGGTCAAAACAACTGAGACCCAACTTGGGACCAGAATGAGGGGAGGCATATTATATTTAATCTAATTACGTCAGGTAGGATCCTGTTGTATTTCCATGCGTCTAGCCAATATGTTTAATACCAGAGTGGATCAGAAATGACCCAAGTGGACTCAAAATTATGATCTGATCACATGGTGTGTCATCATCATAGAAGAAAAATGTGATTTTGGCAGGACATCAAGAGTGAACTGCGAAGTGCATGAAAAATGAAATTGTAGTTACTCTATAATTGTTGACGCATTGTGCTGCTGCAAGGGCTAGTGTTTTCAGTATGTTGTGGGATAACTGCATTTCAGTTCTGACCATCCATGAGTTTGAGGAGTGTTTGAGAATAAAAAAAACAAAAACCATATGATGCACACAGCTAGTGGTGGAAGAACATTACGCACACCATGACTGTACATCTATGCAAAGACATGGAGTCCATCCAAACTGTTAAGAGAGAGGGTGCTAAGGCAGTGGTGGAAACACTTGATTTGTGGTATGTGATACCAAGCCACAAACATCTCACCCAAATTAAAATCCTAAAGTTGTACTGCAGTTGTTGTGAGTCAGTCCAGCAAATGTTACGCACTCACTGTCCCAGCATGTTAAGCTCTCAACTTCCTCTATGCAGTGAACAACACTATAAAGTATATAAATAGTTAATTTGATAACTTTATGAAACAATTTTATACAGTGAAAAACAGTATGAGATGACTCACTACAGCGTGATATTGGAAATATACTGTGACATATGTGTTTTGACAATCTGCTAGTAAAATGTGTCTTTTAAATTATTGAACATTAAATATTAGTTGTCATAAAAGATGAAAACTAGCAAGTTGCTACAACTACATTTCTTGTTACAAAGCTCCTCCTGTCGCACAATCCCCCATTGCTATCCATTCCCAGGCTCAGTACGCTGCAAACACTCAATACGCAGTTAAGTTAATTTGTAATACAAACCTCAAGCTCCAAGAACCTTTTGATGGATGTTAAAAATGCATGAGCTTTACAGTTGTGAAACTATCTGTTGGAGTTGTTTCCACTACAAGCCTTAAGGTTATATCCATCCTAATAGCCTTTTTAATCAGTTGACAATTTTGTAAATTCAATTTTGGCTATGGTCTATGGAATTCACAGAAAAATGATTTTTGTTTTAGGAAGCATAAAATCAAATTGGTTCTGTTCTGGAGACCATAAGCGGTGGTTAGTGGCGATTAGCAATTTCAGCTCGCGATGTAGACGGTCTTCCCATTGACGTGCAGCAGCGGGAGTGTTTTTTCAGCGGCTACTTGCGGTAGTGGTTAACGTGCCTGGCTCTCCTTTCCCCTAACACACACAGCTGCTTATCTGACAATCTGCTGCTGCAGCATTTCAGTCTCCAGCTGTCCCAGGACACCCCACGCTCCCTCCACTCAAACACAAACTATTTCACTTACAAACTTGCAGCTTCAGGGCCGTAAGTGTCCCATCCCCTCCCGCCGCCTCCTCAAGGATAGTCATAGAGCCAGCAGTGTTATATCATTGACTTAATAATCCTTTTGACTTTTTATTGGGAGAGGAAACTGCTTAAACCTGCAGTGTGTGGCTTTTACACATAAATGAATGTCTCTTCCATTGCAGCCCTTGCCAAATGAGTTCACACAATTCTGATTAAGCCTATCATTGCCAGTTAAATCTCTGTATGTCGCAGTATGCCAGAGTTAAAATCTGGGGTATGTAATGACTCCCTGCATTGGCGTACCAATAGCCATATGTTTTACACCAACCAGCAATGATGAGTTTGTCAGAGGTGAAGGGAGGTAGCTACCGTAGCAACGGAGTAGGATAAAGTAACTAGGACTATAGCGGAGCCTATGGCGTCATAAGCACGTTGACAGTGTTTGTGGAATTATGCAAACTCGTTTGCCAGAAGAGGGAGACAAAAGTTCCGCACTGCAGGTTTAAGTTTGCAAGAACTGATTTGGGGGCTCCCTACCTAGGAGTTTGCAAATTCATAGAGAAGCAGAAGGAGAGGACATATGGGTGGCTTTAAGTTGGAAAGACACTGAGGAACAGCCGAGAAGAGGAGGCCCCCTCTGTGCTGCGCCTGAAGGGCCACAAGGAGCCCCCTCTACCTCTGGAGGAGAAGCGGGGAATGAGACGTGGAGGGAGGGAGGAGGAGAGAGGCGCCTAGCTTAGCCTAGCCTACAGTGTGGAGGACCCATTAACGCTGTTTATTAGGGTTGTGTCATTAAAAGCTAGGGGAAAAGGAAAACCCCTCGGGAGGGTGGGTGGAAGGAAAGCTGTGAGCTGGGGAGGGGGGGCAGAGGAGGATAGAGAAGAAAGGGCGGATCAGGGTCCCCGGTGATCCCAAGGTGCGTCAGAGAAGGTATCCCTGTCTGCGTCAGGAGTTCCACTCCATTGGCAGCGTAAAGACGGGAACCGACAGAGGAGAGCGAGGGGTGCAAACGACCCTTTCTTCCCTCCATGGGCGGCAGGGGTATTTTGGAAGAAGTTGCCATGGTTACCCCTCTGGCCTGGGATTTGTAACATGATAGCTGGCTGCCAAACCGCAATCTCAAACTGGGAGAAATTGTGCTTGCGTTTGCGAGTGTTGTATGAAAGCTCTGTCTGTGAATTAGGGCTGTGTGAATTAAGGGAAAGACACTTTTCAAGGTGTACAGGTATATGTGTGAGTGTTTACAGGGGGACAGGTCAGTGCCTTACCTTGCTCTTTTTGAGGCATTTCCCTGTGGATTTCCTCAGCAATCACAAACACACACACACACACACACATACACACACATACACACACACGCACACGCACACACACACACACACACGGAGGCACACACTCCCACCCACACAGGGGCCTCCAGTTAGCCAGGGGGGCTTGGAAGGGGGGTGTTTTACAACCCTGCTCAGGGCTTTCCCTGAGCAGTGGGCTGCCTGGCTAGTGATTACTAGCTACACATACCACACACACACACACACACACACACACACACACACACACACACACACACACACACACAAATGACTCATTACAGGGGAATGTTTCCCTTGTTTTTCATGTCATAAACTGTTCCCATGGCAATGGCAGTTACTCAGAGGGCCTGTTGACTTGACCACCAGGGTCTCATTGAGATTAGAGTTCTAAGGCAGAGATGAACCATTTGACACTCTGGTCACTATCCATCATTGATAGTCAGGGCTTTTGGCATAACATAAAGATTGAGATACCTGTGTGAAGTGCCTGTAAGTTTGATAAAATTACCTTTTGATTTATTTAAAGCCAGACTCCTAGCCTACCTCCACACACTCACTCACACAAATGGTCTCAAACACACGCACGCACGCACACACACTCAGCCTAGAGCCCCCTATCTTCCAGACTTGGAGAGGTCTGACAAGGGAGAGGATGATGTCATCATCATCTCCAGCTGGGAAAGAGGTTAACCTGCCTTCCATAGTCAACAAAATCAGGCTCTGTTTCACCACGTGTACACAAAGTATTCTCTGTTCTACAGGAGAATGAACAAAAGTGTATAGTGAAATATCTGTTGTTCAGTTAGGAATGGAACATACTAATAATTGCTGTGCAGGTAAATAGATGTCAGGACAGTCCTTTAGTCATTTTGCAGACTGTCACCTAGAAAGGAGTTCTATCGCAGCATGCAATCACAGTAGTGATTGATTGAATGATTATTTTCATAATCAGTTATTCATTTGGTCTTTTATAACATCAGAAAACAATGAAAAAAAATTACCATAACTTTTTCCTACTGTCCTTGATGACGTAACCACATGTTGTTTCATTCAACCAATAACCTCAAAACTCAAAAATATTCAGTTCACAATAATGTTAAGATGGAGAAAATCTACAAAGGTTCATATTTGAAAAGGTGGAACCATCGAAATGTTCATATTTTTGCTTAACAGAAGACAACTTATTAATTTGTTATTTTCACTTGAAACACATATCCAAACAATTTCCATTGTCTTCACAGGGTATTGTCACATTGCCCTACCCTACAATCACTATATGATGAATATCATAATCATCACTCTGTCCTACTGTCTGCTGTCTGATGACCAGAATTTTCTCATCTTTAGTTTTTCCTGTTTACAAATGACCTGCTCTTCTCTGTGTTTCTCAGGGTCCAACAAGAAGAGGAATCACCAAAACCAGAAGCTTAAGAAGCCCGACTATAAAGTAGCCTACGTTCAGCTGGTGAGAAGACACTAATGCACATAGGCACACATGTGCTCTCAGACTCCTACTCCCAGTCTTTTCTGGTTGGTGTGTGGCATTAGCTCATTGACTGTCCAATACACAGTGGGAGGTGGAGACTTTCTCTCTCTTGAACCCCCAACCATATGTTTTTTTTTTTCTAATTGTGGAGGCTGCATTATTAAGCACCCAGACGGAAAGGCCGTTTTGGGGGCCTTGAGCCTTCAGCTTTTGTGTCATGGTCTATTTTTGGAAGGGGGGAACTGCTGGGTGAGAGAGGTGAGATGGGTTAGTCGATGTTCCCCCATAGAGCCCTGAGGGGCAGGCAGCCTTTGAACGTGAGCTCTCTCACACACACACATGCATGGTATGGTACAGGTATGAACAGACACCAAACAAAAATGTACATCAGTGTACACGCACACAGAAAAGTAGTAAGCACTGTTCTGCATTTTCAAATGCTTTTCACTGTTCTTGTGAGAAAAGCCTCTCTTGCACACACATACGTAGACACACACAAATCACGCTGCATCGCCTCCTGTGTGGTTCACGCACTCTGGCTGCCCTCTTGAGAAAGCAGCAGTCTGGGTTTTTGTGGCCTGCGGGTGAAAGGTCATCTGTGGTTACATGCCAGACTTATTACAGGAAATATTGAGATATGGTTATCATCTGGTGTAGCTCTCCTTTCTGTGTTTGTGTGTTGTGCCATGGATGGAATGTGAGCAATCATGCGTACTTAGTGTGTGTAGTTTGAAGGGACTCTCCCGATGTTGGTGTGTCAGGCCAGACTCTCCCATTGCATCACAGTTTTTGCCTTCACACCTGTGTTTGAGGTGAGCTTTGGGTCAGGAAGGCCCGTTCCCTGCAGGTCTTGCCAATGTTTGAAGTCTGTTACTCTTTGAAATCAAACAAATCTCCCTCCAAAATGCCGAAAAAGTCACTGTTTTAATGCGCCTTTGATGCAGACGTGAAAAGCAAGGGGCCTTTGTTTTGTGCCTGCCGTTTTGATCTTGCCCAGATAAATCAACAGCGGTGTAGACGCTTGTTTACGCCGCGCCGCCCGCCCGACTGGGAGCCATCAATCTTGAAACGGATGAATAATGAAAATTGTCTAAACACGACAGTTTGATAGAGGATACATACTTGAAACAGCCATGAATCTTTAAAAGGGGAGACTTCCTCTTGTCTGACACCAAGGAAGTGGCCTGTGATTTTGTGTGTGTCTGGAATTCCTACCGGAGTCAGTAGTGATGCTTCTGTCTCACCAGATGCACACAACGATGATAGGTGTGACAATGCGGAACAACACAAACACGCACACACAAAACATGTTTATATCACTATCCCCATGGGGACACTCCATTGACATAATGCATTCCCTATCCCCTCACCCTAACCTTAACCATCACAACTCAATGCCTAACTCTTAACCCAACCTTAACCTCATTCTAAACTTAAAACCAAGTCTTAACCCTCAAATAACAGTCTGAACCTGTGGGGACCTCAATTTTGTCCCCACAGTGACAGGAAGTCCCCATGGGTTGGTGTGCAGTCAGGTTAACATCCCCACCGGGATACAAAAACAAACACACACACGCACACACACATCTGTGACATGTGTGCATCATTCATGCTTGCCGAGCCCTAGAGGACTGATATTTTTCCTTGAGTGTCACTCGCTCTGTAGTTGTAATCACGTCGCGGTTTTCTGAAGTCATGCTCGTTTGACGGTGAAGAAGAAACACTGAGACGTAGGCTCCTTTCGCTTAAAATGCCTTGATATAAAACCGAATATCCGGCCTATTTCTCTGGCAGGTTTTTGGAAAAACATGCTCTCTCAACTCCCTTTCCTACCTCGCTCTCTCTCTTGTGTATGCACACACACAGACACACACACACTCACACAACTTCACACACACAGAGCCCCAGAAAACCCTCCTTTCTTTTGCAGTGGTGGGTAGAAAACAAGATTGTTCCTAATTGACTCCACATGTGGGAGAGTGTTCTGTGGGTCGATGCTCACACCGCTGTCCCCCCATTCTACCCTCACCCCCTCACCCCCCCTTCAGCTAATATTGCAGCAGTAATACATTTGCTCTCTCTCTCTCCCTCTCTCTCATTCCTTACTCTCAGTTTGTGGTTGAGGGGAGGCCTCCCTTTAGCGGGGTTCCGTGACGGCCATTTTCCTCAGGCTTAGGGGGGACCCCAGTAACGGGGGAAGAGATAGCGTCTGCATGTGTGAAATGTGCACTGTTTGTGGGAAGGTGCATGTGTGTGTGAGGGGCTCACACAGGAGAGGGGACTAAGGGCATGATGGAGTCATGCCAGAGCAGGGAGGTCCAGAGATGGAGCAAAGTGATCAGGGGGAGGGGGAAGAGGCTGTGTGTGTGTGTGTGTGCGGTGGAGGGGTGACAAAAACAGCAGTAAAAAATGAAAAATCTTGAGTCTATCAGCTTTTTTTAAGTCCAGCCGCCCATCAGTGGGACTGGCGTGTATATAGTTGGATTGCTTTCATGCACCTCTAGAACTAGCTGAGTGTAACTCGGGTTGCTACGCTCGGGGTAGTTTTTTGCAGTCAACTCATTGTTCCATCTATTAGATGCTGTGAAGAACTGAAATTGAATAATACAATTCTGACTTGCACTTGTTGACCTCTTGACATGACTTCATGTACAGTATTAAGATTATTCTAATATTTATTGAGCAAGTCACGTCACCTTAATTAACAAGAAAACCTGTAGTGTTTTTGCAGCAAATTCTTTTTCAAAGTTGACGGTCGAGAAGAAGGCTTTTTTTTAGCAGCCGATCATGTTCATAATGCATGTCAGACCCTTATTAAATTCTCTTGGCCCATCTCACAGCTGAAGTACACTATGCCACCATTTCCAGTTACGCCTTGCTTCCATTTGAAACCTTTGTACACCCTGATCTGCTGCTTTTTCATGAAGGAGAAAGCACTCTACTCCTGAAATTATAGTCACTTTTGAATGTTTTCAGTCATTGTTCGGCAACATTATTGTCAGTCAAACATTCACGATAAATTACACTCTGCCTGGCATGTAAATGAAAAGGCTGTGGTGAGTTTTGGTCAGAGGAGGAGTTATTTTCTCTCTTTGGAGTGGCAGCTAGTTTGCAAGCGAGCTTTGCTGGCTGTTGCCAGCTGCAGCACTTCAGTGGGCTGAGTGCTCAGAGTGCATGTTGAAAGCTCCCGGAGGGTGACGCTGTGAATATATGAATGGGATGCCTGACCCAGTCTCAGCATTTCTGAATAATCCAGTTTAGTGCCACACTGTGCTGTAAATGTCAAAAGCGTGCTATAAAAGTAACAATGTCCAATCAGCAGATTGTTCATCTGACAACACTCTGTACTTTGACATTGCTGAAAGGATTTTGAAAACAATATAACAATTTAAAATTTTATTTATTAATTTAATGTGCTGTCATGTGGTGGCCCATTGTATTAAAGGGAAGTGTTGTTTAGACAATTACATTAGGAGCATATTCCTAACTTCATTTTGTAATAAAAAAAAAAAAGTTCTCCATCATTTTGTAGGAAGGCTGTGATGGTATTCGTGTAAAGGCAGGAATCTCAGACATTTTTCCAAGTTGTTTTCAAAAGAGGTCAGAAGGGAGGAGCATCAGTTTGTGCTCTTTTGTATGAGTTGGGCACTGCATGGCACGTCCAGGCACCTGTGGGATGCTCGCAACCATTCAGCATAAAAATCCTGACTAGTACAACGGTTGTTTGACACTGTGTATACACCTAATAAAAACGCGCGGAGATTAGAAGTCCATGTACGTCAACAGTCATCTGGGCTCGCTGGGAGTCTGTAAGTCCATCCTTTTGTGGGGTGTGGTTGCACAAATCCCACACAAGCTCCATTCAACAGAGTTTATCTGTGGACAAAAGCTCACTTCATACAGTCAAGAGGAGAGTCTGTGTAAGGGCGAAAGTAGTGAAATTAGATGATGAGTGAAAACTTTGCACCAGAAGGGAGAGCAGGCACACAGATGGTCCAAGGTGTTGTCACGATGCCGACCTTTAGTTGTCATGAAGCGAGCAGCTCGTTTTGTTTACACATAAACCAATGCTGTCACTATTTTGATAGTAGTCACGATCTAGTTCTCCACATCTGAGAGCAGCCAAGGCCCCTTTACATATATCTTAAATGCTTTTGATTTAAAATATTACGCAGGTTCAGTGAGCTTTGAGGCCATTTTTGTTTGGATGCCATATATGTGTGTTTTTATACAATTTAAGAGGTTATTTTTTCTTCTTTCATTTACAAGTTAACAAATTTTAACCCTAAAATTAATATTTTTCCTAATGATGTCCGGAAAATGAGTCATTTTGTTTTAGCAGTTTTTTAAATGTTCTATTCTTGTGAGGACATGTGCTTGTATTCAAAGCAGAGCTCTTTCACACACACACACGCCACTAGTAGCTTTTTATTATATTTTGTGTGCGTGGTGGCCGAGAAATCATAAAAGCAGTATATAAGGTGTCAAAGTTTCTCTCCAGGGTCTCGGTCACTGACAGCAATGCAGCAAACCAGTTAGACCAGTCAGATTGCTCGGTGCCCCAAAGCGAAGTCCCGACCCGACGACCACAGAACAAAACAAGATATGGGGTTGGACCAACAGTTGTAGAATAAGTGGTAGCTTCATCAAATTGCTCATTTCCCGTGTTTCTTTCTGTCGCTTTCTCCACCCCCGCTCAATCCACAGGGAAGGCATCACTCGCGGTGAAAGAGAACAGGGAGTGAGAGAGAGAGGGAGAGAGAGAGCGAGAGACAAACTGAGGGAGAGACTGAGTGGCAAACATGGAGGAGTTGTGACATAGCTGAAAAGAACGGAAAGAAAGGAGAGAAAGGAACAGCTGTATTGAGAGTGATTATGAGAGGGAAACTGTGGCCAAGTCTGGCTCTCCCCTCTGTTTGACTGACACTAGATGGCAACGTTTTGCTGCACAGCTTCTCTCACTAGAATCCCTTCATCTCATATCTGTTATTGACTCCTTGTTGCTTAACAATAGACCCTCTAGGGTTGTGTGTATTTATGTGACTTTGTGTATCTGGCTGGGCTGAGGGGGTGGTGGTGGAGAGGGGTACAGGATGGGGGGGCCGCAAACCCCCGTGATCCCCCCCCTCCTCCCATTCCTGTTCTCCACTCTGAGCCCCGGCTCTCTGGAGCTGGAGGTGCTGAATCAGGCGGTCGGGCCGAGGGGGAAATCTTGCTTATCTGTGTGGAATTTTATTATTTTCAACTATTTGGATCATGATGGCTCCCGTTCTCCTTCCCTCCCTCTTCCTCCTTTCCACCTTGTCACGCAAACACAGGCTTTCCTCACACAGCCTTGTCTGTCTGTCTGCCGCTCTGCTTCCTTCCCTTCCCTGTGCTGCCTCACCCTTGCTTATCACGCCAATTAACATTTTTAACTTCTGCCACTTTTCTCCCAGTGCTCTCTTCTCCTCTGTGTCTGTCTCATTTTTCTTCTCACATAGGGCTGGATGATTCATCAGATGAACATTGCCATTTTAATTCATACCACTAGTGGTTCTTACATGACGTTTCTCCTGAATGATAGGGTGCTTTCCAGTAGCCTAGATGAAAGAAAATACTGTAAATCTTAATGTAATTCAAAGCAAGCACACCAATGAGTGGAGAAGTGGAGATGCAACTGTGCTTGAAATTTTAAACTCTACTTTTCACATCAAAGCACATCCCCTTATGTTATTCCTTGCATATAGATTTAGTTTTTTGACTTTAGTCAAATAAATTTGCATCTTGTTCATCATAACAAACCACTCTGGACATCAGTATTAGTTAAACAAAATGCACAAGTAGACCGTGAATTCACTGAGAGCACTGCAAAAGATGCTCTCATATAATGCCTTAGGTGTTGTGATATGAATGAATACATACAATATATGAATATATATAATGGCCTTCGACCAGAAGCTTTGAGGAAAAACAGTATGAACATGTACCGCTTTCTGTATTTCATATTTTCTTACATTTGTGTTGTGTTTTTTATTTTTTTGCATATTTATAGTATTATTGAAGAAAGCACAATGCAAGCACAAAGCTATTTTCTAACAAAACAAACTTCATTTTTCTCCTAACCTTATTAAGCATTTTTTAAATGAAAACTAACAGTTAAACCTGCAGCCAAACGTGACTCGCAGAAGGTTGGACAACCTTCAGTCAGTCATGTGACTCTTGTTGTGCTTGTACAGGAAGGGGCAGAGAAGAACATTTATGTAACCCTTGTTCTGTCAAAATTGTGCTTGATAACGGGTCATATTCTGTTGCATCTCACTTTTAAGGGTGGAAAGATGATGACCGTCAAAAACACATGCTGCACACTGAAAGAAATGATCTGCTTCACAGTGAAACACCACAAAGTTATACAGCCACCACAAAATACATTACGATGAAGCTATCAAGGTCAAGTGAACTTTGCTCGAACAGGAAATCTCTGTTCTCTAACGGCACTAAACTCCTTTTAATGAGGGCCTTTTCTGGACCACCATGACATCATCATGTCCCGTGAGCTCTTACACAGACAGTGACATTTCAGAGGCATCATTTTTATTAAGCATTTTCACCAAGAACTGGGGGAGAAACTCAAGTTTAAGTTCAAATTGAGAAGTAGCTCCACTTTCACTTAAATATATCTGTCAGCTCTCTGGGTGTATCTTCTGAAGGAAGGATTGGGGTGATACACTAATTAGTGTGTGTACATATCTAGTATATGTGTGTGCACACATGTGCAGGTATGCTGGTGGTGAGCCTAATAAAAGCAGAAGCTTTTCCTGGCTTCGCTGAAAGCCCCCCCCCCTGCCAATCTTCCTATGTATCTCCTGATTTGGAAAATTCATTCCTAAGTAAAATCCTGTGCGTGTGTGTGTGTGTGGCTGTGTGCGAGTGTATGTGTGTACGTGTAGGTTTCATAAGAGCTCAGTGGAGAGAAAACATGAATTATAGAGAACCGAGCAGGGTCTTAACCATCCGGTTTGGAATCTCACACGCAAACCTTTTTTTGAATGGCTTCGGTCGAGGCTCTGTTGTTTCTGTCTCACACGTTTGACTCTTTACACCAAATTCAGCTCAGATGATATAAACTTTAATGACCTGACTCAGCTGCAGATGTATTGCCACAGATAAAATGTTTACACGTGATTTTTATCAAGAGAAACAAAGGAGAGACAAATGGGAAAAATGTCTCAAAAGCACAACAGAGCAGTGTAATACGACAAAGACTGAAAAGCACCGTTCAGCTGTATGAATACACATTTAGATCTGGAGATCTCATTCTCTTTTTTTTCTCTCTACATCTGTTTCTCCATCTTCCCTTTTGTCATTTTTGATTGATTTCTTACTTTATCTCTCTCCACAGCATCTTCCCTCATCACCCTCATTTCCTCCCACATTTCCTCCAGGTTCCCCTTATTTAGATAGCCATGGCAACATACACACACATGCATACCAGCGTGCACACACACATGCTCGAGTGCGCATGCTCGTAACCTTTTTTGATTACCCCTGACCCCCTGACCTGTAATGACACAGCTGCCACTTTGATCAGCCAATCAGCATGCGGCGCCACCCAGGTTCTCAGCGGGGCTGCCACTGGCCTGATAAAGCCCTCTGATAGGCCCCTGCTGATGCATTTCCTGTTTTGGTATGCTTCTTCGTTTTTTATTTTCTCCACCAGCTGGTCCCCGCATTCCTCGGAGTTGGGGAGGGGGCAGGGGCATTGCCTGGATGTTTATGTTGCATGTGCATGTAGGGGTGAGTGTGTGTGTGTGTGTGTGTGGTTTTGTGCGAGGGTCTAACTGTTTGTGTGTGTGTGTGTTTGGTAGCCTAGATAGTTGGGTCTGGGGCCGAGAGGGGGCAGGGTGGATGGAGAGGACGCTTGAAATTGGGGGGGAGGGTATGTGAGGGTTGTTTACATGCGTTGGGGAGAGAGAAACGGGGTACATCATGGGGGTTTGGGGGGGTGAATGACATAGATGGAGGGGATAATGATAGTGAACAGCTGTTTGTGTGTGTGTGCACTGGGGGTGGATGCCTGGGAGAGACGAAGTTTAGGTGTGATTTGACTTTAAGGTGCAGAGGTTGGGTGGGCAACCGAAGGCGACATGATTCAGTTTTTGTTGGTCATTATTGCTGTTGCTCGGCTGTCGCCGTTAGTATTAATATTGTTGTTTTCCGCTGAGTGTCCAGTTTGTGTATTAGGATGGTGATGATCTTTTCCTGAGAGCTCTGTTACCGGGGTCCAATGTCTCTAGTAGCAGGGTGGGAGCAGACATGCCTGGACATGAAAACTGGCCTGACGGCTGTTGTCGTTCTTGACCCGACTCAACACCCTGTGTCTGCTGGATCAGGCTGTAATTGAGCTGATATCATGTAGTCTGAACCTGGCATTAAGCCTTTTTTAAATGCCTCTATTAGTTTTTATCATATTTAGTCAACTGCATTCTGTTTTTCAAATGAAATTTTAGTTGAATAAAAGTCTGACCATTTTAATCGTCTCTTAGTCAAAGAAAACATTTTTAGTATAGTTTTAGTCAATGAGAACTGTTGACGTTTTAATTTTCCAAAGGTTAGGTTTCCAAACTTTTCTCCTTGCAAGGCCAAAACTGAAACTCAATGGTGGCCCGTGGGCCAAACGTAAACACCTATTGTATTGTAATGTTAAGATGCAAATGTTACTAGCTACCTAAATTGACTGACTTCAACTACAAAGTGTCACTCTACCAACTGTGCTCGGATTATAAAAAATAGCTATTAATTTGGGCTGCTGCTTTTTTTTAAAAAGAACTTTCCCTAATTTTTTTTTCTTGGCTACAAACATCTGGCAGCTGAATCAAACCTTATGGTGCAGTCCTGATATAGTGCACATAGCAGGGGGAATAGAGCTACTCCATTAAAGAAAAAAAAAGGTCTATAATATTTTCTCTCTTCTTTTTGTCATTGAAATGAAAAGAAATTTGGGGAAAGATAGAATTTTTTTTTTTTTTTTTTTACTTTCAGTCTTGTCTTGTTTCGTCAATAATATATGCATGTTGACGTAGCCACAGTTATTGTTTAATGATGTTGGTGCTGTCTCATCTTAGTCTTGGTAAAAAAAAGGTTGTTGATGGACATATTTAGTTTTGTTAATGAAATTAACACTAGTGGCGACATTGTAGCACAACACCAGAAGAAGGTAGCAAGCCATTGGAGTTGAGCAAGACAACTTTATAAGACTGCACCAAATCTGATAGCAGATTTCAATCCTCACCAAACAGACATAACTCTTGGGAAAAACTGGTCAGGGAAGACTTCCTCAATTGGCTCAAGTGTGAAACCACCCTTCCTACTTTTAGTTCTGCTGGCCCGACTTGGTCAGGGAAGGACAGTCTAATTCAAAGCAAACCTGATAGGTCCACTTCTAAGAACACTGGGGTACAATTTGTTAGAACAGGGAATGTAATCTGAACTAACTACAGGAAACAGCCCCAAAAACATTCTCATGAACACGTTGGCCATTGTTTGGTCATTTTTTCATATGATTTTATGGGTACAAGGAGACGGATGTTGACATTGGATAGCCAGCAGTTACTCATGCTTGGAAAGCCTAGCATAACAACATGAACCAAGGGCAAACCACAGCCTGTACAGATCACTGTAGTCAGCTATTTCCTTATTATCTGGTATGAAGACCAGAGATGCTAAATTATGGCAAAAAAAGCGCAGACAAGTCCACGATGCTTACTTAAACCTAAAGCAACTGGAATCAAATTTGTTTTTTTCCCCTGTGCTCCTTGGCTGCCAAATCTGTAATCTTGCAGGATGACAGGTTGCCAAAATTCTGTCCAATAAACAAGCTACTTGTGAGTCCATCTGACTTTCGTTTACAAGCCCCGGTTCACTTGTAATTGGGCAGTGTGAACTTAAATGAACTGAAAAGAAAAATGCAACAAAATTTGGTGTGGTGGCTGAGACCAAAGAAAACAGATTCACAAAGGTGTGATCACACCTTTTAAAATCCGCATTGAGACTGCGGAAGCCTGTTTGGAAAACGGGCAGTAAATTCATCTTTCCTCTGATTGAGTTGAGTTTGAGCGGGGCACGCAACCTCCTCCAACTGGTCAAGTGGAGCCGGTTACTGGCCAGCAGTGGAAAATGGTGGCTCCTGCAGCTTCAGGTGTCGATGCCTACATCTGCAACAAACATCATGCGCACCCAGTCAACTTTCCCTTGATATATGCTTAGTTTATGGGCTCACACAGACACGCACACGTATATATCCCACACGCTCAGCAGGGGGTTGCCCTCAGCTCTAATCCTACTAACCTCATCACTGTGGTCTCTCCCTCTGTAGTCTGCCAGGCTCTCCTACCATGTGGTCAAAATAGATTCTGCCGCAATGTGAGCACCTGTCTGTCTCTCTCACTACCACACATACACACACAGACACACACACACCACCAGTACTCAAGATGTCTCTGTGCTTTGCTACAGTTTACCCCACCACACCACCACACTGCCACCGCAGCCGCATGAGCCACAGCTTCATGAGATTTCTCACCGCGTCGTCAACGCCTCTCCGTTTCAGCGTGCTGCCCACATTTGGCCGTACTCTAATGGCAACCGCCAACATCTGGTTGACTTTTATTGACTGCTTTGTGAATGGCTCTATCTTCTGATGCCTTCTGGATTGACCCTCATCAAATAATAAAAAAAGGGATATGTAGTTTGTCTGACAGTCTCTCAGGGCTAGTGCGAATGGCTCAGTTTCACTCTTTCAGACCACTTAAGCCTTTTCAGTCTCTGTGACCACATTGAGAGCTCCTCTGTTCTTTAATTCGGTCAAGTGTGGTCATCCAAGAAGTCAGTGCAGTGTTTCCCCTAGGTTGACTGCTTTGAAGGGGGTGGAGGGGGGGAGCAGTTGGGCTGGGGGGGCGGGTGGAGGCTAACAGCTGTATCAGCAGGAGAGCGGCTAGCACTCAGGCCAGGACTAGCTTGCCTCCCATCAGCAGCAGAGCTCTGGTCAGAGAACACAGAGTCATCCGTTGGATTTAAGCTCTTTACTTGCAATATGGAAATAGTACAAGTAATACAAACATTACAGCATAATGCTCTTTAATAAATAAAGCTCAAAGAAACAAGTGTATGCATGTCTGTACAGTAAAACAGGGCTAGTTAACTAGGCTAGCCAGCTAGCGTAACACTTAGCAAGGCTTATTACTGAAATGAGTCTTACAGTAGTGCAATAGATAAATGAATGTAATTTAATTTACAACATAGCAAAATGAGAAGGCAGAGTAAACAAGCCAAAATAATTTCAACAACAAAGTTCTCTGAACCTGAAGACCTCATGACATAAAATTTAAAAAAAGGTCTTTTGCAGTCCAAATATAGAACGGCGTTTCCCCCACGAGGTAATGGTAGGGTTGTGTCCTCGGCCTCCACCTGTCAGTCACGTCTTATTTAGCTCCACAATAACTGTAGGTGTACGAGGTTTTGAGAGAGCGCAGAAGAAAAGGCTGATCTCAGGTTGTAAAAGAGTGGTTCAGTTCTTAAGTCGTCTAGATTATCTGAATGGAAGTCGCCATTTGACCTCGAGAGTAGTTTTACAGCTGTTAAACAGTCTTCAAAGTAATAAAATGTTGCTCCAAACTTCTTTCATTCCAGAGGACATAAAATCTGATACCATGAAGGCTATTTTGTGGATTGAGGATATTGGAAAATGAAGTCAAACCTACTACAGCGGGGTTGAGTAATCATCTTTGAAAGCCTTCTTTTTTGTTTTTTTCATTTTTGGATTCGCTGCATAGTTCTTACTGTGCTTACCGTGCAGAGGCATTTAAATGCTGATGCGTATCTTATCTGTCACATGGGCGATATCTGGTCCTGCTGCCGGTCCCGGTCCAATCCGGTCCGGTTCACCTCACCCCGATGTTTTAACTCTCAGAGCAGCAGGTTGAATCAGCCTTTTGTGTCCTCAGCTGCTGACTGTGCCATAATGTTCTATTCAAGCGCAGAGCACGGACACCTTCCTGTTTTCATCAAAGACATTTTAACACATCAATCCAGAACAACTATGGCTTTCATATTTCATACTTAAATCCAAGCTTATGAATAATGAAAGAGTCACCCTCTTCACTTTTTCCCTGTATTGATTTCACATGCATTCCAAGGTTGCCGGACGCACATTTGTCCATTCTTTCAACATTCTTCCATTTTTTTCCCCTCTCTTAAGGGGAAATTATTACACAGACAAACACACACCAGGACATTTTTTTCCCCTTGCGGCTGTTTTTGAGTTACGACTGCGTGCTCAGTTTGTCACAGATCAGAAGCAAAGGTCAATCAGATAGAATACAGTTGTCCTTTGTGTCTCTCTTTCCATCCCTCGCCTGGTCTTCTCTCTTTTCACTCTCCTATTTCCTTCCTTCCCTCTGGGCCTGCAAACAGGATTACTTAGGGTTTGTATATGACTCTGTCACATGAGCACACACACACACACACAAACCCAGGTTTGATGTGGGGACATTTCACTGAAGCGCCCTGGAGGCTTACACAAACAATAAGCATTTATTGAATGTAACCGCTGTGAAAACGATACAGGGACACTGATTGTTGTCCCTAATTTGATAGTTGTCCTCAGTCGACAGGTTTAAACACAGTGGTCCCCGAATGTGACACATGGCAGACCGACACCCTGAATACACACTTTTTGGAACAGAACAAGACATTGAATTAGAGCTTAATAAGGAAACATACACATGCACACAGATGGGGAAAGTGAGATGGGTTGGTAGTGAGTCAAGGACAACATTTCCCTTCTCTCTTAACCCCCCCCCCCCCCAACACACACACACACACTCACACACACAAGGTTTCTCCTTCTTTTCCCATTGAGAGGAAACTGTGGGTGTAATGTGCGTAAGAGGAGTATGTTTACATCACTAGCAGTGTGGGGCCTCATCCCAGTATTCCTGGATGGCAGCTTGATTCAATTGGAAGCATGGTGAAGACGATGGCAGAGCAGAGGAAAATATCCACGCCTGCAATTTGTCATCTAGGAAGCATAGTAGGTAACAGAAAGAAAATCCTTGGAGGCACATAATGCCTGACTGTCTTTCTCTACTTTTGTCCTTTTTGGCCAGGCCGCTGTCTTCTCCATAAATCACTCAGTATGCACTCATACACACACTGTCTCTTACACACACACGCAACTACACAAGCAGAGAGAGACAGACACACAGGAAAGACGTTTTGGCTCAGAGCACACACAGACTGAGGCGACACGGGCTTTTCGTCTGCTGTGGTGCGATGTATATATTCAAACAAAAATATGAACCCTTCCTGCCAACACTTTCTCTTACTGCGGAAATGTGTCCAGCAGACACTTGACATACATGTGTACACACACACACACACACACAGGGTGCGGCTTGCTGCCAACAATAAGAATTGTTTAACAAGTCTCAGCGCTTTGTTGATTTCAATCTCAGGGCTTTGTTGTTTTTGTGAATCGCACTCTCTGAGGCCGGTATTAATCTTCGCCATGTGTATACACAAGGTGTCCAGCGCTGTGCCGTATAACTGGGAATTGTCATGCGACGACGTTTTGTTCAAGTTGGGTGAAGTCTTGTTTGGCTCACTGCTTTATTGTTCCTCCCGTTGCCAGGTCTGGTGTTTATAGCGCTGTGGTAGACCCCTTCCTCCGTCACCCCTGCTTTCCTCTTCCTCCTCTCCCAGTCACTTCCTCACGTCGTCTACCCCATCTTTCTCCCAGCCGACTCCTTCTCCTCCTCCTCGTACTCTTGCAGCAAACTTCCCTTGGCGTGGTCCAGTGTTTGTGCTCTGGATTCTGCGTTCCTCGATGGCAGTGAGTGCGAATGAAGAGAGACGCTAAGGGTCTTGGCAGGGCCGTTGGTTTCCAGGAGCTTCTCTGGTGTTTGGCGGCTCTCTGTTTGTGCCGCACTAAAGCCCCTCCTACTCACTGGGTCTGCACTTTTGTCTGTCTTCCTACGTTATTACTCTCACTAGAAAAATTTAATTTCGTAGTACAGGTATTACCACAAAACAGTAACACAAGAACAGGGAGGCTTTTCCTCTGACTTGAGGTTGTGCATGTTTTGTTCTAGCTGCTCCTCAGAGCTGGCATTTGAGAGTTTAGACTCAAATGGCCAGAGAGTAACATGAAGTAGTTTCCATGATAGTTGTTTAGATGTAGCTTGAAGCCTGCTCATGCCAATATTGTCAGACTGGACATGCCAGACTCGACTGTATTCACACACATGAAAACTGTCCTCTTAATATCTTGATCTGAATTTTTGTTTGCGAAAACCACCCAGTCTCTTCCCATCAGGATGTCTCATTTTTTCGTGTATTTTCATTATTGATTAATCTGCTGATTATTTTCCTGATCAATGGTTTCATCTATAAATTGTCGAAAAAAAAGGGTGAACAATGCTGATGACAATTTGCCCGAACCAAAAGTGACATCTTCAGCTTGCTTCCTCAGTCCAAACAACAGCCCAGAAGCTTAATTTATTATCATAAGTGACACAGAAAAGCAGCAAATTCTTATTTATCCTGAAGGTGAAACTACAATATTTTTGACATTTTTGTTTAAAAAAAAAACAACAACCCTGAAATGATTAATCAATTTTCAAAATAGCTGGTGGTTAATTTTCTGTCGATTAAATACATAATTAAACAAGTGATTGTTGCAGCTCTGTTGTGTACTTAAGCTATTTATTGTTTTCTAGTGAACTTAAAGGGACTCTGGCATATGATGGGCATCTCATTTGCATTTCATGCCCATTTTTATCTTCACTTCCTGTTATCAGAAGCAAATTACTATTTGTCAGTTTCATGTGAAGTCTGTACTGTTGACATTGTCCTCTGACACTACAAATTTCCAGTGCACTGAGACATACAACTAGAGAGAAAATAGATTTCAAACGAGTGTGGTCCTAAAAAACCTGTTTACTGTTCACATTTGAAGCAAGGAGCCTCTCATAACTTGTGTGTGTGATGAAACTTTAACCAGTGTCTATACAATCACACTTTAGTCCTAATGTATCTGTTGGTACTTGTTGGTACATTGATATTTATAGATTTATATTGATGTTTTTATCGTAACCTTAGTAGCAAAAGAAGACAAATCATGTGCATGCACCTGAGTTTTATACATGCACAAGTCTTAATATACAGTAATGATACCTGAGATTCCTGCTTGTTGTCCTGCTTGAGCATGTTTCGGAAGTAGACAAAGCCTGCTCCATTCTGCATCTTTGGCTGAATGAGCTTCATGTTGTCTCCCCCTTTGGGAATCAAACCATGCTATGTGGTAATTATATGCATGTT
The DNA here is from genome assembly GCA_037975185.1 of Centropyge bicolor. Taxonomy (NCBI): domain Eukaryota; kingdom Metazoa; phylum Chordata; class Actinopteri; family Pomacanthidae; genus Centropyge; species Centropyge bicolor. Next base: position 5,552,488 of record JBBMOC010000009.1, on the reverse strand, counting down.
TCTCTCGGTATTTTGGGGGTTGGAGACAGACAAAGTAACGTAAGAGCCAGACCATTCATTAACGCCTACACACTGACCCCAAACAGAATATTTCACATATTTAAACAGAATAGTTGATTGACAATTGTGTTCATGGAAGCGATTCATTTTATAGTGGTAGGCCTCTGTATAAAATAATTTGGAAGGTTATGAGTCACATAATGACTTGATAATGGTTTGACGATTTGTCATTTTGAAGTGGAAGCTGTTGCTTGGCGTAGACTACAATGTTAGTGATCTTTCATCACTTCGAGAACATTTGTCAGGATTACCAGTTTGCTCTGTTTCATCACCAGAAGTCATGATCCGGCTTTATATGAAGTCATTTAAGGACAGCGATGATTTGGCTCCGGCTGTGATAGATAGCAGTACATTCCTGTTATCAGGTGTCCATGGGAGAGGCTGAGAGGGATAGGCCATGAATATGTGTGCATGCCTGCACCCACTGACCTGTTACTTTTTTGTGTGTGGGCGTGCAGGCATGCATGTGTGTGTACTATACTGTACTCTACGGCCGGCCTGACACAAACTACTGTTGGGCCAGTGATGCATTAGCCAGGGCCAGAGATGGGTTGGTATGGAATAAATAATGGATACCATCCTTTCCCTCTGAATAAATCAAGACCAGAGAAATGGAGAGAGATGAGAGATTAAATGTGGGAGAGAGTTGGAGAAATTGAATGCCAGAGAGAAAGAGAGCGTTTGTGTAACTGGAAGAGGAGTATAGAAGGAGAAACAGTGTCCTGAATTCCAAATCAGTATCTCACTTCGAGTCTCTGCAAAGGAATACGAAAGTGCAATTTGACACGTTTTTTTTGTTGCATCAAAAATTTCTGTTTGTGAAGTGATTTAATGTAGAAAATAAACAACTAGCTCCTCTTACTATTGGGTAGGAACACAATGCTCATTTTCCTCATTTTTTTTTTCTTGCCTTTTGCATCCCAGGCTCAGGGCCAGACGTTCACCTTCCCTGACATCTTCCCGGAAACCGACGCGAAGGCGACGGATGATTCCATAGAGAAGGTGCAGGAGCAGTTCATGGAGGACGAGAAGCAGAGGCAGAAACTCGACCCCAGGAGAGGAGGGGTCACTGAGTGGTTCGGACTCTGAGACAGCCCACTGACCGGAGAACTCTGCTCGTATGTGCGTGGGTTTTTTTTTCTTTGGGAGCAATATGTATTGATTTACAATGCGACTGCTGTGATGTCACTTCTATTTCTGTAAGAAAACACTCACAAGTGTGTAGTAAAGAAGAATGAGCATGTGTTTGTGAGACTCGAGACATGTGTTTGGTGTGTGTGTGTGAGTTCGCGAGGCTTCAGTCCAGTAACCCGAGCCAGAACAGAATCACAGGAGGAGGAGAGTGGCCCGGCTCCATCTTTCATGAAACCAGCCCACCGTACATAATCTCCATCACCACAGATGACCTCCTCTCCTTCCTCCTCCCACCCATCCTGTTCAACCTCCTTGTCCTTTTTGCCCCTCCTCTTTGGCACCACTACCTCTGCACCTCCTCTTTCATCAGGAGTTTCTGTTCCTTCTCATCGGTGTCCTCTGCTGTCTCTCTTCCTCCTTGTCCCTCTCCCACACTCCTCTTCCTCGGCCATGCTGGGGAGTGGTATATTGTGGTATCCCTAGTAGCGCTGACTCTCAGCCAGCTGGATCAGACTACCTGGACCCACATACTTTCCTCTTTTATGAGTTTGCCTTGGATTAATTGACCACTTGAGGTAAACAACAATTGAGATGTTGTTTCAGCAAAGCAACGATATGGAATTTGCTGGAGTGTTTTATTATTTTGTGGTAGCACCTCTTGCCATAACTCTGAGAGAAGATTGTACCCGATGTTTGTTTGTGTGTGTTTACCCAGCACGTGGGACTTGCCAGTGAATCTGTCTAATTGTAAGTGCTGTTGGAATAAGATCTAATAAACGGTCACTTGTCCAAAAGTGCTCTGTTTACTTTTTTCTTGTGTTCTCCTCGCTTCATCTCCCACGGCTGCTGCGCTCAACAACTGGCACTTCGAGACGCTGTTTGCCACACAAGCTGGCCTGTGTGTGCGCCAGCGTGGTCTGGTAGCTGTTTTGACAAAGTAATGATCTGTATTTTGAATCGGGCCACTGGAGGACTGAGCTCTCTTACGGTAATAAGGCCCATAAAGGGGAGGGACCTCTCCTGGGCTCGCTCAGAACCTCCATTATGCTGAGAGGCCAAGGTTACAGTAAGTGTCCCCCAGCCGTGACCACTAATGCTGGCTGGCTAATACAAAGGTCCAGTCCATGACCTCACCCAGCAAACTCAGCTATCACTAAGGAGAATGTCAATATTGATCCTGTTGGCCCATTGTCTGCTGCCTGGAACCACTCACCCCCTGCGTCGCTATAAAGCAATCTGATTTGGAACAAAACAAGCCGCCTGTTACACAGCCACTCCATTTCTTTTCTGTCTGCCTCACTCTCACTTTTTATTTTCCTCTTTCCCTGCTCCTTCTGTCTCTGTTGCCCAGTCGGGACCTCTAGAGAAACAGCTGCTTAACCAACAGAGAGGGAGACCAAATTCCTGTTCTCACTCTCCTCTTGGCCTGAACAGACCCCACATGAAAGTTGGGAAATCAAGTTATGGTTTTCGCCAAGCAAAAATCTTGTCCCTGCTCTCTTCCTGTTCTTTGTCCTGGGGATACCCGGTGCATTAAGACACACACACACGTTCGTGGACACACTGCAGCCTTTTCTTATGTAATTAAACTGACACTGAAGTGCTAATATTATCATTCTGTCGAGGACCTGCTCACTGTGATGATTATGTAGTGTTTTGAACAGTGTGGATACTTAAAGCCACTTAAGGTCAGAAAGATGACAAATTTAATAGTGCACAGACAGACTGTGACACACTTTGTTTAATGAGCTCATCTGTTGCTCACACAGATAAATGTCTCTTAGTCATTTTAGCTCTTTATAGAGAACTGTGAACTTATTAACTGACAAAAAGAAAAACAACAGAAAATCAGTTGGGGGCAGAGGAGGTAAAACAAATGAAGTCATAGACAGTTGTAGTAAAAGAGCTCGAGACATACACTGTAATACGATAGTCTTGACAGACTGGTCTCTGAGTGCATGATTAAACTGATATGGAAATATTGTGTTTCTCAAAATCATTTATATTTTACTGGAAGTCAAATAAAGATGATAGGATTTGATTTTTACCCGTGATGATAATTTTGCTGACAAGATGATTTGGGATATTTTTCTAATCAATAAAAACGTTACATGAGCTAAAGAAGAATAAACGTCCATTTTTAAGTGATAACATCTGTGAGCGGAGCTGCCAAAATTGTGCAGTGTTTGGACGTGAATAAAACAGATGATTGTTTCTCTTTTCGGAAAAGAACACGGCTCTGTCTCAAAATGCAACATTTACCTTGAAGCTTGCCAGGTGACCCCATCTAACATCATACATCAGTAGGAAGCTCCGTAATTATAAGGTAGTCTGGTGTGGATCTAATTGTCTTCAGGTGATCGCATTTATGGAGGTGGTATGGAAGAATCGGAAATTTGTGAAATGAAGTTGAAATGAGGAGAAAGAGAGGTGGGATCACATGCACAACAAAAGTCCCCTGCCTGACAAATCTGGGATGTTTCAATTATATGGTCAGCATCTTAAATCCCTGGACCAGGATGCAGTAGGAAAAGCACTTTTAATTACTCCTGGAAAAAAAAAACCTCTTTAAAAGTATAGTGACGTGTGTTGATTGATAAATTACGATATGAAATTATTAAGACATAGATTAGTTATTTCAGTGATGCAATGACTTTGTTAAAGGAGAAGCTAAGGTTTATGTAAGCAGGTGTTTGGAGCGCCTGTAAGAGCGGATCAGACCAGTCCTTGCTGGCAGAGACCGGTCAGATCGCTGTCTCCTGCAGAGGGCTCAAACCTAAAGGCACAAAGCTAAGTGCAGACTTGTCAGGGTTTGCAAGTTTTTTCCCTCGTGAAAGCCTTTTCTGTCCGTGTTTTTCAAATTTTCCCTCATGGAAGTCTTTTGTTATTTTCACCGTAGCCAAACGCATCTCACTGTCAATATTTTGCACCAAGTCCACTGCTGTAAAAAATAATGACTGCTAAGTAGCTTCAAAGGCTGCTGTGTGTGTGTGTGTGTGTGTGTGTGTGTGTGTGTGTGTGTGTGTGTGTGTGTGCGCACGCGCGCGCGCGCGTGCGTGCGTGCGTGCTACGTACACCCCTCTCTTCCATGTTCTCCCCGTGTCTCTCCCTTCTCTTCATACCCAATAAAAAGCTGCATGCACAGTACGTCCCCCCCCCCGTCCGGCCCTGTCCATGCAGCTGGCAGCCATTTCCCTGTTTGTTAACACAGTGTTCTCCCTGCCTGTCAGATGATGCTGTGTGGCTGGAGTGTGAAGGAATGGGAGAGGATGGAGTGGTATGCAGCTAAAAAGCGAGCAAGCCCTGAACATCCCCATTTTCAGCTGAATTGGGGGGGGGGGGGGGGACTGTAGGCAGCCGCAGATTTACAGGGATCTGCGTGTGCTGAACGAGATGCATCGTATATTGTGATGCACCACACGTCGTGTAAGAGCAGAGGGAGGGAACGCGAGCATGTGCGTGCGAGACGATCAGAACCCGGGAAGGATGGAGCGAGAGAGCAGATGGAGGTGAAGGAGAAAGTGAAGAGGGTGAAGTGACAGTGAAGAAGAGATGACATCACTGAGAAAATGCTGAGCTGGATCTGAGGGCTACTTGATGAAAGAGGTCTACATCCACAGTGCACCATCTCTGTCTCTCTCTTTTTTTCCCCTCTCCCTCATGAGATGTACAGTGCAGGCCGTTCCCATCCCTACATGGTTAGTTAATGGAAGGGGGGTTGAATATTTTAAACAGTCATTCACTCTCCTCCTGTTTCCCTCCTTGCTTCTCTCTCTCTTCCTTTTTTTTTCTTGTTCGGTTGTGCATTAGTCAAGTGCACACATGACCCTGTTTCTGCTACTGCAGTCCACGCTTGGAATCTGCATGACATCATGCTGTATTTTTGGGATTAGTGGGATGAGTGGCGGTATAGTGGGTGTCCTCACTGACTCTCTATAGCCTCCCCTGGGAGCCTCCTCCTTGCTGACTGTAGTAACTGCCCACTTGCAAGGGAAATCTTCACCTGCAGATGCTCCACTGCATCCTGTAGCTGCTGAGGAATTTAGATCAAGCATCTCACAGTAACGTCTTCTTTACGTGGTCATCGGGCCCATCCTATGAAAGGATGGCTGTGCAGAGAGAGCTTCATATAGCTCGCAGTCTGCTTTAACTAATAAAAAAAGAAGGTTTAAAGTGAAGCCTTTGCTGCATGCATTCACACAATTCATCAGCAACTGTCTGTAGAATTACACACTCTCATATAGTTACACAGTTACTGCCCCTACCAGCCTCTTGTGCAGACACACACACTCCCACACACTCACACTTGTGTGCACTAAGACAACCGGGGTTGCCTGCTGAGGATTCTGACGGCCTCTCTTGGACTAGCGCCATACACATTCCTCCTTCCCCAGGTTGCCATTGGTTCATCTGAGCTCAGCCAGTGCACTCTGTCACCCCATAAGTGTGTGTATATATGTGTATGTGTGTGTGTGTGTGTGTGTGAGTGTGTGTGTGGTTCATTGTGAGTCCATGTACTGTGTGTACCCTTACATAAAAAAAAAAAAGTTAACATCTTTCGTTTTTCCAAGAATTCACTACACGCACACAGACACACACGCACACATGATGCTCGTGTTCATGCCTCATTGTGAACCACTCACACATACATAAAATGTACCCTGATGTGGCCCCTTAGTGTATATACACGGCCATACTGTACTCACATCTATACACTTGTTGGCTCAGAGCCAGGAGCAACAACTGAAGGAGGACAGTGAAGAAAACATGTGGACCGGCTGTTTATTGTTGCTTAGATTACAAAGAATCAGTGTGCTTTGCTATATTACAGATTGCTAATGTTACAAAAGTATAAAAGATGATATAAAGATATAAAGCACACCCTGCTTTCTTTACAGTTTTCAGCTTTTTGTGTACAACCAAAATCAGAACCAATCTTTACTCTGCTCACAGCCAGGCTTGATTTGATTTGATAGCTTATGTAATGTTAACGCAGTAATGTGACGAGACATATTTGTTGCCATTCTTAAAACTGAAGTTCATTAGGAAGGTTCTTGGCAAAAGGCAAAGTTAATACTCAGTACTTTTATGGCATCGCATATGTGATAGAAGTGCTGTACTTGATACAATTTTATGGTATTTGTACTTTACTGAGATCCTTTACTTATATAAAAGTAGCAATACCACACTGAAAAATACTCAGTAATACAAGTCCTGCATTTAAAAAGATACTCATATAAAATGGTAGAAATAATACAAATATTATTACAAAAAGTACTTGCACTATCAAAATTAACAAGATATTAAAAGTGTAATGTAACTACAAAATAATCTGTATTTTATTTTTGGATAATTATTATTATTATCATTGTTGATGCACTATCGCCTAAATGGCGTTTTAATATTATAATAATACACTGTTGGGTTGTTAAATCTATAACAATGCATCATATTTTATAGAACAAACAAGTGTCTTGTATGCAGTGTAGTGAATTTTAAGTAAAAATAAAAGTAGCTCTTCAAAGTTTTACTGTAGTAGAGTACTTTATTACTTTCCACCAATACTTGAGTATTGCCAACATCATCACATTTTATAGGGAAATACTGTGCTTTTTATGCCACTACATATATTTGACAGGTAGTTGCTTTGGACATAAAACAGTTATAATTAACACCAGCTCAACTAGCTGTGACATTAAAATGCTCATTACACATAACCATTCTATATGATATACAATAAGTACTAACTAAGACTTTTTATTATGGTATCTCTAGTTAGGGATCTGAATGTTTCTTCCACCACCGCCACCATGCTCGTCTGCTGGTTCTCAGCAGAACACAAAGGATCAATCAGTGAAGCCATGTCCCGGGTTCTTCAGCAGTCCCGGTGCTTAATAAAAGCTGAGTGCTGTTTTCCAACTTTGTGCTCCTCCAGAGATCCTTCCCCTACTCGCCTGTCACAACATCAATTAGGATCAATTAGAAGCCCTGGCAATAGAAGATGGCACATGCCAGCCTTCATCAGTAAATGGGCGGTGGCAGGGTCTTTGATGTGTGTTTGCGCTGAAAGATTTGTTTGTGGTGAGCGAGAGGGGGAGGAGCTATTGGGCATTGTTTTTTTGTGGCACAGTGTTTGTGAGGCTTACGCACAGCTGTCTGTCTGAAAGGGGAAGAATTTCTCCTGACACTCCATTTCAGCTTATCTACTGTCAACACAATGCTCCTCTGCCGGCTGGGTGGTCCCTGTCCCTGCCAGCTGTTCAGCACATACATTTGCATTTTGAACAACTTAACTAGAAAAATTTCTCACCCTGATTTTTTTTGGGAGTGCGTCGGCGGTGCGCGCGGACGTGAAATCATATTGTTTCAGATAACCGAGATCTACACGCCGTGAATTCCCAAAAAGCGAGTGTAGAAATGAAGTCGATCACCAGATGTCAGAACACATCTGGTGATAGAGACCACCATAATAAACGGGGTGATACAGGGTGCAGGTGATACTATTTGTGGCACTCATCATTAAAAACACTCCCTACGACTTTTATTGGATCCCTTGTTCCCACGATGAGCTGCACAAGGTTTTACTAAAGATGCTGATATGTGTTTAATGTTTATATGGCCTTTAAAGTGTAGGAGCTGTCACAGTTAAAAAACTCCTATCATCTATGTTGAACTTTTTACACACTTGAACACACACGCACACACTGGGAGACCCTGGCAAACACACAGTGTGAAATTTGTGCATGTACTCTCAAAAATGTGAGAACTGGAGCAGTTTAGAAAACTGGCACTGTCTGCTTTCCTCCAGAAATTTCTGCTCTCAGTTTGTACAGCAGTCAATGGGCCAGTTGCTTGGAAGTCCCATCACTTTGGGGCCCGCTGAGCCAAAAGTATAAGTCTGTTAAGAGTCCGTAACTATGTGTGTGCGACCAGCAAATTTAACTAAAGCAACAACGATGATGTGCAGCCCTTTTACAAAATGAAAAATGGGAGTTAGAGCAGGTTAAAGAGAAGGCTTTTAGAAAGCTCCTCTCCTCATTGGTGGTTATACACACCCATTATAAAGCCTGAGAGGATCTTAAAAAACATAAAACTGACACCATAAAAATGCACATTCACCTGAAATAGGTCTTGTCTAGTAGCCCTGATAAACTTTTAATCATTTTTCTACATCAAAGTATGGCAATGCAGTGTGGCCCCAGAGCGGGGTGTGTCTGAGTTCTGTTCACAGCGATGTCCTGTTTATTCCTTATGGAGGATTTGGCACATTCTTTTGCAATTTGTGCAAAAAACAGTTGAGCTGATCTTTGAGAAAAGTCACACCATATCGATCCTGATCATTCCACATGATTTGATGTATTTTTTTTTTGCATATGTATCACCACAGTACCTGAGCTAGTTGCAGGACAAAAATCCATACTGAGGAAGAAATCATAAGAACAACTAGAAAATGCATGTCCCACAGAAAAAGCAGCATAAATGTTGTCGGCTGAAATAAATTTCAAAGAATTGTTGGATATGCAGAAATGTGAAATGAATTGCGTGAAAAATCCTAAAGCTGAAACACAATGTGCTTCTGAAAAATACTAACAATCAATGAAAAGGCTAAAAGAAGAAATGCTTTGTATTAATATCACACATGAACTGAACTGACAAGTATTGCTATGCAAAAAAATGTGAAATGAATTCCTGGAATTGGAAGCTAAATTGTTTAACACTCTCACATCTATAGTAATAAATTGCAAAAAAAAAAAAAAGATATAGATAAGACATTCTAGTATGAAATTAAGCATAAAAGGTACCAATAGAAGCTGAAAGTACAAATATCCTTTTAAAGTAAGTTTGGTATTTAAATGGCTTCTGCAACTTATTGTATGTGTAGAATATAGAAAAAATACATTCCACCAAAACCCCTCATTTTATTATTCATTTATTTTTTCCTTGACTATTGCTTTGTATTTATTTTTGTGGTTGAGAAAATTAATTTGTGTGTATTTAACTTTTATTTTGGGTTACTGTTACCCTTGACCCGGCTACATCACGTTCGCGGGCTGCGCTTCTCTTCCTCAGTCCGTTTTTGTCTGCGACTGAGGAGGGTGAGTCTGTGTTAGCGCTGTTGCTAGCTGACATTTTTAGCATTGTTACGAGTTCATAAAAAGTGTTTAAAAGTATGAAATAATGTTGATATGTTTTCTATGAATTAGTTGTTTTTAAGCTTAGTCATGAATGGAGGTTTTTTTGCAGTTCACTGTGTGTTTTGCCGGCCGTGGCAGTATTTTCTTATGAGCTTTTTTTTTCGCTGCAGGCTGGTGTGTTGCGTCCCACATGTGTTATACATTGTTGCTCGTTCCTCCATTTTGTACAGGTATGTTGCTGTTCTTCTGTTTTGTATAGCGTTTTATGTATGCGTAATTGTATTTTTCTTTTGTTCTGTGTTTGTTGCAATACTTGTTAAATGAATTGAATATGTATAGTTTTTAATTGATATCCTCAGTCCGTTTTTGGCTGTGACTGAGAAGGGCTGGTGTGTTGCGTCCCACGTGTATTGCACATTGTTGCTCGTTCCTCCATTTTGTACAGAGATGAATAAATACGCCACTGTTTAGGCTAAGCCACAACGTCACTGAACAATTCATCACAACGCAGAGCGGTAGCCTAGCGGATCACAGAGGGGGTGCAGACCGGCTGCATATGCAGAAGTATTAGTTGACCGAAAAACATTTGAAAGAAGAATAAATTGCAAAGCTTTGCTGACAAAGCAGAAATCTGAAATCATTTTTTTATTTTGAAAATCCCACCTTGATGCTCCAATGATCATAGCTTTGATATATATCTTTTATATAAGTATAAAACATAGAGGAATGTTGAGTGCAACCTAAATGTCGCTAAAGAGATGACCATTTTGATATTTGAATAGTTTCAGTAAGAGAGGGGAAAAAGGCACCCTTTCAACAAAACCACCGTGACGAATTAAGTTGACACATCATGAACCTGATGACCCCCCTCCACCCCACCCCCCTTCCCCGGTCTCTATCCCACCCTCTGGTCGGAGCGTGACATCATCTTACATTTAAGACAGGAAAGACCGTTTTGGGGGAAATGGTTAAAATGGCAAACAGAGCGACCATCTCAGGGTTTATCTGTGACGTGCCTGTGACTCCGTTTGAAGACACAGCCGGGCCACAGACAACACAACTGCCTGCTCGAGCCACCTGAATCACTTTGACGAGTTCAGCTGCTGCTTTGTCCCAGCCACCCTGCAAGTGCTTCAATTGTATGACATCAATGCTTTTGAATCCTGAGTCCAAGGAGACGCTTTCTTCATGGACTAAATACATCAGTTTGTACAGTAGAGACAGAAGTAAAGAGATGTATGATTCACTGATTGGAGAAGACAAAAACAAAATTGAAAAACTGGAAGAAGCTGAGGAGTTTTGGAAAGGGTCTGAATAATTTATTTGATTTGACTCACACACATATACACTGGTAGTTGTGTGAGAAATGTGCATATAATAGAGTGAGTTTCTTTAAACTTGAGTTGCTGAAAGCTGAACTGTGGTTTTAACCCAGGCTTTGAAGTCAGTTTTGAGCATAAGTGACAGCTTGTCCTCTGTCAGGCCAATCTCCACCAGCACAGAGCAGGACATTTCCGACTTTTGAAAGACAGGAAGAGGGTTTGGACTCCTGTTAAAAATTGCCATACGAATGCGGTAAGTTCAAATGCGTCCATTGTCCAGTAACTTGTGCATTGTATTCTAGCAGACACACAGTTACTCACAAAGGCCAGAGGTGGGTGGGTGAGAGAGAGTGTTGAGATGGTCAATCAGCAGCACAGAGCAGGTCCTGTAGTGCTGTCCCTTACAACCAAAAAACATCCAAACTCCTGTCTGTAGTTGAACATTTCTCCAGAGATTTTGCGGGTGCTGAAATAGTGCTGAATCATTTGTCAGATTGATAAAGAATTGCAGATGAACATATGCTGAGATCATGTGCTTTAATGGTGTGAGTGCTTCCAGTGCCCGATTCCGAAGAACAATAGCGTGAATGCTGAATCAGCGTTGTTAATAATAGTAATATGTACTTTAGAAGAAGAGCAAAGGATGACAGGGGAGTTGGTGTCATGATTCAGTGTGTGTGTGTGTTACAGGGAGAGAAAGGGAGGAGTAGAATGGTGCAAATGGGTTCAGTAATAATTATACTAACAAAAATGAAGTGGCGGCATTTTTCAGTTGGAGTTGAGTTTGAAAGAGGAATGGAAGTGAAAGATATAAAACAGTAACATTAACACTGGCCTTCGTGCTGCTTTCCACTGTTCTGTATTTGTGATGTCAGGAAAAAAAACTCATCTACTGTATTGTGCAGTCAGTGAACTCTTTGCTGGTGGAATCCTACTGACTGCAGAGTGTGCCAAGCCAATAACACAGACTGATCCCTGATGCTGAACTTCCTGGAAGTCCCAGGCGATCTCAGAGTTTAATGTACCTGCTCAACTGCATGGGCGTTGGCTGGTCTGTCACTGCTCTATCACTGGCCTCAGCTCTCAGTGTCAAACAGACTAATGGGGGGAAGCTGCAAAAATGCTGCCTGGGTGTTTAGTACCCGCAAAGTTGCACAAACACATTCTCAGACTTGAACACATTCATTTTGTTGATCCTGGTCATCCACGTTGAGCACGTTTGTGACTGATGTACAGAAGGAAGGAGGTGCGAGAGAAGGGCGAAAATGCGGTAAGTGGTTAGGAAGAAGAGTTAGGAAAATATTTGAGAATGTGAACCGGTGAGAGACGGATGGACAGAGAGAAAAATGGAGTGTGATTCAGAAGCTATAGGTTTTGGTTTGGGGGGGATTAGGAGGGATGGAAGGGATGGCGTAAGACAACTCGCCGAACTCATCCCTGCTCTAAATGGCTGTCGGCCACTGGCTCTTTTATTTGAAACGTCTTCTCTCCTGTCTTACATCTCAATTCGCTGCCAGCCCTCAGCTACGCAGTGCTTACGTCAGAGGATCCTACTGTTAGCCAACACCTAGCCAACATCATGACAAAACAGCTCACCAAACTGAAGATAGATCAGCTTTTTCTGGCTCCAGTTCAACCAGCATGGCAGGACTTTCGTGGCCTGGATTCACTCAACAGGGTTCGACTTCCCTGGCTTAGGTTTGGCCATGGAGGCTCGATTGGAGTGGCCTGGGTTGAGGGGACACTGAGCTTGAAGAGTGTGCCTTCGCTGGCTCAGTTTCAACAAAGGGTACTCAACTAGTGCGACCTGGATTTGACTGTCTGGCAGCCGCTAATGTGGCCTGGGTTCAGCTGACAGAGCTTGACTTGTATGGCCTGAGTTCATCAGATGGAGTCCAACTTTTCTGCCCTGACACAGTGAGGCTAGCCTCGGCCAGTGTGGCCTTGGCGGTTACGGGACAGGGGTGATTAAGGATGTGTTTGCTTCGCAGGCAGAAAGCAGGCAAGGTGGCAGCATTGCTCCTGCACAGCCAAAGACTTGATGTGGGGGTTAGAGAGCCAAAACAAACTACTGTGATTGCCTCCCGTATGCCCTCCTGACCTCTGCGTTTCAATTGCCAGGCGAAGAGGAGGAAAACGGGGTGAGGGGAAAGGGGAAGAGGTGGTTTAGAGAAGGAGAGCAGGATGGGGGGTACGAGAGGTTGTGGTTTGAGATGGAGGGGTGGGTGGGTGTAGGCTGTTGGTGACAGGAGAGGTCACTTGAGTACTTCAAGAGAGAGGGCCGGCTCATGACCCTTAACCTGATTAAACTGTGAGTCCATGTGCGCTGTATAGAAAAGTGATATCTATCTATCTATCTTTCTATCTATCTATCTATCTATCTATCTATCAAATTAAAGTATCTTATATTTTTTATTGTTGTTATTTTATTGTTGATGACGAAATTAGAATTGTTGACAGCAGACTGAGAGAGAGAGAGAGAGAGAGAGAAGCAAAGAAGAACAACAAAGAAAAAAAAGGAAAGGAAGAAATAAAGGGGGAAATGAACAGGGAGTGAGAGAAAGGGAGTCTTGTCGTCTGAGAGGTGGTGTGGTTCGGGTTAGGTTGTGGTTGAAGCCTTGAGAGAGTGGGAGGGGAGAGAGGGGGAGGCGCAGGGGGCGAGCAAGGCAGCGCATACCCACAGCATTCAAATGGAGCTCCCATTGGGAGGTTTTACGCTTCAAAATGGTTTCCTGTGACGTGGATTGTGTGTTTGATTTGAGCTTTGAGGGGTTTGTGTTATTCTCGGGAGGGGAGAATCTAGCACGCTCTCATTTCCGCACTACCAACAGCCAGCAGAAAGTTGGCAAGCCGAAACAGGGGGATTGTAAAGACAGATTTTTCTCTCCCTCCTCGTAAGAACCACATTTTTTTCTGCTTTCACTTTTTTGCCATGTTTTTCTGCTGAGCCTGCTCCAGGACTTGCTCTGCATATTGATGGATTGTTCTTAATAATTGGACTTGCTCAGACCTGTGTCCGTCCATGGGTTTCCCAGGCTTCCTGATTTTCTGCTGATCATAAAATGCGCACAAAAAAAAAATAAAAAAAATGTGTTTATGCTCAGATGTGTGCGCACATTTGCACCCTGACAAACATGTGCATGCCTGCAAAAATGTACAAGCGAGTTTGCACGTATACAAGTACGCACGCTGTCAAACACATGCTTTGGAACTAATTGCAAACAATGGATGCCAGCTGGGCAGTAGGTGTAGCAGGCAGCACAACTGGGCCCGAGTTGATTTGTTTTTTTGTTTTTTTTTTTCAGCTAGATTAGAGGGGAGAGGCGGAGAAGAAATGGCAGACGCGTGAATGAGGAAAAGTAGAGGAGAGAGTAGGTAGAGGGGTCACCACAGAGGGAGGCAAGGGGCATACGCTGAGGCAGCGGGAAGCCACCTCTAAGACCATGACAGCCAGTCATACAAACCATCAGAGAGCTTACTGTTCTGCCAACTACTGTACTTCACAGAGCCAAGAAAATGGCAAAATCAACACTGGATGTGTTTGTGTTGGGGGAATATCCGTGGAACCCCACTCTCTTTTCCTGATCGGCAGTTTTCTCCCTCTCCTTCTTTCACTTTCCCTCTCTCTCCCTTTTTCCTCTCCCCCCTCGCCATCCCTCCTTCTTTATTTTCTTACTGTAAATACTGTACTGTATATGCCCTCTGCTCGTGTAAGAGGACAATTATCATAACAGCGTCTCTACTGTGTGGCGCACATGGAAAAGCTAACTGCCATGGGCCAATTTTCTCCATGGAGTTATGTAAATAGTTTTTATGGAATGACTGGGCTTTCCCCAGTATGCGGGGGCATGGCGGGGTCTGAGGGGTTCCACTGCCACCTTAATCCTCGCCCTCTGCATCAGTAACCCCTTTGTCAACCATGTTAGCAGAGAGCTCGCACTTATTGTCGTTATCCTAACCGTTATGTATCCACATAATAACATGTTGCAGTACAAAGCCATGAATTAGATGCTTGTGGGACTGCAGTCGCGTTCTAGAGCCTATTGATACCTGTGCTTCTGTCAGAGGTGTAGGAGCATATGTTGACCAAAGCATTCGGCGCAGGGCTTAAAGTTTACTATGCTTTATGAAACAATTACAGCCTCTGTCAGGGGCGGCCAACCTGTCAGACACTAAAGTGCAACTTACATCAGCTGCGTCAGGTAGTGTCATTTCATGTGTTTCAGTTGAGGCAGGTAGCTCACACCAGATGTACAGCTATAAGAAGTAGTTCTCATATTGTAGTTAGGATGTCCCAGTCTGGGGAACAAATAGACTTGCTGCTTTTGGATAGTTGAATTGTTCCAATGCTGGGAAATAGGACAGTGGCGTATTCTAATGCAATGATGTGCATCAATATCAAGATGCTGTCAAATCAAACCATAAAACCATCAGACCATTGTCGTGTATTGTTATTTATCCTAGCTCTTAATAACTATGTGTCAAAGCACCTATGACATGATCGATAAGAAAAACGTGATGGTCCAAACTAAATAGTTCCACTAAGAACTCTTTCACTCATCTATCTATGGTCTTTCTGAATAATCATCTGCCGAGGGGGCCCAAGGGTTGAGGGATTATTAACATTTCTTGTTGGAAAGCCAAAGAGTTTAATCAAACGTAGGGATAAAATATTGAGTGGTTGCCTATTTACGGCACATTCCTGTGCAACTATTGCATGTCTGTTCATCCTGGAAGGATCTCTTCCTGAGGAGGATCTAAGGACAGAGGTTGTCATATGCTGTGTACATACTGTAAAGCCCTTTGAGGTGAAATTGTGATTTAGGGCTGTATAAATAAAACTCACCTAACTTAACCCCTCTATCTTTTTTACATGTGCACATTTTTAGAAGTCAGTTTTGCTCTACCCACACTACATGAAACTGCGCCACTAAAGTAATTGAAAGAGTATGCATATATGGTGTATGCACCCCCATTCCCACATTTAAATGTGTTTGGTACATTTCATGTCTGTTTAGTGTTTGAATGCTTCCTTACATGCGCTTTTTATATGTTTATGGCTGAGATAGGCCATAATGCTCTTCCGCACTGTACATGTTAAACAGCCTGTAACATTTCCATATGGCCGATTGCGGCGGTCGATGACACACAAGTGGAAGCGAGCAGAGATGGCTGTCTGAAAGTGACAGAGGCTCAGCGCCTGAGGAACTACAAAGAAGAAAAAGAACAGTCTCTGGCCGATCTCCCATCCCACCCCTTAGCAAATTGGTTGTTGATTGTCCACAGACATCGATGTTGGTGCTCCCCTGTACCAATAAAGCCCTGCGCAGAGCAGAGCTGGGGCCTTTCAGGTCTTGTTATTGTAACAGGAGTCCGTTTTGGCCGGGACTCCTGTTCTCAGCACGAAAAACAACAATAATAACATCAGCCCACAGCCCTGGGAGCTGGACAAGAGTCAGAGGCAGTCCAGGGGTGGGGTGGATGCCCTGTTAATGTTGCACGCCCGTGGTTCCAGTCTGACGCTTCATCTGTGGCTCTGAAGTGACGGGAACTACCACTGCCGCCTTGCTCAACACTTAAGTGTACATTTAGCGTAACACTTCAGTCAAAAGCTCAGATTTGGATGTGCGCTCAGGGCAAAGAACCGGCCCACCTTCCCCTCTCCCTTCCTCTGTCTCTCTCTCTCTCTCTCTCTCTCTCTCTGGCTCTCTTTCCTGTATACAAAGTGGTGCTGGCCCTCATCTCGGAGAGAGATTCCTGGGTCTCCTGAAGACAAACAAAAGGGAAGGAATCCACGCAAGTCTCAAAACAAAATATGGAGGGAGTTTACACAGAGACCACACAACAACATCACAGTGGTCTAATCTATTTGTAATTAAAAAGTTTGCTCGGCGATGTCCTCATCCAGACAACAACAGATCCATCTTGCCTTGGCCTTGTTATGATCATGGCCTGTTTTTTTTCTCCTTTCCCCTTCTGTTCTCGGTTGTTGTTCCTGTAACATAATATCCGTTTGTGTGTGTGTGAAAGATCCCTCTGTTGTGTTGATGACATCTTGAGAACGCAGCCCATGACCCACTAAATGACTCATAAAAAAAGGGTTTCTATTGTACTTCTTTGACCTCTCTCTCTCTCTCTCTCAGTCCCTTTAAGTCTTCAAACGTCCTTACATAACAGCACTATCTAGACAAAATTACAATAGACCCTGGCTTGTATTTCAATGTATATACCCACCATATACATCTCTGGCCCATTTAACGTCAGTGCAGTGTGTGAAAGCAGATTCTCCCGTGGCTTACATTATGGATCCATTACAGTTAGAACATTTGCAATAAAACGTTTTCGCTTTTTTTTTTTCTTTCATTTTTTGGCTCAGCTTTTCTGTACTCTGTGGTTACCTCCAAAGGCAGAGAGAAGAGATGGAGAGAAAGAAAGGAAAGATGGAGAGAGCTAGAGGGCAGAGGCGGGCTCAGGTGACTCAGCTTTCCCCCTGGAAGCAGATTGAGGGGAGCTGTGGGTTTGAGCCCCCCCAAAGTTTTACTAGAACACAGGCTTTTTAACAGGAGGGAAAACAATGTTATAGCTGCTTCCTGCACCACTGAGTGTTCCCCACCAGTAAATATAACAGGGATTGGGTCATAATGTTATGGTCTGGCATCAGGTGAATACAGTGTTTTTTTTCTCCCCGGCCTCCTCCTTCTCCTGCTCTTTTCCATGAGCAGGAATAGGCTCCAGCGTTAAAGAAATATCAGTCATCAGCGTTGTTATTGCGCACTCACTTGCTCCATCTGCAACGCTGGCGCTCAAACACACTCTTTGTGTGAGTGGACACGGTGGCTACTTTCTCTCTCTCTCCTTCTCCATCTCACTCCCTCCATCCTTCTCTCTCTCTTTCTCTCTCTGTTTCCTTTTGTGCCTTAAATGCTACTAATTATTTCCCAACAAGGCAGACTGCAGGAAACTCTGATGTAAAGCAAGCAGCTTACCTTCTCACTGTCAGGAGTGTGTGTGTGTGTGTGTGTGCCTTTGAATGTTTCTGGATGCGTTTGAGGAGAAGCCTTTTGCAGTGTGCCATTAATGCACGAGAATATACAAGCTCAGGTGAAAGTGTGTATTAAAATGTATACGTGTGTGAAGTATGTACTATTTACAGGTCGTGTGCCAGTTTTATGATACAAAGGGGTTCTGTCAGGTTCTGCTGTATGAATCAGGTTGCAGGGCAGCTGAATGTTTGACAGTAGCAGTAAAAACAAACAGAAGTTCTCCACTCTGGAAAAATCTAACACTATGAAAATTGCAACTATGGCAATGATGGGAATCGATCCATGTTGAGTTTCCAAACTGTGTTGCATTTGGCCAGAGGGGAAAATGGCAAAGGGGTAAAATAACATGGGTATATCTGTCATGGGATACTTGCATACGTAGGGTTTACACAGTATCTTTGTGATTTTGGAAAACAGGTGCTTGTGTGTAGTCTTACTGTATAGCTATGACTTGCGATGCATTGCTGCTAAAAGTACTTACTGTACCTTTGTGTGTGTGTGTGTGTGTGTGTGTGTGTGTGTGTGTGTGTGTGTGTGTGTGTGGTGGCTGAGGCACAAAGGTCCTTCTGAGGTGAAATCCAATCTATTTCTGTGATCTTAGCAGTGGCTCTGTGCTGGGGCAGGTCATTGAACAGTAAAGCGTTCCGAAATATCTTGACATGCAAGTCCTCTACTGCATTAATTACAGATATAACTTCTTTTAATGGTCTCTCACATGAAACTTGGCGTAACACCACATCCTCTGCGTCGTCCAAGATTCCAGTGCTCTTCACACGCCTTGCACGTTTTCAAAAACTTCCATATATGCATATACGGTACACATCCATTGGAGCAGATATTAAACATTGCACAACACTGTACCGCCGGACCATTAATCTGCAAATGTATGACTTGTTTTGTAGTCAGGTGACAAGATGTACTGGCCTGATTAATCGTCGATAAAGAACCAGGTAAATGAAGGCTGTGTGTAAATTTCCACTGGACCGTATGAGTGATCACCTGCATGCCTCATGTGATTGTTTCGTATCAGATGGACTGTGTCATGGAGCTGGCTGGGCGTTGTTTGTGTCCCGCTGTGTTTGTGTCAGTCGCGTGTGGACTCAGCCCAGGGGGTCGTTTTCCTTCGGTCAGACAGACAGTCATCACTGGATCCACGTTATCTCATGTCTGCTGCTTCCAGATGAGAGCTGAGCAGGCAGCAAACACATTCTGCCGGCCTGAGTCATACTGTGTGTGTGTGTGTGAGAGAGAGAGAGAGAGAGAGGGACGGCGAGATAGAGCGTGTGTGAGAACATGAGTGAGAGTTGCCTGTGTGTTTTCTATGTGTGGAAATGCATGTGTGCGTGACTGTGCGTGTGTGTTTCTGTCAGTTACGAAAATACCCAGCATATCCCTTGCCTGAAACACACTGACCTCATCCATGGAGAGGTCTAATAAAATCACTGCAGGTGATAAGTGTAGAACTGCACTCTAAACCAGCAACACTGGAAAACAACTTTGCCATTTGGTTTCATTGCATAGGTATGTTGTTAAGACTGGCGGATTAACGGCTTGATTTTCTATATCAAGGATAATCTCCCACTGAGGAACCTTGTATGGGTCAGACCTTAATCATTTTTGAAAAATCCAAACAGCCGCTTCCACAGAACATACGCCGATGATTCATGTATGCATGACGTTACCGGTCTGAGTTAAGTCAGAGCAATGGTGTCCGTCTTCTGACGTGGACGAAAGAGGTCCACGCTGGGTCGGAGGTGTGAACATTGAGGAATTTTAGAAACAGCAGGCTTCTGTCTCGACAGGCTAATTCCTTAGAAGAAGAGCACAACCTTCCCACAGCCTCCTCAGAAAGTGATCTCATCTAAGTCTATCTCTGTTATTCAGAGCAGATTGTCTTATCAATAGTGACGTGGCCAGCTCTTGCTATATTACAAGAGGAGCAGCACAAAAGTGAATAAGAGGGAGCTGTGTTACAGGACCCTATTACTTTAAGGACACACACACACACACAGACCTTAAGCCACACACAAAGACTGTCCAAATGCTTGTCCTGTTTTTTTGTTTTTTTTTTATAACCGGACTCCTCTGAGTATTTGTGGCTGTTTGGTGGCAGGTGAGAGGAACTGACCGGTCTGGCCTACATTGGTCAGTCCAGTATCACACAGCTACTCCCTAAGGTCCTGTATTCCCGAAGATAGGTCTGGAAACTGAATAGGCAAGAAAGCATCAAAGGCAAGATGGTCAACTCCTTTGTCCAATGCTCGCCTTTGGTGCCAAAAAGTTCCCCATTTATCGCACTTTTCAGTCCCTCAAAGAGTGTAAATCTAAAGGGGGTTTGCTTACTGCATTTTCAAACAAAAAATAGTACGTATGACTGAAGTATTTAAACCTAACCTCAGACCTCCCAGTACTGCAGGGAAGTTTGAGTGTTGTGTTCAGGCCACAGGACACACTGACATGATACGTGGTAAAACAATAAGCATAAATCTGACAACACAGGAACTCAAGACGTGTTTTTCTCCACTTACTGTTATAATTGTGTTGATGTTACGTGTGTGTTATTTTTACAGTAAATAATTAAAAATCTTCTAGATGGACCTGGAAACAGTTATAAAAGTATTTCAACAGAAATGTAAGACTTATTGTAACTGGCACTAAAAGTTGTGTAGCTGCCAACCAAACTGCAGCAGTGAGTCCTAACAGACAGGGACAGTATCCACAGACTAACAAGGGGCTGAATTTGCTGTGACTCCGGTAACTCTATATGAATGAATCTGGCTAGCCTCGAGGCTCTCATGGGTCTCTTTGACGAATGGGATGGAGCTGGAGAGCTGGAGGAAGCCGAGTCGAGTCAGGACAAGCGAGTATATCAAGTATATGAGTTTGTAGTACTTAGCAGTCTCAGCTGCAACCCCATACAGCTGCAGCGAGCCCCGAGATGAAAACATGCGAGTCGGTCACTGCACGTACTGTATGAAACAAAGTAAACTCTGACACACAGGCCGGCTTTGTAACACGGCTTAAGGTTGCAATAACTCCTTTTTACTGTATCTAACAGTTTGTTAGGTAACATAAAGGCAGAGTGAGAGGGAGGAGGCAAGAACTTTTGTGGGACTTGAGAGCGCGAGCACATGGTTATTTCCTGGTGCAGTACATACCAGTACATACCTGGTACCTTTGAACTTGCTGAAGTACCAGTAGAAAATGATCCTTTGTTAATTTTTAACCAGTGCTACACTAGAGGTTAGAAGAACTTCAAAAGAAGCTTATGAATACACAGCCCTGACCTATAACATTGTAGCCCCTTATATTTTTTCTGTTTCTACTTAAATATCTATTAGACAAGTAGCATTAATACTACAATGCACTAGATGTTTGATTTTCTTTGCAAGCTACCAGCTAATCTTGCCTCGCCGTTATGCGGGCAGGTAGGGCGCAGCAGGTTTGTCAGAGTGTGTAGTTTTTGGAGTCATTTATATTTTTACACATCTGCAGTCCATATAAATCACATCATAGAAGAAGGCATAAATCTATTGCATGATTACCAAATACAGCTAAGTCCTTTTGTCTGCTTTTTTTCTCTCTCTCTCTTGCCCTCCTTTTCTCTTAGCAGAATTGTTTATATGCGGCTTAATTCAATTTGTTCCTGTCCCTAATATTTGTAGTAAACGGCGGTTACATATGTATATGCTGTCCTTACACAACTCTAGCTGTAAAAAAAAACAAACGAATGAGCTGAAACAGAGTTAAATCGCTCACATCGCCATTTGATTCCATATTTATATAAAACTAAGCAGCTATAATGGAAATACTGAATTTGAAATAATGGAGACCACTGGCTACAGTGGAGGAAATAATGCCAGCAGGCTAGATAAAGTCAGTTTAAATAACTTCTCCTCACCCTGGGCACCGCACAATCAGACCAGCCACTATTTATAGACCGATGTCTGGGCTCCTCCAGGCCTCCTACACTATGGCAGCCAGGTTGTATTCTGTTTGTACGTGTGTGTCTGTGTAGCATGTGTGTGTATCTACATGAGACAGAGTGTGTTCGTGTGAGTTGTGGGAAGCCCTGGCAGAGAGGAGCTAAGTGTTTGGGAAGTTGCCATTAAGACACAAAGCAGAGACGTCTGAGGTGGGCTAATGACCTTACATGGATCTGTGTTTGGCAGAACTTTCCAAAATGTGGGGTGGGACACACACATGTACACACACACAACTCCTCAAACAAATCTTTGACAGGGTTTATAGTGGAGTTGGGGGGACTCTCTGGGGTTTTGGTGTTTGGTTTTAGGCCTCGGTCACGCCGTGTCCTCATCTTAACTCCGCTGTAGTGTGGACCACCACTCAGTGAGCTTCCATTTATCAAGTAAAATACTAACAAATTTATACAGAGAACATTTTTAATGTATTCAATGAAACACATTGCAGCTGCGAGGTTGCATTGAATTGAGAGGTTGATGAAAACATTTTGCACATGCTCCATTTGTTAAATACGTTTTTTGGCCTTGATTTTCCTAACGGCCCCATGTTTTACACAGAGGTTATTCTTGATTAATGCGGCCCATTAGGTGGAAGACGAGTGGGATTATTAGCCTTTGTGTATGTTTTAATAAGTTTGTTTATGAGAGTGAATGTGTTTGTGTGATATAGAGCAAATGGATAGTGTGTGTATAAGGAGAACATCGGTTGTGTTGATATTGTATCCTTAATACTTCCCAGCATCTGGGTAAAAGGTCAAAAAGGATTTGTGGCCCTAGTTTTGGTCTGTCCGTCCTACAGATCTTGTGTGTCTGTTGTCTTGTACAGGTGCACAGTCTGTGCTTTCCTACTGTATGTACCTGGTTGATTCTTCATCACCGGGGGCCTGTGCCTGTCTCTCCCAGCTGTCCACTCTCTGAGAGCAGCCTTGGACAATGCATTGTCCACCAGAATTGAAAAAGGTAACTTGATTTCAGATGCAGTCTTTGAACATGGACCTACTCTCCATCCCGACCAACACAGAGGCAGGTAGTGAAGTTGATCTGACCAGTTGCAGCAGATGATGACTATGGCGGTTGGACTGTCGGTTTTTCAGATGGAATGAATAGCACTTTTGGGTGACCAACATTTAAACCAACAATAGCACCATGGCAACACAATGAAAGGAGCTGGGGGCATATTGCACAGGATGAAGGTAAAAGGTATCACAACCTAAAGCCTCATACATGACAGATGACAGAGTAAGCATGTCATCTGTCTTAATGCTTGTAAGTCGAATAAAAAATAGCAAGTCAGACTGTAGTATTTCACCTGGTATATGAACTTGCATGTTTTCGGCTTGATGAGGTTACATTGCATGGCGGACAAAGCTCTCAGGGAGCAGGATCAGCTTCTCTCCTTGTGTTTTTGCTGGACAGTGCTTCAGCTCTGCCGTTACAGTGATCTCACTGAAAAGAATAGGGAAGAGCTCTTCTTGCATGCAGGCTCTGGCTTTTTTTTTTCTTTTTTCCTCAGACGGTCTGATTTCCTGTGGCTATTAAGGAGGATTTCCGCTTTGCAGACATCTCTTTGGTATAGGGTGGCCCAGGGGTTAGAGGCTCACCTTGGACCCAGCTGCGTCCTTCTCCCCTCTCCCTCCCTGGACACGCTCTCCAGGATGCCAACCCTGACACCAACCTGCCTGTTATTCGGGATGTACTTTTATCAGCCGCCGGGTCAGCGAGGTTTAAATATGAGACAGGATGTGTTTTTGTCCAGAGTTTTTTTTAAAGCCTGATGTGTTTTTCAGGAGCCGTGTGTTTTTTTGCTTCAGTCTGTTTGGCTTTCCAGGATTTCTTTTTTTTTCATATTGATCTATTGTGAGGAGAGGTGTTTAGTTTTCCAAAAGGATGTGTTTACAAGTTCATAGCTTTGGATTGTCCTTCGCTTAGTGACGCCGTGAAATTAAATATCACTGCCAAGACTAAGTATGCAATTTATTTTTGTGATTTTCTGGCATGCCGCTGTGTTCTCCATTCAGATCGGTGTCAGAGGTTGAAAGGAAAATTGCGGACATAAGAGTTGCTGAGTTCATGTTGCTACTATTGAGCGCTCAGCCTCCACTTCCTCGCAGTGACCTTGTCACCTTCCTGCAGCCTTGACAAATTCTCCTTCCCGATTTCCTAATATTTGGAATGACCTTCAGAATTTATTCAGGGCTACAGAGTCACACCCAATCCTCCAGCAGGAACTGAAACCTCATCTCTGGCAATACCAGCCCATTTACTTTTGCTCCTACATCTTGACTACATTTCCCTGAGTTATTTTACAGTTTGTCCAGCAAGTGATCAGATTAAAATAAATATTTAAAAACACAATTCCACACTGAAAACATTTAAGTCAGGCACAATGAGAAGATGATAATACACAAACTTGACCAAGCCACCACAATTAAATTTGATGCATCATTTGTCCAGATAATGTGGTTGAACTGTCCCTTTGCTTATGTGCAGTTGCTTCTTTGCCCTAGTTTGTGCCTCTTTTTTTAATTAACATTACATTCAAGTCACATAACAAAGCATCCTGTTGTCTGAAAAATAAATATCAGGTCATCTGTTCTCAAGGTATTTCCAGAATCCTCAAAGACTTGTCTCACCATCTGGATGAAGAATATACAGTCTGTTATGCAATATAAAGATTCGAACCATTTTGTGTGACTCACATTGTTTGTATTAACGCCAGCATTTCTCAACCTTTTTGGTTCATGACCCCTTCCAAAAAGTGTGCAGTTCCACTAATGGGAAATTTCCACTCTAAACTGCTCAGATACTTTCATTTTCATAACTGTTTGAAAAGAATGGGTATGTTTTTTATAATGGACTCTTCAATTACATTTTTGCTTGTGATGTTCTTTTACTGAAGGAGAAATTTGTGGATGCTGACCTGAATACCTCTCCTTGTTTCCTGACGGTTTGGGTTAAAACAAGTATTGTTTTTATTTTTAAGTTCACAGAACTTCATTGTCATGGTTACAACAATGAACACTTGGTTCTGGTTGTGGAAAGATTAAGGTCATGCTTGAAAAAACAACCTTGACTTTTGGTTTAAAATGGGAAAGGAACAGATGTCTCCCATGGTAAACTCCGGTGTTTTATTGACTCATCCATTCACCCTGACCTCCTTTCTACTCAGACTTTGTTGCTGTATAATAGCATAGCCTGACTTCCTCCTGTGCTCCTTTTTTAATTACTATGGCCACTAGGGGGCTTTGTCACTTGAATGTAAACATATATATTTTTGAGCCACTTGCTGAAACAACTGATGCTCTAATTATTCTTAGGAAGGCGCCAGCTTTCCATACAAAAATTTGGTTGGCTTTTTGACTTTACTTATGTTAATGCTTTAATTTTTTGTATGTAATATCTGGCTACCTGGATAGGGAATATAGCCACAACTTGGTCACGATAATTAGAGGAGTATTTGAGGATTATTTTAATACATTTCAAGAGGCAGTAAATGTTTATAAATCACCTTCTTCTTCAAAGCATGTCTTCACGCTAACGTAGAACTGTATAAAAGAAGTGAACAGATGCCAGGTCTGAAAAGTGAAGCCAATGCGGTAATGCCTTAAACATGCATTCTTCATTATGGCCAGTAGGGGGCAACTCCACTGGTTGCACAAAGTCTAATTTGATAAAAAATAATTACTGTGCACATTTGTGTTTTTGTCCTAGGATTTTGACCCCTTCAACATTTTGGTCAACTAAAAATGTTTTTGTACTAAAAGACTAAAAGTAAAAAATTTTTCCAGTAAGTTAATTTTCTTTACAGCCTGTTTTTCATTAGCC
Organism: Centropyge bicolor; assembly: GCA_037975185.1. Lineage (NCBI taxonomy): Eukaryota > Metazoa > Chordata > Actinopteri > Pomacanthidae > Centropyge > Centropyge bicolor. Next base: position 5,526,986 of record JBBMOC010000009.1, on the reverse strand, counting down.
AAAATTAGTTCAGTACCAATGTTAGCTGATATCAGTCACCCTTGGCTCCTCCCCTAGCTCGACCCTCTCATCCAAATATGGTCACTTCTGGCTCCAATAACCAAGATGGCAAAATCCTCATGGCCTCAGAACGATAGTCCCCAAACCAACCTGTGACCTCACTTCTTTTATACAGAACATGGATGATAAGCTCTGTAACTTCAATACAATGGCGACACATGAGAGGCACAAACTGGGGCTGGTTGCCTGTAACACTTTGAGTGAACAGGCTGTGGTTATATAATTCTGTTAGAGTCACTGTGAGCTCCCTGTTTTATAAGAGCATCAGCTAAAAGACAAAAATGAAAATGTTTATTGAGTTATCATCCTGGTGGGTCTGTTGGCTGAGAGTCCTGTGTGGGACCTTTGTTGCATGCTATTTTCCCTCATTTCCAGTCATCCCTGTCCTTCTGTAAAGGACTTAGAACAATAGGTAAATGCTTGAAAAAAATCAAAACCATAAATGTCAATGTTTAGACTTTTCGATTTTAATGTCCAAGTCGGACAAGACCGGGGCGCAAGTCTGAGAAACACTGAGTCTCATCTAAATTAATACCAGTTGCAGCGTTGTGGTGTGCACCTTGACACCAAAATAATGAACAGCCCCCGTCTCACTCGTGCACACACTCATACACAAACCCTCCCTCACGCATACGTCGTACCCACGGGGGACACCCTCAGGAAAAAACACATCTCCCGCTCCCTGTCGATCGGGCAGTGTGACTGCATAGTGGCAGGGGTTCATAAGGCGGGAGGGGGTTGTTTTTACAGGAACCACATGTTTTCGGGGATGACTGGTGACTGCTGAGTATCTGTTAGTGTAGCTCCCTTCTGACAGCAGCCTCCAGTTGCCACATCAGGACCCAGTGACTTGTACTTTCCCTGATAAAGTCCTGCTTGTTTTTCCCGGGAAGCTCATGGAATCCAGGCAGTTTTTTTTTGCTGTTGTTTTTTTTTCCCAGCAAGCTGAGCTGTAAGAGCCAAGCTGTACCTCTCACTCTCCTTCGTAGAAATTCTCAATAACTCATAAATACTTTCATGGGACCCCATAAGCCTAGCATTACGAGGAGACTTTACACAATGTAAGCATGTGTGTGAACTCAGTAGAAGCCACTGTTTCTCTCTTTATGGAGTTTGTTCATGTTTAATAATAAGAGAAAGTAGAACACGTCATTGCTTTTGGTTTTTAAACTGTTGTAAATGGGAATGAAAATCCAACTTAAAACAGCAAAAAAACAATAGGACAATACATATAAGAGCCAATTAACTTTGATTAGATTTGATCAAATTTGCCATGTGAAGTTTGTTTTTAAATGCGAAGTCAAGTGATATACAGCAGATTACAATGGATTTCATGTGGAATCAAACCCAACATATACTTGCAGGGAAGCTCCGCACCATCTAAAATTTTGACTTTTCAAAAACATTTTTTTCTCTTTTAATTTGACATTTTCCATGTGCATTTTTTAAAGCGTGAGTAAAATAATTAAATTAAAATAATTTCCATCCAGATACTTTGAATTCAAATCCTCCTGACCCATTTGTCCTCCTCTCTATTGTTGTGCCGGACATGAGCTTGTGTGTTTCTCCTTCCATTCATCTCCAGACTGAGCCGCTGTGGTTATCAGGTAGGAGGGCTTATGACCTCCCCTCCAACTCACCCGTATCACCCCGTACCCAACAGGCTTTCTCCGGAGGCCCTCCCCCAGCTCTCCACCTTCCCCAGGGGCTCTCCGCTAGGCACTGGCGGGCTACTGTTGGTGGATACGGTATCTATGGATGGCAGGCCCTGGAAAACATGTCTGAGTGAGATGGATGGGGAGAGGATGATGAGAGAGAGAGAAAAATTAAAAAAAGAAAAGAGAACGAGAAAGATTTAGCATATAAGTGAAACAGAGAGGGAGAGGGAAGAGAGGAAAAAAAATCACAGGAGGGAGACAGAAAAAGAAGGAGCCTCATTCAGGGGAAGATAAAGTTCTCCCTTTTTTCCCTCTTGTTTTTGACGGGCCAGTTGATGTTTTTTCTTTCCTTTCTCTTCTTTTTTTGACACAGGCAGTCGAGACTGGATCACCCGAGTGAAACCACCTGGTGTGTCACCCTCCCTTCCTCCCCCCTTTTTCCTCCCATATATGCACTCGCTGACCATCTCCGTCCCTGGCTGCACGCCAGGTCACCTTGGCAACCCCGCCCCATTAGAATGTGAGAGGAAATATTTTGCCCATTTTTATTATCTCTTTATTTGCTGCTGACGCTGTGCTTTTTAATAATGTCTGTGTGTGTTTGTGTGTGTCCATGCATGTGTGTATTTTTCTAAACTCTCCTTGGATCCCTTTTTCGAGGCAGGAGCATTAACATACCGCGTATTCCCCTTCTCAGCACAGCGCGGGAGAGCAGAGAGAATGTGCAGCTTGCTTTAAGTGGAACTTTAAGAGTCACACAACATGCAGCTGGTCTTTATTACTTCCCCTTTGGTTCATTGAAGCATAATTACATTCTGACTTCATCCCAACCTTAGCATGACCTCTGCTCTCCTGTCAGACACACTGGCAGCCCCACGCACTCACACACAAACACACACACACACACACACGCTCACAGATATGCATGCTTGCCGCCGCACATGCAAACATGGGATATCACAATCCAATCACACATGCACATTTTGCATTCATGCATGCACACATGCACATAAATGCAGGCGCACACACACACAAACGCACGCAAACACAAAATCCCACCTACAAACAGACAGACACAGACATTTAGCCTCAGTCTGAGCTGAGCTCATACTGGACCAATATAATAGTGTAAGTGAGCCCAAACACAAATTGGGCTCCTGCTGGAAAACTCTGCTCCATGCAAGTTCTTGTTTGTGTGTGTGTGTGTGTGTTTGAGGCTTGCCGGATGGAAATGAACCCCACTGACCCCGTCCCTCCCTCCCTCTGGTTTTCCTGTCCTCTGCTGTTCTAATTGGAAACGGTTGCTAATCAGTCACAAATTATGACTTTTTACTGTCACTTTTCCATCCTCCTCCTCCTCTTCCTATTTGCCTCTGCTCGGTTCTTTCTCGAAGGTGTGTCCGCTCTCTCTTTTTCTCACTTTTGGAGTGGTGATGTTATGGGTTTTCCAGTCAGTCAGTCGTTTTTCTCCTTTTGTAATTATCAAACAGGGTTTCCCCACATCAAAACAGCTGAGCCATATCCCTCAGTAGGCCAACACTGAACAGACCCTTGCCTGCAACCTGCTGAAGGTGGGAATGTCAGAATGAGGTTACGAAAGGTTGCTCAGAGCCGCGTGTCTGTTTTTCTTACCTTAAGTAACGTGGAGGACGGCCAGGTTAAGTGAGTGTTGGGTTCTATTGTGCTCCAAAGTAGTTGGACAGGGGACTAACGGTATATCAGGGTTGTTTATGGGGTGATGCTGGACTGGGTGGGCTTGTTAAACATCATTAGGGCCTCCTGACGTCACCGGCCTAATGTTTGGGAAACACAAAATGTCCCTGTGATGTGCCGATGCCATGCTACTCAACTCACAGCAAATATTTACCAGCACAAAAGCCGCACCGCTGGCAAGGCCGAGACAATATAGAGCCAAGTAGTCTGCTTGATTACTCTTGGTTTATTCCATGACAGCCATTACAAAGATGTTCCTTCCTTCATCATATAGTTTGAGTAAAAACAGCCACGAGACGTCTATACTGCACTAAACATATAGCATGGCACACAGTATGCGTCCTGATAGGAGCCCTGCAATGAAATCCTTGCTCAGATCCATCAATGTCATGTGATTAGGGGACTCACAGGCACCGGAAAGGAGCCACTGAGTCACAAGCTGACATCATGTGGCATCCCTCTGTGCCAAGTCTTTGTAAAATCATATCACTTAGTGTTATGAGATTATTATCATGCATGACAGAGACGTTGGGGTGCCCTGCCACTGTATTGTGTTCCAAAGTATCCATCAGGGTTTCCCTCAATTTAGAAATGAGATCATTTTCATATGGCAACTTGATTCTAACTTTAAACCAGGTTTGGTCCACTGTTTCCCACTCCACCCTTCAACCACACCAGGAATATCACTCACTCGCCCTGTCTGAGAACACTTACTATGTGTGAGCGCGTGTGCGAGGGTGCATGTGTTTGTGTGATTGCACATTATGGTATAAAAGAGTGAGTGTGTGGAAGTAAAATAGAGTGCGAGACTATCACATTCTCCAAATAAAACATTGCTCAGATTGTGAGATGGAAAAGCTTCGGTGACTGATGTCAGACAGATTTTTACACAGGATCCGGCTCTAAGGTCAGCGCTTCAGTCATGGAACACAGCTCAACACATTGAAAGCTCAAAAACCATTTTAGTGGCTCTTCCACCCTCCTCATATTTCAATCACCACATTAGAAACAGCCCAGTGTGCACCATACATCAATTTTCACATCATTTCTATCACCTACCGTGCGAGTGTTTTTGTGAGCTCTGTAACGGCATTATGAGGATTCATATTCATGATGTTCGCTGCTCCTCTGATGTCTCCGTGAAGATGTCTCACTGTGACCACGACACGCATGTCCAAATTTAGCCACCTGCTACGGTTGGCTGATAATTTTTGATGGCAGGTTAGTATCAGAGTGAGGCAGAGCAACCTTCGGCTGGTAAATGCATCTGTAACTTTGCGATTGTCGTCTCGTCCTATTCCTCCTCTCCTTGTTTCTTTTCTTTCCTTCTTCTATTTCCAGCAGCTTACCACAGCCTGGGCCCATTACTGGGAGAGAAACACAGGATGAGTGTAAAGCTGGATTTATACATCTGTGTCAGGGTGTTGCAGAGGCGATGTGTGCTGCTGGAGCTGATGTAGTACACCTCCTCTAAGTACATGTAGAGGCTGCAGGAGCTGCCAGGACACCATGTGAAGATTGGTCAGTTTAGGTTGCATTTCTTGTGTCGGTAGAGATCATGTATTGGGATTAACAGTTTACTAATCTCTTGCTTCTTGATAACAGCACACATAGTTATATTTTGTAAGTAGTAGTGATTCCATTTCCAGGACAAAACCTGTCCTCACGTGGATCTTGTCTGTAAGTGAGGAGAAGCATTAAATCTTGATTAGCTCAGTAATTGTCTCTTTTTCAGTGGCTAGACAAATTTGTATTTTGTGATTCAGTGGAATTTCCAGAGCAAACCCGCTCTTCCCACATTTACTCTCTATCACAGGGCACGGTGGGTGTGGTTTCCACTCCATTTCAATTTGGCGCACAAAAACACCAAAAGCCAATTTTGACAACCTCAATCAATGGCTCTTTCTTTGCGGCTAAATCTAAACAAAATGCCACGTGTAGCAGCAGCTACATAACCAGACAGGCTAATAGACACAGATTTCACATGGCTTGTTATGGCTGAATCCAAATGGAAAATGCTCTGTACGTTTTTTTTGTCAACACTTGGAATCTGTGAAAAGACTAAACTAAAGCTTACCACAGCATCTGCATGACATGTCATGTCAGCTGAGATGCCATATCACTTACATCCTGCCTACATCTCACCTTTTACCAACCAGCATGAAGACAGTTAATTTGGCTATTTATTAAATGCAGAAAATGGCCTTATAATGTATATCACATCCACATAGTGTTGTGGTGACACTGCATTTAGTGAAATCTTACGCTGACCATAAATTCATACCATTCAAATATCATTTATGGTTTCACAGAGTCAAGCGTAAGTGCATCTTAGCACAGTGTGTGTTTGTATGTATACATTCATGTAAACATGTGCTCAAAAGGGATTTGCGCTCCTGGATATATGGGTTTGTGTGGGTGTGCGGTCAAACGTATAAGGGACCTGTGCAAAGCGAAGCCTACTAGTTTGAAAGGGATGACATCATCCTGTATGAGAACATGATCTAAACTATACCGTCTCAGATACTGTATTTCCCTCGCTGAAGTAGTCACCACAACTAAATTACGTGTTGGCATGTGCTCACTCGGCTGGGTTCAACAACATGAGTCCACAGTACGTCACATGATCATAACATGCCGGTGGGTATGTCTGAAGCTGTGGACACCTATAGGACAATATGGGATATGTCAATTTCTAAAGTCATTTGATTTATTTTCTTAAGTCATGTAATTCTCTGAGTTTAGCTTGTTAGCTTCCTTTAGATGTAAAAAAAACTCTTCTTTACTCCTTTTTGTTTGTTTTTTTGCATCTATTTTCTCAAAAAACAAAACAAAAATGCATCCTATTGCATTGTAAATCTAACAATCCACATGTTAAATATGTGAGAAACTGTATGAGCACGCAGACCTGCTCGAGCAAATGGGTGTGTGTCCTCTAGTCTGCAGGTCCAGGGGCCTTGAAGGGAGCTGCAGTTCAATCCAAATGAATGGGGGCATTATGTAAGTGCTTACAACATCAAGAAATTATGTAGATGGATCCGTTGCTACACAACAATGCTCCTCCTGTCAAAACATAAACAACATTGTACAAATGGCCAAATGTTCACAATGTTGAAATATGATGAAATCTGCCCCAGGGGTGGTATACATGATTATACGTACACACATAAGGAAAGATTGCGCTCGTTTACAAAAGGCTCCTCTCCTCTCCAATTTATGAATAACGGCCCCCTCCCATGAACGCTGAACTTCAATGAAATTAACTTTTTGGCCAGCACCCACAGACTTCCATGGAACACGTTTAGAATTATGTGTTATGAAGATTTATAAAAGGCTCAAGTAGTTCTTAAGTGTTTGAAAAAGGGCTTGATATAGGATTATGAGTAGCTGGTCTACTTGGTTCATCTCTAATGCTGTAGGTGACGTGGGGAGGTCCAGCTGTGAGCCATCATTGAACACAGTGCTGTCCCACCTCGTGCACCCTTTATGCGTCACTAGCTGTTTGAACTTCACTGGCTGTTTTTATTTGGTTATGCATCTAAATCATCAGGGGTCAAGTAAACAGCTCTGGTAGAGGTAAACAGCCTGAGGGATAGGCTTTCCTCTGGGGCCTTCAGCAGCTGAACTTCACACACACACACTCACACGTACACACACACACACACGAACGTACGCCCTTGAATCCGGGTGCAGATCAGACTGTTGACACCTATTTTGCACTCATCATTGCAGGTTCAGGCCCGGGCTTTTTTTTTCTCGGCGCTGAAAGATCCCATGGTGCCGTACGGTCGCCAGTGGCTGTTGCAGTCGGTGAAATGAGGTTTTCCGAGGATTCGCGATGAACTTTGCTTCTCATCGCACACTCACAGGCTCGCACACAGACACACAACCACCTCCTCACCAGCTCAGGGTAAGAAAGAAGAGAAAGAGGGGCAGAGAGTGAGAGAGAGGATCAAAGCCAGTGAGTGGGATGAATTCTCTGAAATGAATAGTGCTGGGGGATATTGCTTTAACCTTTGTCCAAAGCGCTGTGCTCAGGGACCTCCCTGTTTGTTTTAACAGCTCCGAGTTAGCAAGGGTCTCTCTAGCCGCAGAAGGAATCTAGGCTAACAAGACATATTCACTACATTTAAGCGGGTGTTTCATGTCACGAGAGGTTTTTCATTTACAGACTGTCCTGTCTGCTTCTTCCACTATGGATAACATAAGATCCAAAAACTGACAAGGCATTTTTGCGGTCGGCGTGATATTTTTGGCATTTAGTCAACATCAAGGGGTTTGATCATTCGCTGAGGCAGATGTACAGTAGTGTTTTATTTCAGGGGTAGATCAAAAGTCTCTTCATGCTGTGTCTAACCACAACTAGGATTATATTGGGATTTATTTGTTTTGGGCCTATCCGCTTCACAGGGAGACCAGGCCATCAACAACTCTTCTACGCCACTCCCTGTTTTGAATAAAATCTCACATGAGTGTAGATGAATCTGGATGCACATCAAACTGCTCGTGTATTATGCACTTATCACTGTGGGTGCAGCTCCGCTCTTGTTTTGGCATCGAGAGGTCCCATGGTGCCGTATCGGAGCGGATCGCTGGATGACGAGGGGAGATATGGTGGGACCCCTCCTCTCCTCTCATCATCGTCTGTGTCATCGTCCTCCCCTCCCATCCCTAAAGGAACGAGTAGAAGGATGTTTTGAAGGCACACACACACACACACACATCATGGACCATGGGGAGAAAGTGCCTGTTGCTATCTGGTGGACAAGAGGCTATGAGACCGTGTGTGGTTCTGAGTGGAGCTTGTTTTGAATGACTCATTGAGTGAGAGTTTGCAATATTTCAGCTGTCTTTGACTACTTCAGTACCTTTAGCCCCGCAGGATCGTCTGCTCGCATGCTATGCTAATCATCATAAAACATAAAGGTATTATTAAATATTTCCCCACATGTGCGGCTTCCAGTGAACTTCTGTGGGTGTATGATTTTTTTCTTGAAAATAACCCTCTTGTTTTTTGTCATAGACGGCAGCTGACCTGTTTAGGGTAAAATAATTGAGGCGAGGAACGGGATGTGTGTGTACAAAGGAGAGCGAGGAGGGTCTGAGGATGCTAGTGAGAGTGGGTGGTTAGAATAATAATCTGTAAACGCAAACACTCTCTCCTTGTGGCTGACTAAATTGGCTTCTCCGACTCACTCTGTCCCACTTGAAATGCTATGAGACATATTGAAGCCCTTAGTTCTCTCTCTGTCTTATTAATAATCAGCCCCGCTCCTCCTGCGGGCCTCCCTCCATCCTTCCATCTCTTCCTCCATCACTGTCCCGGCTCACATGCAGCTGCACTGCAGCACACGGGGTGGAGAGAAACCAGGCGGAGAGGAAGAGGAGGAGAGCAACTGAGAGGAGGAGGAGGGCAGAAAGAGATGTATAGAGATGTATAGAAAGAGTGAAAACACGAGGGAGTGATGGATAGGAGGAGAAACTGAACGCTGCACATCCATGGCAAACAGATGAAAGACTGCTATTTGATGACAAGGCGAACTGCCTGTTTGATTCATGATCAGTAATTACGTTGACTGTGCATTGATACGAAGGGTTTACTGTTCATATGCAGTCTCTCTCACTTCCTCCCTCTTATCTCCATCCCTCAGAGGATACTGCTCATGCCTGTGGTCAGGGCTCTGGTGACTTTGGTTTCTGAATGCTAGACAGTTCATTGACTTGCCCTGTGTAAATCTGCCTGGGTGGGAAACGATTTGCGGCTGGTGACATGTTCCTTGCGTTCATTTGCGCACATTCGGCACACATACACATGCCCGCTGGATTTACACATCAGACCAACTTCATTCAGCATTTTCTTTTTCCCCTCATAACATCTCTATCCTATCATCGTCCTACATATGCTTCTGTCTAACAGCAATATGAAAAACAGTGTGACTTCATGTGGGAAGTTTAGCATCAACCTTGACCCGGCGCCGAAACATAATTGAATGCGAGCCAGGTGTATTTAGTCGTCAGTGTGTGTTGGTCTCAGAGGTTAGAAAGGGTGTATGGCGAGGGGCATGGGTAATAACTCACAGAGGTTTCACACTCCTGTGAAAACAGCACAACAAGCCCCACATCAAGGGAGCTTTGAGAAGGAAATGAGCAAAGACAGAAAAGCACACAGCAGGAGCCACATTTCCAAATTATTAATATTGTTTTTCAAAGTAATCCAGAAACTCTCAGGGGATTAGGGAAAGGTGGCAGCGAAGGAGAAGGAAGCAGGTAGATTATCCGTCCTCATGCAATTTTTTGGTTCAGCTGAACTGTCAACATGTGAGAGAAAGGAAGAAAAAAAAAAACCCGGTAGTGGCCTTGGTTATATAAAGACTGAAAGCTGAATGAAACACTATCTTTATGGCAGGGTTACAGCAAGAACTGGAACTGGTGCTTTGGCTGTAGCTAAAAAAAAACATCCTCAGCTCTGAGCTTGTCGTTTTCATTCAGATTCTTGTTTTCTTTCAGCTCAAAGCAAGCTCCCCTGCCCAGAGAGCTGGCTAGCACTGGACACACAGTCACACAATGTGTTCTTCGCTCTCCCACTGCCAAGCTCCGCTCTGCTCAGGCTTCAAAAACAGCCAGAACCAGACACATGCCGCCACAGCGCCGCACTAATGGTCATAACATTAGCCGACGAGGAAGAGACGAGGCTAAAAACACAATGCAAATAATGCAGTGCAGGAGGAAGAGGCTGATGTGGTAGTAAATAGCAGTCTGGAGTTGTTTCAACAATAACAGTCCTCTGAAATCAGAGGGATATTAACAAACCCCCTAGATTTCCCTCATTGAGGGGATGTTTTTCTCTCCGGTCCGTTGGGAAACACTGTTGTAGTGATGGGATAAGTTGTCACATTAAGCCAGTTGTGTACAACGTGGAGGTCCATCTTGCTTCAATTAAAAACTCCAACGCGTCTGGTTTTGATTAGGGGTCCTAGCAAAACCAAGGTGATTCCTTTCTTAATGAAAACCACCAGAGAGGCTGAGCAGTGCTAAAAACTGGTTAACAAAGAATAATAGCTGAGCGGGGAAGGTATCTCGCTCTCATCCTCCTTCCCCTGTCGTTTCCTTCCTTATGGCCTATATAGTCCACATACCAGATGGACAGACCTCACCTTGAAGGGTTGCACAGGGTGATGGGGCAGGGGGTAAAGGGTTTATGAAATCAGCACCTTTGCCCCAAAACTTTGTTATCCATGATCTATTAGACTAGAATTTCTCATGGTTGCCTCTGCATGTTGGTGCACATTGTTTTGTTTTAACTCAGAAAAAAAAATCTTTAGTTGTTGTACCTGGAGCTATTTTACCAGAGAAGAGCTCATGCAATAGGGAAACAACACCAGCAGACTTATTACCAACTTTTCTCTTTTCATCAGTAGATATTGGACTTTTTGATCATAGGTGTTCTCACGTTTGTCCATGCACTGAGACACCTTTCTGCTACCCCTGTGAGATTGGTTCACTCATTCTGGTCTGTGTTTACATCCCACTGTAGTCCAGTGTGCAGGATGCCAGATCAGAGAGGAGGATTTTTGAAGAGTGTTACACTCACACTGTCCCCTGTGCTGCACTGGGTCACTCTGACTATATGATGGTCCACCTGATTCCTGCATACAGGCTTTGAGGGCATCAAAGCGGTGGATCAGTGAAGCTGTGGAGGATCATCATGTGCTTGAATTGTACTGACTGGGATGTTTTCAGGTCTGCAACCAGAGTCTAGATGAGTTCACCGAGGCTGTGATGTCGTACATCAGCTTCTGCAAGGACTGCTGTGTACCATCATGCACCAGGGTGAATTATAACAGTGACAAAACCTGGTTCTCAGACCTTGGCTTGTGTTGTCCCACCTTAAAGCCATTGCCGGCCACTCTATCAGCACCAGATCCCTCAAGGTTGTGTCTCCTATTCTTCTCCATATACACCAACAGATGCACCTCCAGTCATCGGTCCATGAAGCTCCTGAAACTTTCAAATGACACCAAACTCATTGAGCTCATCTCTGATGGGGGCGAGTCTACCCGCAGGTGGGAGACTGACCATCTGGTGACCTGGTTGGAGGTTGTGGATTACAGAAAGAACCGAGTGCCCGTCATTCTGTGTACTGCAGTACTTCCACTATCTGGGCACCATCATCACCCAGAACCTCAGGTGGGAGCTGAACATCAGCAGAGGCTTCCTGTAGCGTCTGAAGAAGTTCAACCTGCCAAGACTATGATGGTGGCGAGATTCCACCCCCCACCTCACCCCCTGACCTTTATATATATATTTTATAACACTTCTTTATATGTTATTTTCAATTTTCTATTTTCTATTTATGTTTTTTATCTTGTAGTGCTTGATCTTTACCTATATCTTCTTGTACTATGTTTATTGTTATCCACAAATACACAAGGCCAAATTCCTTGTATGTGAAAACCTACTTGGCAATAAAAGCTATTCTGATTCTGATTTATTCCTGCATTTTTGTTCTCACTCCCTGCTTGCTTTTTGTGTTTTTTTTTTTACTTACCCATCCCTTTGCTGTGTGAGGATCTCTGTGAATCTGGTCTCAGCAGAAACAGACCAATGTTTTCGCCTGTTTGCTGCAATTTGACGTTGAACCATTGCTTCGCCTCCTTGGCCACACACTCACCAGTCACCTCATCCCTCATCTTGAGACCAGTGGTATTTGTTATTTACAAGGGCACTACATCTTATCTTGCGACCTTGTCACTCCGTAAGTTCAAATTCCAGATAGACTGTAACCACAGACGCTGACTTAAAACAATTATGCTTGTTGCTCACATTGAGTGTGACAGAGCTCTTTAGCCTGGAGTGTCTGGAGTGGGGAGAGAGGAGCTGTGGGTGACTGACAGACAGCGACAGCATAATATATGCCTCTCTACTGTCATCCACGTCACAGAATACTACAGTAGCCGCAAGTGTGTCTCTCATACTGTAACTTGGCAAGTGTGAAGCTCATAGAAATGCGTTGTTCACCAAGAGTGCAGGGAAGCAGAAAGCAAGTGGCGCCAAATGCAGAGAGAAAAGTTGAATGAGAAAGGCGCACACCATGTCAACTCATAACGCTGGGCGTCTCTGAAAATGTGGTCTGATCTAATGAGCGATTCAGCTGGTGACTCAGTGAATACTTCCTTTCATCTGTCTTTATTCTCTTAGTTTTGATTGTCTCTCATCCCTTCATCTCTGTTATCATGTCCTCTATGGGGCGGCGTATCTGTGTCTCACCCCCCTCTGCCTCAAAGGAGAGGAAGCCCGGAGGAGACAGGCGAGCAAAGTAGAAATGATGACAAACACACAGACTGACTCCATCTGATAGACTTAAAGAGTATTTCCTGAAGATGGGTTTTGTGTTTTGTGTAAAACATAAACGTGGAAAGATGTATCTTACAAAGAAACCTTTTAATCTTGTAAACTTAATAAGTTATGTTAATTCATATATATGACTTAATTTCATAAAAAAAATATTAACAATAATTACATTGTTAACTATTTAAATGTATGTTTACTCAGTTATTTATATATTTTATAAACATACATGTTTCAGTATTTTCACCAGCATCTTTTAAACATTTAGAATAACCAGCTGAATCTACCTTTGTGGTTTTCCTCACATTTACCTTCGTGTAAGTCCTCCTAGCTCCTGGTTGGTTAGTTCAGTCACATGTGAGTTAGTAAAAGGGAAGTGTTTTTATGAAGTGTGGAGAACAGAAAAATGCTGCTAATGTTGCGCTGTGTCTGCTGCATGTGTAAAGTGGGCGTCTGTTAGCTGTTAAAACAGCTGCTTAGTTCGCCATAAATTAGCCATAACAACCTGATGAGCTTTGTTTGAGAGTTTGTTTTGACGTCTTTCTGCTCTCTGGCAATCAAAAGACACATTGTGCAGTTTAAGTACAAAATATTACTATAAATCTGCTCCTAAATCTCTCTCTGAACACAGTATCCAAAACTCTGCTCCTGCCAAATCTGACCACTGATGACATGTCATCATTCAACCGCTGGCTATCGAGATAGTTCAGCAAATGGATTGGTGTAAGACCTATTTATCAGATTGATCTCAGTTTGTACTTGTAAACAATGAATCCTCCATGCACATCAAAGTTAGTCACAGCGTTTCGCAAGGTTCTGTGCTTGGACCAGTTCTACTAGCTTTGATATGCTCACGCACACTACATAAACTTTTATTGTTATGCAGATGATACCAAATTATATCTGTCAATCAAGGCAGATGAAACTAATCAGCTTAAGCTTGCTTTAAGGACATAAAATCCTGGAGGACCTGCAAATATCAGGTCAGACAAAACTCAAGTTGTCATATTTGGCCCCAAACACAGAGAGCTTTCTGGACCCAAAGACGAGTCTCTTCAGCCATGCATCAACTACAGAGGGCTCAATGAGGTCATCATGAAGAACAGGTAACCCCTCCCTTTAATCTCTTCTACATTTTAGCTGTTACAAAGAGCCACCATCCTCACCAAACTTGATCTTATAAATGCTCATCATCTGGTTCAGATTAGGGAAGGGGGATGAGTGGAAAACCACTTTCAACACACCCAGTGGTCAGTATGAGTATCTGGTAATGCCTTTTGGCCTCACCAGCACCAAAACAGTTTTTTCAAACCCTCATTAGTGATGTACTTCAGTCACTTCAGATGTTTGTTAAAGCTGAAAAGTGTGAGTTCCATGTAGTGAAGGTGTCTTTCTTAGGCTTGTTTGCAGCAGTGGTTTCTTGAGATTTGCTCACTTTGCAACTACAGCTAGATTGCTCTTCCCCTCCATGCTCTAATGTCTCCAGGAATCCAAACAGCAGTTCATTGTTGAGCACCACACTTCAGATTGTGTTTCTCCGACCGAGAGGTGCTATGACGTGTGGAACCATGAACTATTAGCCCTCAAACTGGCCATGGAGGAATGCAGACACTGACTAGAGAGGTAGGAACAGCTATTTCTGGTCTGGACCAACACATAAACCCAGAATACATCCACTCTTCTAAGACTCAACTGCCAGCCGAGCTATTATCTTTAATCCATTCAACTTTTCCCTCTCTTATTGCCCAGGCTCAAGGAACATCAAACCAGAAACTCTTTTCGGATTGTTTGACCCTTGTGTCCTGCCTGTGGTGCAACATTTCAGTGAACTTTATTACCAATCTCCCTCATTGATCATTTTATCAAGATGGATCCTTTTGTTCCCCTGTTCAAATACCCTCCATCAAACAGACAGCGGACATTTTGTTGTTCCAGCTCCACTGTCTTCCCTAGGACATAGTTTCAGAGCATGGTGTGCAGTTTACATCTCACTTTGGGCCGGACAGAGAGTCTAGGTCTTTACCAAGGACTTGCTCTTTGGTGTGGAGTAGTACAAATTTCCAATCTCCAGTGTAGTCTGTCCTGCAGCTGTCCACTTCTGCTTTACCCCGACCATGAGGATAGATCCCACTTTCCATGTGTCCTGAGTCAAGCCTGCCAGAGAAAATCTGTTGGTCCCCTCTACCACCGCTGTTTTTTGGATTTAGATTCCTGCTTTTTCCCTTTTTTAGTCTCATGCTTAGTGTTTTTGACTTTTGGATTGTTTTTGAACTCAGCCTTTTTGCTTACCGCTTGTTTGCTTTATATGCCCCACTGACGGCCTGTTTATGTATGACCTCAATATATCAAGTAAACTTTGGCATTTTTGGACTTTTAGTCAATGTTTTTGTGTGATCCTTGCATTTGAGTCATTTTTTGGTTCAAGCCATGACAGCACTTCGAGAATGCAGGCTTACTTGTGGTTCTTTGAATCTCCGAAAGTAGAATGGGAGCAAGAGCCTTCAGTTATCAAGCTCCTCTTGAGTGGAACCAGATACCAGTTTGGTTTTAGGAGCCAGACACTCTCTCCAAAAGTAAGAGTAAGCTTAAAACTTTGATAAGACTCATTGCTCGGGCTGGCAAAGGTGAGCCCTGAACCATACCTTAGTTATGCTGCTATAGGCCAAGATGCATGGCGCATTATGAGGATTTCCCATGATGCACTGTGCTTCTCTCTTCTCTCTCCCACTCCATCTGTATGCATTCTTATCTCATCAATGCATGTTACTAACTCAAGATCTTTTCTCTCTGTCTGTCTGTGTGTCTCTCCTTCTGTCACTTTCTGCAGTATTTCTGCCTCCAGAACTGTAAAGTCTGGATGTGTTATTGCAAGCCACCTACTGCCCGCACGTTCCTCCTCAACAACCGCTGCTACAATTCTTATTGTTATTGCTGTACATCTCTATGTGGGCATGTGGAACTTGCATTGTGCACTGTATGTTGTGTCTCTCTTTCTCTGTCCCAACCGGTCAACACAGATGGCCGCCCACTCAAAGCCTGGTTCTACTAAAGGTTTCGAGGTTTCTGCTCTTTAAAAGTTTTTCCTCGCCACTGTCACCAAGTGCTTGGTCATGATGGTAATTGCTGGGTGTCTGTAAATAACAACAACAATATCATAACAACATAAAGAACATGGTATAGACCTGCTTTATATGAAACGTGCCCTAAGTGCCCCGGAATTGAATTGTTATAAAATAGAGTGAACTGACAGAAACACAAACATACTTATGAAGGCTTGTAAAAATCCTCGGAATAATTAGACAGAGGCCAATAGAGGTTGTTTTTGCATCAAGTGAAATATGTCTGCTGACATTTTGCTTCAACTCGGGTGTCATAAAGCTTTCTGCCTGCTGCCAAAACCATACAGCAATTTCAAACCATTAGATGTTTGTCAAAAGTACATCATAAATATAATGTGCTCTCACTCTGTGAGAGCACATTATATAAATGAGTAAATAAAATAACTTTTATTATACAGCATGTGTGATAGTGGCTGCCCTTTCCCGGAGGACTGATGACAGCCATACTGGAGCCTGTCTTAGTATGTATTAGGTAAAAAGCTGGGAACTAAGCTGCCAGTCTATTGCAGGTCTAACTCAAAGACACACAATTCCCATTCTCACTATAGAGTGTCCAGTCCCCGTGATCTGCAGGTCTTTATTTTGAGACACAGACTAGCCGGGACTTCAAACCCTGACCCTTCCAGCTGAGAGGACACAGTGACAACCGCTGAGTCACTCTGCTCTCTTTAATCCAAGAAAAAGATTTAATTTTAACATTGGTGTTGACATTGCTGAAGCTCATGGTTGTATGTTTTTGTTTTTGTGCACACACACATACAAACATGTTTCTTTCACTATCCTGGTGGGGACACTCCACTGACATATTGCATTCCCTATCACCTTTCCCTAACCTTAATCATCACAACTGAAAGCCAAGCCTTAACCTTTACCCTAATCCTAACCTTAATCTAATTGTAACCCAAATTGTAAAACCACTCAACTCAAAAAACAGTCTGGACCCATTGGGACCTCAATTTGTCCCCACGGTGACAGGAAGTCTCCATGGGTTGGTGTGTAGTCATCTAAAAGTCCCCCCACACACAAAATATGAAAACACCATGATTCTGCAAAATGTTTGCTTCATATTCACAAAACAAGACTTTCATGAAGATGTAACATTTATCTTTGTCTGCTAAATGAAATTGTAGAATTGTAGAATCTTTGTAATTTAATGAGACCAAGAATAACATTTAAAAATGAGAAAATAAGAAAATAGAAGAAAGTAGAAGAAAATAATTCGATTTTCTAAATACGCAACAGTAGAATAATAAGCAGCAGATTGTATTTTCCTTTAACCAACAGATTTAAATTAATAACTCTGTAGTATCTGTGGCACATTGCTGTCTAGTCAGGTCCTGAACTCAGAGGACAAGAAAAGTTGGTCAAAGGAGAGAAAGCTTCGGTGAAGAAAAGCAGTAAATAAAGCAGCAAATCTGCTTTCTTCTTTTCCTTTCTTTTTTTGTTTTTTTGTTTTTTAAGCCATATCATCTCTTTAATTAAAGAATAAATCTCAAAACTGCCCCAAAAGAGAAGTTAACTTGAGTGGCAAATTTTTTGGAGAACCACACTGACTTTGATGTACCTTTGTTGGCTGCTCCTTAGTCAACATCAGTTCAGCGTGTAGACGGGCTTCTTGACACAGTTACTTTTCAAGATGGAGCTGGTTGACATCATTGCTTACAATTACAGAAAGGGGGGAAAACTCATAAATTACCACAACAAAGGAAGAAACTACACTTTGTGGGACTGTTCTGGCTGGACCCTGACTTTTCCTGGTAGGTTTTTCAATCTGTGTTTTATGTGTTTTTGCATGTTTATTCATATTTCCCAGCACAGTGTGAGCTCCTTTTACCCACTGACTGCAACTGGCTGTTGTTCCCACAGCCTCTCCACACTTTCACTACCTTTTGGAGACGTACAGCTTTTCAGAGAAGGGCTTAGAGATTGTGTTTTGCACAAACATAAAATACTGTTTGAACTGTTTTGCACACCTACTCCGTCATTATCGTCTAAATACAGTGAGCCTATGTGCAATTGAATGACATAACTGCTCTCAACCAATTTCTTCCTCTAATTCCCCGCAGACATTTACACTTTGTTTCTGACTCTATATAGTGGAGAGAGTTGCCTGAGATACAGTTTTTTCACCCATTAACCTCAAATGGTATGAATCCTGCAAGAAGCTACCAGGCTCATCGTGCCTGTTTAGAGACCACAATGTTCATTGCCAAAAGGCCAAACATGAATCCCACCAGTTTATGTGGCTCCCAAGGTGGCACAAAGCGAAACGCTGCGGGAAGCCCAGAGGAAATGAATGATCAGGGCAAATAGTTTAGTAAAAGTATGCAAAAGGGTTTTTGGAACTTT
Organism: Centropyge bicolor; assembly: GCA_037975185.1. Taxonomy (NCBI): domain Eukaryota; kingdom Metazoa; phylum Chordata; class Actinopteri; family Pomacanthidae; genus Centropyge; species Centropyge bicolor. Next base: position 5,508,739 of record JBBMOC010000009.1, on the reverse strand, counting down.
CTTTATTTCCTGTCAGGAGACGAGTGACAGCTGTTTGCAGCGGAGGAATAAAGAATTGAAGCTGCTCGCAGTGGAAGGGCCGATGTGCTCCAGGGGACAGGAGAAAGGTTCCTTATGAAATATTGAAGGAGACTGGAGATGGGGCCAGAGCACGTCTGCCCTGCCTCCTCAGCTGCTCCACCAGCCAACAATGTGCGTGCTCTGGAGGGGAACTCACAGTCCTGCCAGCTAAGGTGAGTGGGTTCCTGTGAGCGAGTGTGTGTGTGTCCAAATCAGTGTTGATCCACATATGACTGCTTATCTATATATATTCAAGAACAGCTCTGAGTGTGTATGTGCATGTGGGATTATGTGTGGTCCAGAGCGAGTTGCTTCACTTGGATTTCGTCCCTCTGAAATAGCAGCAGCGGTTGGACAACCAGTGAGCAGAAAACCCGATTTCATTCCAACGCAGAAAAGAAACAGTGAAAGAAAGGGTGAGGGGTAGATCATGAGAGAAAGAGCCAAGCGAACTAAAAGGCTACAATATTTTTTGACATTATCGTTTCATGATTTGCCAACAGTACTGACAATACTGTGGTTGCAGGTATTTCAAACTTGCTCACCAAGATGCAACTGCGTGCTTTGACAGCTTATGTCTACACTGAAATATGCAAAACATGTCTCTATAGGTTTTGTGCATAACTGTAGTCTGCTGACTAAACGTTACCTGCACCCACCAGCAAATGGGAACAAGGTTTCGAGTTGTGCTTATCAAGTTACATCCATATTACAATTATTAAGTCTATGGCCTAGGTTGATTTTTTTAGTTTTCCTTCATAGTGTATGGCTACACTGAAAGACAGATGATGGAGAGTAATTGGGTTTTAAATGATCCGACTTTGTTCTTTTTCTCAGTATCCAAGAAAGACCAAGACACAGGCGTGGTGTGTGTGAGAGTGCTGTGCTACAGGTCCACGAGGAAGTCAGACAAGCCCCATTGCGTAAGTGCACGATGAAGATTGTCGCTTTAAGATTTGTTACTGTATTTTTTATGTCTGGTTAACAGTGTTCCTGGGGATTTGGATAATTTCCGACATGTCAGAGCCAACAGTTAAACATAAACCTTTCCATACGTAAATGAAGAGCAAAAGTATAATTTCACTATACTATAATAAAAACAGATCTGGAGATGAAGATATGATTTCTAATTTACTCCTTAAAACAGCACAATGCTATCAAGCCATTTTCCCTAATAGAATTAACACAAAGCCAACTCAATAAAAAAAAAACAAGTATTTCATCTTTCTTCTCATAGCTACACATGTGGCTGGATTGGTGATGTACCACCACTGTGTTGTTCTCCTGCTCCAGTCAGCTCATTTCTCTCAGCGGTTCTCCCAGCACTCAGCTGTCCAGCACAAACCAGGAACTCTGGCAAGTCTAATAATAAGATTAATGTCATTGTAATACAACTACACACACATGTTACATTCACTCATCATCTAATCATTTCTATATGTTTAAATTCACACTGTGTAACGCCAGACCTGGTAAAGAAAATGGTTGTAAGGTAAGAGAATAGTATGTAATATGTAGTATGTAATAGTATGTATATGAAGCATAAGCTTCATATACACACTGAATTGCTCATGCGTTGATGTCTATGAAAGTGCTTCACAGGCTTGAAATGGAAGCAGATAGAAATCAGGAAAACTGCCAGATCAAGAGGGTCAGCTACTTTCATTCCAGTTTTTTAATCTACCCTGACGCTCCGTGGTTTGGCTCCTCTCCAGATGGGGTTGTCTTTGACCCATTAGAGAATTCCCAGTTTCGCCTCGTTGAAATTAAATGTGTCAACGTGAAGAGCTATGTTGACTATCCGCACCTTAAAAATGCAAAATGTCAAACTGGAGGTGAAGCAGCAGCACACACACTCCTGGCAGGTGCAGGGTCAGCTACTCATTACAGGGATGTAGTGGTGTTACTTTGTGGTGCGTGCAGAGGAAGATATGCTGATTCGACACATACACAGAGACAGTGACAAGATCCAAGTGATAAAAGAGAGAACATACCTCTGTTTTTACTATCTACATGCATAGGCGCCTATAATGTCTGTTGACATATCAGAATCGCAGTCTGAACAGGTTTAGTTGAATGTACATTTTTACATTTGAGGAATTTTCCTTGTTTTTTTTGTGCACAACAATATAAGAAGTAAATTGAAAAATATAAAGATAAAAACAACGTACTCCAGGTTTAGCAGCATGAATAGAAAATTGACAACAGAATATGAAAAGAAATATGTCTAATCCAAATGTGTAAAAGTTTACAGTATGCAATATAAAGAATATTTGAAATGTGTAAAATAGTTGTCAAAAAACAAATTGTGAATTAACGCATTAAGTCAGATACCGTAGACTTTACATTAACGTTCTTGGTGAGGGAGCTGATGTTCAGCCACTACTTGCGGTTACACATGTTAGAGCCCAGGAAATAGAAGCACACAAAGTGATGGGAGTGGGTGGAGCTGGGTTCTTCCCAAAGTTCACAACTATCTCCATTGTCTTAAGAGCATTGAGCTCTGAGTTGTTCTGACTGCACCAGGTCACCAGATGTTCAATCTCCCACCTGTAGGCAGACTCATCAAGTCCAGAGAGGAAGAAGAGCAGAGGAGAAAGGATGCAGTCTGAGTCTGTAGTCAAACTTCACAGGGTCCAGGAGTGAGCTGGTGATGGTTTTGAGATGGGACAGAACAAGGCCCTCAAATGACTTCATTAACCCGCAGGTCAGGAGCAGACCGGCAAATGTCTCAGTGAGTTGTTAAAGATGTCTGAGAACACCTGAAACAGCTGGTCAGCACAGTGGATGGATGGAGAGACAGAGTCACGTCTGGCTGCCGTGTTTTCTTTTAAAGCTTTTTAACGTCTCCAGTCATCACTGTAGGAAGAGGCCTCTGAGTAAGACAGTTGAGACAGTGGAGATTTCAGACCTGAAAACCTTCCAGTCAGTACAGTCCAAGTACGCCTGAAGATTAATTGTTCCTTTGCTTGGGTGTCCTTAAAACACGTTTAGACAGCTTTAAATTCTGTCTGTATGCTGGACCATGACTTGATCAGCGCAACCCATTGCAGCACGGTATGTCACCTGGATACTTTCCACTTTATATTTAGGTCAAGGGTCACAATCTAATTCACTCTTTATTGTGTTATCTTTGTCATTGACACAGTAGTGTGTGATCCTCCATCTTGTGTGATCCTCCTAATAAATTAAACTAAACTAAATATCCATAATTAATATGAACAGATAGTAGGCCAAAGTTTTCCTATAAAACTAACACTGATGCACATAAGTCATTTTTAAACCGTCTGAGGAGAAAATTGTAGTAAATTTCTGACCTGATTTATGTTGTTTTCATTGTCAGTTACAGTATTCCAATTGTAACTGGCCAAGACAAGCTGCAATATGACGTCTGTGGCAAAGTGCTGCGACAGCCCAGACAACTACAGCTGGAAATTTTTCCTGCTAATGATTAAAGCAAATGGTCTTACTTTGTGAACAGATAGTTTAAAAATCTCTGACTGTGTCACATTACATTTGACTTAGTAAATAATAGGATTATGAAAGTAATATAAAAGTTTAAGAGATAAATTCAAATCAAATAATAATGATTCATTTTTCAAAATGCCGTATTGTCTTGGAATGTGTAGGAAACCTTGAGATACTAAATGTTACACTTAATTTCCTGGGGTCACTGTGCTTCAGCGAGTCTTCTTGTGACAAAAGCCCTCTCATGTTTGGGTGCTATCGCAAACACAATTAAAAAAAAAAACATTCTCATGCAAATGGGACAAGCTCGACAACCTTAATTGTTGGTAATTGCTTATAAACATCCACGAGCAACACTGGCACATGCAATGGCACGAACCGGGGAGAATAGAATCAATGGCAGCAAGAGCAGGCAGATGAAGCACACAGGGATAGAGGATGTATTTGTTGGGGTCATTAGGAACTCATGGTGACCCAGTGAGCCACAACATTATAGCAGCGGCAAGGCCAAGGCTCTTCCTCGCTGTGCTAAATGTGCGTGTCTGTGCAGGGCCAATTGGCCTGCACTGATATCCCCCAGTTCCCAGAATCACAACAATTGTTTGCATGCTCTCAAACGCAGACTCCAAGGCAGAGCGAGGGCAGTTGGATACTGGTGGGCATAATTTGAGCGGTTATCGTAAAATAACCTAAAAATGTCTAGACTTTGTAAACTGTCATCATCGTTGTGATGTTGGGCATCTTGCGGGGGCAGAAATTAAAGGTTGCCACAGCCTTTGTAGTTCTTGTTTGTTTACAAGGTCACGGGGGCACCTAGGGGTGAATAACAGCTTTTTTGTCTTTTGCAGAAAACAGGCCTTTGTGAGGCCATTAACTATGGTGTTAATTAGAACCAACAAAAACACAGCCTTGGACTAATTGTTTCCTATTCCCTAAAGGCAGTTTTTTTTCACATGTAACTCTTCCACAAATGAACTCAAATCAGTGGCAGCGAATAACTGATGTTCATTCTGCAGGATGTGTATGTTAATAGGGAGTGTTTGAGCGAGTTCTTGATAAACACAGGGAAGGGAAGAAGTAAATAATTTATGGATAAGGGAGTTAAAGAGATGAGATGTGTGCGAGAGCACTTCATCTTGCTGCATTGCAGAAGATCTAAAGAAAGTGGGAGCTCATCAGTCGAAGGCCGTTCTACCAGTCAAGGTTAGACTGGAAGGCCCCTCTGCCTCAAATCCTCGAAAGAGTATAGGAATCCAGCAGCTAAGACGAGTGGGTGGATGAAGGGTAAACACTGCGTTTTGCAATCCCATTGCACTTTGTTGAACGAGGACACGATCCCCTTGCAGCTGCACTGCCTTACTGTATAAACACACGCACTATTGTTTTGGGCTACTTCAGGTCGTTGTTGACTGGGAAAGAGGCCTTTCGTTCGACCATTAAGGCTTTATACGAGAGTACGAGGCCTTAATTACAGTGTGAAAAGAGTACAGAGAATGAGAGAGCCTAGCCGACGGAAACCCAAAACCTCCAACCCAGCGGTAGCACTTTGACAAAGAAGGTCAGTCCCAAGTCAGATAAAGTTTATTTATGTTTTTCTATTACTCCCTTTCATCGATGTCCATGGCACGGCAGATAGTATCCCCACTTTGCTTATTTGCTCAGAGAGCCCTACCTCTGGACAGCTCTCATTCAGCACTTAATGTCCATAACGCCTTGGGTAATTGTTGTTTTCCTCTGCCCCTGAAATCTCACCGCTTCACAAGACTAAGCGCCTCTGCCCTCTTGTTTATTTTCAAAGGCTTCAACCAGGACAAATACCCTCAGGTCAACTTGAACAGGCAAGCAGCCTTGTGTGCGCCTCAAAAGTGCCCTGAAAATCTGTTGAGCTGACATAAATTTGTTCCAGTTGCATGAAGGAGCAGGAAGAATGTGGATGGGTATGAGAGAAAGGGAAGAGTCCTGGTGGTGGGACTGACTCAGGTCTTGCCCAGACTGGGGCTTACAGCAGGGATCACTCAGCTTCGGTCAGCTCTGCCCTGCTTCAAAGGCTGGGAGGAGAGGTTCTGTGAAATCATACAATAACAGTGAATTTAACCACCCTTTCAAAACACAACTGGACTGAACTGGATAGGTGGGAATGAGACAGGAGGAAGGGATGGAGTTTCAGTGCTGATACAAGGAAAGATAGGAACATACTGTATAGTACTTGCTCCTGTGCTGTGGGAACCTGCTGTGCGTCGAGGGCATGCAAATATTCTCACCTGCTGATTAAAGATGACATTGAAAAAAACTTTATTTGTCTGAGAACAGGTTGGCTGATCATGCATTCCCTTTATCGGCAACACCCTGCTTTACATTTATGCTGTTAGACATATTGACACATGGGCGCTGCAAAATTCAACTTCACTCTCTTACTGTCGACCACTGAGCTGCTCCACTAGAGCAAATAGAGGCTGAGGTTATTACTCAAGGGCACCTGAACAGTAGCTGTTAAAGGATATGTTTCTCTTATACAGACCACAACCCACAAGGAACTCTACTATCAGGTATTGACTGTATCTAAAGCCTGATATAACTGGATCCATTTTTGTTCAAAAAAATGATTAAAAGCTCACATTGATAAGCCACAACACTGCACTGGGTCACATGTTCCTTTGTTATGTTGAACGTGAGCGTTGTAGTTTATGTTGAGTAAATGCCACATTCGCATCTGTTGCCATATATACGCAACGCTTTACCACATTTGTGTTGATCCACAGCTAAATTTAGTACCCAACAAATGTACTATTTACACGTGTAACATTTCTTAACTACAGTGCCCAGCAGTTTAAGGAAAATATTTAGCCATTATCACAAATAACAATATATATTTTTATATAGAAGTATGTATCTATATATTTGTGACCTGTTTTTAGATCATTCTGGGCTCAGTAGGAACCAACGGGTTCACAGCTCAGAGCAAGGTTGGGGAGGTTGGAAAGTATGGAGAGCCCGACCAGACTCAGTGTTGGTTTTGGTCCTTTTTTGGGTTTTGTTGACAGCAGGAAAAATAGAATATGACCAACCTTATCGTTTCGGTGAGAGAATGTTTGAAAAGTACTCTGAAAAAGTGTTTTTATAACCACTGGGCAGTGTCAAACCCAAGTGACAACCCAATCGTAAGAGTCAATTTTGAGTAATGCTGTTAAGTACAATTGCAGAAATGCTGACAAAATTGTATGATCCACAGCAATATTGTCTTTCCCACTGGGGTAACCCAGACTAAAATGTATGAGCTCATCCAACGGAATGGTTTATGGTTTCTTTTTCTATGGTGGCTTTTCGCAGAAGGAGACATTTTGGGGGATGCCACTGTGTCGGGTTGCCCTTCCTCTGCTGTGGAAAAGGTAATTCTCACCACTGATACACAACACATGGAAGCCATCAGCACAGGACTGGAAGCTTGTGGTGTGGAGACTGTTAGCAGACTCATACACACATACATATAAAGTGTATGGATATCCAGTACACATAGGACACACAGAGCAAAAAATAACAGTGTGTGTTTGTCTGAGTGGGTGTGAATATGTGCGTCACTTGAGTTTGAAGTGTGTTTGATGTGTGTGAGCGGTGCTCCTGTTATTCTCTCTTTGACAGCTAAATCATCCCCTCCTCCCTTGCCTGTACATAACCTCAGAAGATGATTAGTTCATATTTTCCCCCAGTTGTATGGACTGGTCCCTGGTGACAGGGCTGTAATGTGTTTTATAGATATGCTACAAGTCACCCCGTAAATAGGTCAGCTGTCTGAAGTGTGATGTGTCATGTGGTCCTTTCCAGCTCTGAAATGTCTTCTCTAATGAGCCCTAGTGATTTTGGAGAGGAAAACACCACAGCCCTTTTTCCAATAAAGACTCTCTCTGCCTCTCCGAGCCTCGCATGACAGAAACAAAAGCTGTTTGTCCTTCTAGGGATTGATGTGTGTGTGTGCGTGTGTGCGTGTGAGTGTGTTTGTATGTGTGCGTGCGTGTACTGTATGTGCATGTGTCTGTCTCCGCCATTCTCTCTGTCAGTTTGTGTTCGTCTGTCATGCACTCTCTTATTCTTTTATCTCTCTGAAATCTTTCCCCATGACTCGGTACTTTTAGCACCGGAGGTGGATGCTGTGAAAAACAGCTCTGCTCTTTGGTCAGGTCGTATTATTGTCAGAGCATTGTCATTTTTTTTACATTTAGATAAGATTAGATTTATCATCTAAAAAAATTAAAATTAAAATACTTAAGTCTTTTTAAAAGTTATTTTGAATCCTGCCCAATATTCTGTCCAAACTGCAGCTGATTCTCGAGTCACTTAATGCCTCTGTGTCGTGCCAACCTCTCATCTGGTCTTATTTTCAGTGAAAGTCTGTGGTAAATTGAACTGCAAACTAGTGTAGACAGATTGAGAGGATATTAAATAAAGTGATACAAAGACAGCAATAAGGATCATAAAAGGCAACAGATTGCATCTTGCAGGCAAAATCTGCTACGGCGAACAGAGAATAACACAAACAAATATTTCAGAGGTTCTTTCATAGTTGAATGAGTGGGTCACCGAGAGCGTCATGAGGGCATTGTTCCCAGTCGAGCTGATGATAAAGAAAAAAAAACATAGGCATGAATGGCGCCGTAATTAAACCACCACCTAACCTAACGCAGATAATGCATGTATAATAATACATCATTCACAAATGCCACCGTAAGAACGTCGGTAATCAAAGCCCGGCCCTGATTATCACCGTGCTCTCCATTGATGAGTTACATGCGCTCAGGTCCGCCCCTTTCTTCTCACTCTCTGTGCCTTCCTACTGCCCTTGTGCCACGGATTCACTGGGCCCCATTCCCCATCTCTGCACCCGACACAGCCTGGGAGTGCACAAAGGGGGCACAGTATCATTCCGGTTCATCAATATATCAGGGGGAGCACATTTCCCCTCATTTGTATGACTCTGCATGTTGGTATGTTCTATCTCTAGCTTTGGTGAACAACAAGTCTTGGCGTGAAAATGAAAGCGCATTATCATCTTCATTATCACGGCTGCTTACGCATAGCCCGTGTTCGATTGTAGCTATCGCAGTGGCCACCGATGCTTCTGTGCCTGGTGCTGGCCACTGACTCATGACGACCAGCTCTCCTTGGAAAGACTCACTTCCCAGAGCTTTGACCATTTTCCTGCGACAGAGAGGATTTAATGGGAATTCTGTGTTTTCCTTTTGATAGTTGGTGTTTTCTTTTTTCCTCTTCGCATTTTTCGGGAAAGCCTGCAGTATTAATCAGTGACACACATGTGAGCAGGGCTCCCCGGAGCCTTTATATCAACAGGCTTTGCAAAGAATTTCCAGATTTCATTCTGATTTGCATGGAAATTTAAAGGAAAACAATCTATTCCTGTTACAAGCTTAGTCAAACCTAACTGTCTGTGTAGTCTTCATTTCGAGTACAGCACCTCTGAATGCTTGAGTGGCCCTCTGGGTTTTTCTCCTCTCTCTTACGTAATGCAGCCAAATGGTAAAAATTATGTGAAGATATAATTGAGGTATAAATCACTCTCTACTAGATAAAGGAGACATTATGACTCAAAATTGTTCTGAATAACAACATTTTGCGAGTTGAAATAATTACTCATCACCCATGACTTCACATCTGGGGTATTACAAAGGTTCAAAATCTCATACTGCACATTTCTTAAAAACACATCACCCTGACGTGTTCTTTCCCGATAGCGAACATCAAACCACAGCGCGAGAAGAGTCGACTGTGCAGCCTTTCATGTCTTTGATGAGAGGATTCGTCATTAGTCAGCACTCTATCAGGTGCTAGAGCGTCTTCTTTGACACAAAGTATGAAAAAACATGTCATAAACAATAGAGCTCAAGGAGTGGACCTGAATGGGTCTCGGCTCTGCATGATCGACCCATCGAGTCAGAGGAACGTGTTTGAAGTTTGTGTTAAGGACCCTGCCCCTTATCGTAATGACCCACTGGATGTATGGGCACATAAAGCTTTGCTGCCAGGCAGGAATGTGGCTATTAAGCACTAGCCATGACACAAAGTGGGTGCCAAGCCGGTCAAGCAGCAACCTGCCGCTGGCCTCTGCACCATGTAAAGAACGGAGATGATTGGAACTGAGTGTACATTTTGTGTCGTAACCTTAAGGTCACAAAGGCACTGCCTGTGGGCCCCCTTGGTCTGTATATTTACACAGAGGGCACAGCCATGGTTCAGTAAGCCTTTCATCCTGTCATCCTTTCATTCACTCATCTCATTCTCTCCATTCTTCGCCCTTGTGTAATCATCTGGTGTGAGACAAAAGCCTGAATTTTGATACCATTTTATCATCCTTCGTTGGCAGTGGCGTGCTGCTCCGCTCTGCTCCGTCGCGAGCCGCCTGCCTTGTTTCGGACGTCCAGCACACCAGTGTCCTGGGGGATCTCACCTCATAGCACCATCGAGCTATGCACATTCAGTTCATTCACTGACACATTAACCTCTAAATGAGCTCTGCCATGGGGCCGTTAATCTGTCTTTGGCCACACAGACACTTTAATTCCCTCACACGCGCTTGCAAACAAACACACGCACACACACAAATACACACACACTCAATGAAAGGCACCCGAGGGGTCAAGGGGCAGGGTTTGACCGTTAGTGCTGCCGACACTGAACTCATTTAACTCCCCGCTGAATGTTGTGTGCATTGTTTTTTTGTCTCCGTGCATGTATGCGTGTGTGTGTGTTCGTGATTGCATGTGTGCCAGGGGAGAGGAGAGAGGAGAGGAGAGGAGAGGAGAGGAGAGGAGAGGAGAGGAG
>JBBMOC010000009.1:5356872-5498051 GCA_037975185.1 Centropyge bicolor | reverse complement strand
AGAGGAGAGGAGAGGAGAGGAGGAGAGGAGAGGAGAGGAGAGGAGAGGAGAGGAGAGAAGAGGAGAGGAGAGGAGAGAGGGCACTTTCATATGGGTGGGGAATTCACATGTAGGCCTATGAGATGCTGGCAGCTCCCATAGTGTTGCAGTCAATGGAATTTTTGGTTAATCCTCATTGAAACTGGGAGCTCCTTTCATGTTAGGACGCCAAAGTGACCCACCGTGACCTTTTGTCCTCTCTCTTTGAGGCCTTGCTCTAACAATTAGCCCACGCTCACAATGCCGACGCATGGAGAGGTGGAGACCAGTGTTCCTACGGCTCCAATACCCCTTCAGGGTCTGGGGAGCTCCATCCTCACCACCCAAACTGGCACATCCTGAATCAAAACAGGGTGCAAGAAGAAGAAAGGGAGAGAGAGAGAGCAAAAGGGAAAGCAGGGAAAAGGGGGGAAAAACAAGTGAATAATGGAGGAAATCCTTGAGACCGGTGATGGAGGGAAAAGAGGAGGAAGGAGGGAGGGAAAGAAAGAATGAGAAACAGAAAAATACCAGAGCAGCAGTCAGCATGGCGGATAAAAGCCACTCTGAAGATAAGGTTGGCACAAATATGTTTTTGATCGCGTCGCAGGGTCCACGGCAAACTTTGGAGACGTTGCCAACTCAGAACCACAGACGTGCACAGATGTTTGAGATATTAATGTTCACAAAAACACACATCCAGGATGGGTGAATTACCTTACATGGCTGTGTATTTGGCAGGAGTCTGCAACAATGTGGGATAGAAAACCCACACACAGACACAGACACACACGCACCCAGAGCCCAGCTTGCTCGAATGATGCAGATAGATATCAGCATCCCCATCAGAACTCTGTGACATTTCTATTCAGCGATTACAGGGACGAATCCCCCTTCGGTGTTTGTGTTTATTTGTTGAATTTGCTGCGCTCGTAGGTGCGTGTAAGACACAGACAAAGAGGGAAAAATGTGTGAAAGCGAGCGTGTGTGCGTGCGCGCGTCATTGTGCAGATGCTAACACACACATGCATTCATTATTCATGAATGTGTGTGAATGCTTGCCAAAAACATATCATTCAAACAAAGGACATTTCACAGTGTGTGGGTGTCTGTGTGTGTACACTTCAAAAACACATACTCACTGAACTCCTGTCATACCCTTCCAACATATGCTATGAGTTTGGCCTGTGTCCCGAGGAGCACTGCCACATGACTGAGAGCCCAGACAGCCCCAAACAATCAAACAATCCCAACGCTGAATTGCACTCAAGCACTGGAGTCATTTGAAATGTGATACGGGTAGTATAGAATTCAACCATATAGCCACAGATTGTTCGATTTAAATTAGTTCCCTGGTCTGATAGCTTTTCATCCTCATGGCTTGAATGCCGGCAGCATATTTCAGACCTCGGTGAAAGAAACCTCAAGTTCTCCCCTGGTATAAATCGCATTTTCTCTGAGTACTAAATCTTTCCAAGAGGCCTCAGGATGCTTCCAAGTAGTAGTGCACAGGGTTACATTGTTTTACCCTTTCAGACAAATAAACAGTCTTCAAACATTGTTTTCTCCTCTTGCCGTTGGTGAATTGGTGTTAAAAGACACTGAGGCACAAACACATTTGTACAAACAGCAAGAAAACTACGAGAAATTCTCGTCTGAGCATCCAGCTCGTTCTGAAACGAGCCATAATCGCACTCAGGTAGTTGAGACGAATATTTCCAGCTATTCTTTCATTTCAGCAGTGTTTTTAAAAAAATAAGGAATTTTTCTCAGGGAATTTGTCTCAAAACAAGACGAGCCACAAATGAGATTCCACTCATATCAGGAAAATGAGCGAAAGTTTGTTTGCAGCTGCTGAAATTATCTCAGCCCAGTGCAGCTTGTTCACAGGCAGATGTCTCCGGACTCAAACTCCACATCATGTGAATTGTTGAGATTGTATTTTTTTTTTTTTGCTGCGATCATATGTTGGAGTAAGTTAATGAGGCAGGTCTCAGGACAGTGTCTCTTTGCACTCCCAGCCGTGATACTTGATACTTGTTTTCGGCAGGAGAAACAATGAAAGTATTTCGTCAGATGTCACGCAGAGTGAGTTTGTCTCTTTCGCAATTCAAACCTTTGTTCATCAGGGCTTTCTCGCTCGGTGCATTGCACACACACACGCGAGCACATGGGCACACACACACACTGCACCTTCCCTTGTTAGCTGGGCTCTCTGAGTCAGTGCTCTCTGTGTGTTTTCAATTACGCGCCCTCTGATCGCCCTCTCCTACGCATCTGCAGATTCCTCTCCGTCTGTAGCCTGGCTAACGGATATGCAGCCATATTATAGGTGGAGAGAGGAAGGGCAGGATTAGAGAGGGGCTGTCTGGTAATAAGGCCTGCCAAAAAGCTCTCTCTCTGTCTCCCTCTACCTCGCATAAACACACATGCTCACAAAGGAGGTGTTGTTTCCTTGTGGTGCAGCGGAGCAGGTTGTGTTAAGGCCGCTGCCAATACAGCTGCGTGTGCGTCACATTTTTCTGACATAACATCAAACGGACAAATGCGCACACGGGCGTAATAAGGCGAACGGGACTGTACCTCTGGGGGTTCCTGCGGGCATCCACAGTATGTGCCTCCCCATTCACCATTCATACCTTTCGCTCTTTCCATTGTTTTCATCAACAGCTCGTGAATCAGTGTATTTCTGTCTCACTCGCGTCGGGATAATGTTTCAGTGTTTGTGTACCTCGTCTGAGACTTCAAAGATCTCGGTGCACCAAATCTCCTTTAATCGTGGCTGAGGAGCCATTGTGTTGATGATATGGTTATGACATTATGCCTTTATGATAAATCTCATCAACGCCAAAGACAGTTAAGACTAATCCACTGAGCACACACGCTCGGCAGCATCACTTAACTCCCTCGGCAGCTTAACAAAGCATGGCCTGTCTCCTCACTTTGCTTGTGTTTTCTAGCCTTAATGAAGGGTTACTGAGGCATCAAGGAGGCCCGCAAGTGTGTGTGCATTTGTGTGTGTACACACATGCACGCACATACAGACAAGCATGTGCGCAAGTTGTGATCTGCATTTCTGTGAATGAATCTGATAAATGCGCTTTGTTCAGCTCTTGGATGTTAATCAACAGCTATTATCTGAGTCAGTACAGTTTGTCTGAGAAGGAAAAAATGTCTAAATGTTGACTGAGCCACTTAACGTCGTTTAGAAAAGTAATCTCCTTAGCCAAGTTAAATATCTCTGTTCACATATTCAGACAGTAATATTCAGCTGCAGTTTTGGAGAGAGGCTCTCTAGAAATACATGGGCAGGAAAACATGTTGTTTTCATCTGCCCCTCTACTGATTCCTATGAGTATTTATCTGTGCAGCACCCACCCTGGCTGACTCCTCTGTACTCTATTGTACTCCCCCTAATCCTCAAAGACTAAAGTGAGGAGTTGTAATCTGAAGGAACTCATTCTGCCTCATTCACAGGCCCATGTAATGAACCCCCCCACCACCACCCCCCTTTGATGAATAAGTCGATTAGAAACCTCTATTTATGGTAAGTTATTCAAAAGGAGCTTAGGTGGTTGGAGGGATGAGTTGTTCTTAAAAGCACACAATGTACAGAGTGTTTAATAGTCAGGCCTCCTCCACTTTCCTGCCCCCCCCCACACCCTTTGCTTTTTTTCTTCTTTCCTCCTATATCAATTTTTCTATGAAGGTCTTCTCACTGTCTTCATGACCTCCCCCAGACCCTCTCTCCCCTCTCCCTCCTCGTCCTCCTCTTATCTAACTCTCGCCCGGCAACATTGTCAAGCGAGAGCAGCAAAACTGATTTATGCAGTGGCCATCACAAGACAGCAACCATTCTTGGCTGTGGCCGGAGAGAGATAAAACCACACCATAAAGACACCATTGTTCCCAGTCCTGAAAACAGCCACAAGTGGGATAAATACTGCTGCCTTTTTTTCACGGCCTCCTCAAGGAATTGCATCTGCGTGGGCTTGTGACTGATCCCAGATCTCATGGAAGCAGCTGACTGAGGGACCATCTCTGGGAGTGGTGATGTGTTGGTCATCTCACAACACATCTTGTTTGGATGTGTGGACGGACAAGCTGGCAAAGTGCAGCCACGCGGACGGTTGGGGGCGGGGGTGACTGTGACCAGGCTGAGCCTCCCTTAAAAGATTCACTCCAGGAATTTCAAACATATAAAAATGATCTGCTTTGAATAACATTTTCTAATATTTATCTCTCACTGTTCATCCCATTTAAATAAATAGAATCTATGAATATGCAAATGTGCTGGACACAAGATCTCTCCTATTTCACTGTAAAGCTCATTTGAAGTGTAGGTGACTGGAGACTTAAAGTTTCCACATCACACTTACTCTAACCCTAAATTGCAGAGATTTAAGGTGAGCGCAGAGAAACTTCCCCCCTTCGGTCTTATGACAACAAACTTGCACATCCATCATTCTGCACAGTGAAGCTCAAACACCCAAGTAGCAATAAGAAAAACACATTTTCCTCATCAGATAACATAGTTGCAGCCTGGTAGCCGACACCATGCAGACCAGAAGGGGTGGACACTGGTACCTAACCCGAACCACCAACGTACAACATTAAGCTGGTATCATCAGCATAATGATGACTACATGCTGTGAAGTATGAGCTCTTCTAGTAATAACAAGTCCTGAATGCAGCAGAATAGTTGGATACTGTTAGACGGTAAAAAAAACCCTGCTCCTTGAATGTTATTTGTGCCAATTTGAGAACATCCAACAACATCAATCCTGTATGAACAAATCAAAGGTAAAACAAAAGGCAAGAGAAATGAAATTAAAGTAAAATTTATGAAATGTATTTGTGTTTAAATTACCAGCATATGAACGGTGGCTTGCATGGTAATTTCAGCACAATCAGCAGTATATTTCCACAGCGTTAAATCCATCAGTGCAACAACATAACCACATTTTACACACCCTTCTCTGTTGATCCAAGAAAATTGTTTTCACTCACTTTGATTCATTACGACTTTGCCGTTCTGTTCTCATGTTAAGCTGCTGTTAACTCAACCTTTCCCGAAGATATTTCACAATAAAAGCACTCCAGGGAAAGGAAGGGATTATGTGTCCCAACCACTGGAAGGGTTTTAATGTGAAACAGATGAAGGAAGTGTTCAGTTTGTATTAACAGCAAACCGCAGAAACAATCAAATTAGTGCAGCAAATGGGAGAAAGTCAGAAAAGCGGGAGGCTTCTTACTAAGATACGACAAGCACACAAAATAGTAGATATTAGTAGAATGTCTGTCTGAATGTTTTTGGTTTCACACAGAAAACACTCAGCGGCCTCCCGGTGAAAGTCTAGTGTTGACTACTATTTTATTTGAACCGTTTCATATGTTGTATCGTCCGACCGTTTCTCAAGGCCAAAGTGTTTATATGTGTTATGAATGGTCACTCTGGGACGGCGTTATAGTCTGAACGGGTGTAAACAATGACTCATGTACACTTGCTGATTGGGTCTTATCAGTCACAATGCGATATCGATCTGTGTATATCTTTATCTACGAGCCTTGACTACCAACAGGGATGACAAATTACAGGCATAGCTGACCTTGTGGTGCAGTTAAGTTTTTTTTTTTTATCATGCCACTACTGTCTACAGGCAAACAAGAAACACTGAGATGTGCGTGCCCAGTGTATGTGAATGAAGTGGTTGTTAGATTGCCTGTTTCAGAAAATTACAAAAAATTGTTTCAGATCAGAGGTTTCGCATGCTGTTAGGCACTTTGTTTTAAGCTTACTGAGGTCTTAACTATTATATGGCAAAGAAAATGATTTAATGATTTCAGTGAAATGACGACTACAGTTTGAAACTAAGGGAAGCTTGTTTTTCCTTTGCCTCTGGGAGCGGCATTCTGGGAAGTTGAAATTGGAAATGCAACTGCCATACCAAAATCGAATCTTAGGATTGCACAATACAATGCATCTTAGATTTATCTCCGATTACCAAACAGAACATTACAGAGAATTTTTTTTCTTCTTTGTGCTGAAAATCAACAGCAAACAAACAATAGCTTTCCAAGTTAAATCCTGCCTAAATGCCTGGTCTGATGATTGATTTGAGTGTAATGGCTCGGCTTCCTCTGAGTGCTGTCTGTGTGTCTGTCTCTTCTTCACTTAAGGTTAATGACGATGAGACCCTGGAGATCAGACATGAATATAAAAAAATAGTTGGTACACTGGTAAGATCAGAAAAATGGTTCTTTCCAGAAATCACACCAGTAAAAATGCTTTTGTTGTGATGAGTGTTATTTGTAGCGGTGATGATTACTTCCTCTGTCTTGGTTCCATCCTGTTGTCTCCTTGTTGGTGGTGGTTTATTTCTGGAGGTGTGGTCAGATCCGGTCAGGTCCGGTCAGTTCGGGGTGGGTCACTTGTGTGGTGTTAATCAGACCTCTCAGAGACTGCAGAGGTAGAAAACAGATGCTGGTAGGAGTGAATCACTCTGCACTGAATATACCACATGTCTGGAATACAATGACCACTCAGTCCAGACACAATACCCACACATAAACACGACAAATACGCCAACTCATTGGCGACACTGGCACAACACACACTGGTGCATGATCGAACACACACACATGCATACACATATGTACACACGAGCAAACAACAGAAGGAAAAACAGAGGGGTTGCCCCATCATCTCATCATGATTATGACATTCACAGATGCCAGACATGTATTGGTTTCTCTGAATCATCTTCCACAATGCCAACTATGTCATTCTTTCTCTCTGTAATTTTCTATCCCTCGTTCTCTTGTGTTCCTGGAAGCTAATTTGGAATCACAGCCAGACAGCAGTGAATCAGTGAGACACTGAGCCATAAGATAAATTCCAACCCAGAGTGGTGTTTTCCTTGGTCAAATGTTGCTCTTGCTGGAGGCGTGGGGGTGTTGGGTGGTCGGGGTGAGGGGGGTTGTCGTCACTCAGGGGCTCTAAGTCATTTCCATCCCCACCAGGAACATTTCACACATTGGTTTAAAAGGGCATTTAGTCACTTGCGCACTAATGGAGACACACAAACACAATTGCTAACATCTTGCATCCTCTCTCTCTCTCTCACTCTCTCTCCCTCCCTCTCTCTCTCTCGCTCTTAGACACACACAGACTTACAGGCACACACACAAACGACAGCCTAATTATACACAGAAGTTGCTAAGGCCATTTCCAAGAGGCTATTTACACTTGTATTTATTTGTCTTTTTTCAAATATTCGATTTATGTCTCAGACTTACTGGAAGCGCATGCTGGCAAGTGCCAGGGAAAGCATTTGGGTCCACTTTAAAAATGATATGAGGCCAGACAGACTGAGAGATGAAAGGAGTCACGGGGAAACAAACAAAACACAATGAAATGCCATAATACAGATCAGAATGGGAAGGGAATACAGGGGAAGAGGAGATGAAGAAAAAAGGAGAGGAAGGAACAATTTGTTGTAAACTTCTTTGGTAGTAAATCGCAACCAAATGGCCCAGTGAATGAGTGGTGCAATGGTGAAAGTGCTGAGAGATCCTTTGCTGTGATGGCTGCATGGATGGATGAGAGAGAGCTGCGTGAGATAATAAACTGTAAAAAGCTTGCCCATTGCTTTCCAGGAATTACAGCATTCAGCAGTCGGCACTGTTAACATGATCCCTGCCAGGGGTGGCTGGCTAAGAGAGGACTGTAATTTGATAGGCTTGAATTTAGTTCAATATGTTGAAAGTGAATTAGTGTATGTGTGTGTTTGTTTTATCCCGTGTCCAGGCTAACTACCTGTGTGTACTGTATGCTGGTACGCTGTGCGCCGGGTGTCTACAGCAGAGAGTCGGGTGAGTCCCGTGGCGAAGCCTACCCCCCTGAGCTTGGCAGGCGCACACAGACACACTCTCACAGGGGAGGTTCAACAGTGGCTAGAGGAGGGCAAAATCCAGCAGCATTTTCTTATTTATGACCTATAAAATCCCATGTAATTTGGTGGTTAACTTTAATGGGTAATGGGTGAAATCTCTCTTTGTCTTCCTCTTTAATCGTTTCCACATTAAATGGGGCAACTGTCAAAGTAGGATGATGTCACCATGTTAGGTCACCACTTGCTGCCACCGTGCAACACTTGACTTTAAGTGCTTATACGTTGTGCGGCTTTGTGAAAAAGGAAAAGTCAGATTCTGCCGTTTCTAATAGGCTTCTGTTTCAAGTGAGGAGGAATGTTTGAGTCATTCTTTGAGGGATATTTTTACAGTGCAGTTAGTTTTCAGCTTATGGGCTGCAGGTTTTAATGATCACTGCCATTCACTGAGCGACCTGTCTGTGACCTGTAACCTGTCTGCTGCTTCGTGTTATTTTTCCCCATCAAACAAGGATGAGAGAGATCCTCCGCTCCATAATGGTAATTTTATGTGGCCAGAATTCCACTGCTTGCAAATCTACTGCAATGGTACTGTGGTGGACGATTTTATTCATCGAGACATTCAGGAAATACTTCTGCACAGCTGAATTTAGTTGTTCCATCTGCAAATGGGCTTTAGTATGTTAATGATGCAAGCCCCAAAAAAACATCTGAGTGCTCTCTCTCCAGTTTCATCTGATTACGTGGATCAAACGGCACATACTTAGACACGTCTGCTCCTGTGGGCTGAGTTATTACATTAAAGATTGTAGATTCTCTCCTTCAGTGTGTGCAGGAGGCAGAATTTAGGAGTGAATGAAAACATCATTCCACTCATAATTTGGCATCATAGCTGTGAATTTATACAGTTTGATTTGTATGCTCATTAATATGACCCCTAAAGTTATTATGCTGCACTCTTGAATCTGTTATGACTATTAATGCAGCCATACATTTTTTGGATGTTAACACGCCATTAATCAGTATTTTTATATTTTGTGTACTTTTTGTGAGTAGCATCTTACTTATTTTTACACTTGAAAATGTCTTTTTGTTTTAAACAGATCCAGCTTAACCAATGTACCTTAAATTCTCATGTGTAGGTGAAAATACAGGTAAACTGAAGTTATGTTTCAAAAGTCCATAAGAACACGAGAAACTTCTCTCTAACTTGTTGTATTTGTACACACAAACTGCAGTAGATGATCGGAAATTCTGATTTGCTCACCTGTGTTTTCACTGTCAGTCTGTGTTTTGGCCACTTTGCTTGAACAGAACTTCTTTCATCCATGTGTACAGAGTCCTATGAACTTGGTCAGACTCAACATTTTTCAGTTGGGCAAACCCGTATCTCAGCAATTTTTCGGGTGACAAAAATATTATCTTCATCAACAGAAATGATGTGAACAGAAGTGATCTGTGAAAATATTTCCCAGTATGTTGTTACTGAATGAATGCTGCTGAACTTTTTGTGGCTTGTAGCCCTCCGCTCTGACCTAATAAATCTGTCGAACATATAAGGACAGAGTGGCTGCGGTAACATTATCATTGAGGTCAGCCAGCTCTGTGTAACCTACACTTGACCTTCGCAGCAGCCATGAGGAGGCATGCGTGACCACTCCTGGGTGTGTTTGTGCCCATTGTTCCAGGGCATGTCGGCATAGCAGCATTGTTTTTTTTTACTGGGTGGGCTCTCTTAAGTCTGTGACTGAGAAGGAGAGAGAGTTTTGCCCTCAAAATATTTCAGGAAACTGGTTCTTATAAGGGCTGAATCCATTTCATCTGTTCATCAGAAAGGCAGAGTTTGCTGTGAATCATTATATCAACCTATTACAGAGGCATTCCAAACTACAGACGCTCCATGCAGCCTGTGGGCAATCAGGCCGGAAAACGGCTCCCAACTCACCACTGACCATTCACCAGTGACAAGACACTGGCAATAAATCTGCAAAACATCTGGTCTGACAGTCGACTATTAGCCTCTGATAGAGTTTTTAAAATATGAATCATTGATAATGGTAAGTAATGGTAGTCAATAATGTAGTCAGAATTACTGTTTGCTTTCTTTGGGTCAAAGTTTAACAGCTGGTATTTTGCAAGAGAAGAGTGATTTCAGCAAAACGATAAAGTTCCAAGTAGCAATGAACAGAGTCTTTCAGAGTCGCTTTTAAGAGCGAGACACTGTATGTGAGTGAGTCTATTTTGTCCGTCATGATGAGACACAAAATTCTCTTGTGGAATGTAACTAAGTTCATTTACTCAAGAACTGTCCTTATTTACACTTTTGACACACTAATACTCTACATTAGTATTTTCATTTTATACTTCTACCTCATTTCAGAGAGAAATGTTGTTATTTCAGTTTGTTAACTTTATCATGTCAAAAATATGACTCATAAAATATGATGCTGTGCTTTTCTATTTAAAAAACAGCCCACAAGACACCTATATTTGGCTACACTATAACATATTAATACAACATTAAGTAATAATATTTGATAATACACTGTATTATAATCACAATATTATTTGTAATACAACACTGACAGCAGTGTTTCTGCATAATGAATACTTACAAAATAAAACTCACCCAAACCGTCGTTTTTAAATAAATCCTGAATTCACTGAGTTAGATGTGAAAATATTTTGGCTGACTTGGTAAAGAGCTATTTGTTTGATTTGCAGAGTGACCCATTTTCATGTAACGTAATGTAACTGTGAACTATAGAATAGATTAGATATCCTGCCAATGCTAGCTACCTAAAAAATCGTGCAAAATATTCTTTAGGTTGCAAAAGTTTACTGGTTTCAGTTGAATGTGAATGCCTTCTAATCTCCATTTTTTTGGTAAAAAGTCTGAATGCTTCTTTCGCCACTGATGATGAAATAAAATTATAAACCACACAGTCAGTTTCAAAAACGTATTATAATTAATGATGCCCCCGGTGGCAGGAGAGGGGAAAACTACTTGGGGGAAATAACAGAAAGAGTCTCTGTGAGTTCAGTCAGAGGCTAAATTGACACACAGACACACACCAGTCTCTTTATAAACGTGAGGAGGGCCGACAGTTTCACAGGGTGGGACTCACATGTGTGGCTTGTGAGTCCACGGACCGGCTACCAAAACAAAGAACACAGATGCTCGGATTTCAACACACACAGAGGGAATGTGACTTCAGTCTCTGCTCAGGACATGATTACTCTGTTATACCTTAACACAGCAAATAGTTGTTTGCTGCTAGATTAACATTCAAAATACCATATGTTGAACCTTTAAGTATTTGTTGCTGCACTGAACATAAACCAGGTATGGACAAAATTCAAAAGAGTAGACGAAAAATTGGCTTGAACTCTTGCTTTGGCAAAGCATTCTGTCATGGCCACATGAATAATTTACTTGACCTTGATGAGACATAAATCGTAACAAGAGTGCAATGTGCACTGAATAGCGCAGACGAGGCAAGGTTTCGGATTAAAGGGAATGGCATGGGCGCATAGGTGAATGATGACAGAATCACGCACTTGTATGTGCAGTTTGACAAATGCCCTGGAAGTCTGGCTGCAAAGACAGACAGAGAGAGAGAGAGAGAGAGAGAGAAAGGGGTCAGCATACAGATATGGTCTTTGAAATCATTTCATTTGTCCAAAATTTCTAATTCTCCACTTTGATACCGTAAATAGTCTCATTACAGCTAAAACAGTCAGAGATATTTTACTGTTGCTGTTATCAGTAAACCTTTTCCTCCTACTTTACTAATGCTGCTTGCGCTCAGGTCACTATGACCCAGACAAAATCCCCAGCGGCAGCCAAAGAAGACACAGTCTGCATGGAAATCCTTCGGCAGCAGTGCGAAACGTCATCTTTGGAGGGAGGAAATTCTGCCACCTTTTATAGTAAAAATGAATCTGCTCTCACACGCTTGCAAGAAGTTCTTAGTGCAGCATGTTTTTGTTATCGTGATGGCGAGGATGATTATCAATGCCTCAATGCCAGCCAGCCTCAGGAATGTCTGGGCATCGTGCAGGTGAGAGTAATTATGTAATCTGAGCTGTTTGAGGTCATATACTGCGTGAGATCATGATATCATGATCCGTTCACTGAACAAATATCCTGAAGTATTGGGGGGAAAAAAGATGACTTCATCTTTAAATATTGTTGTAATACACTCCACTAAAGAATGAGGGCATCGATGGCCTGTGAATACCACAAAAAACCACAGGTGACCCTTTGGCTTTTTCTCTCTTCTGCCTGCTGAGATCTGTTCTTTTCATTTTAGAGGAATTTGACTTCTTTGAATTCTCCCCAAAACAATAGTCACTGTGATCAGATTTAAGATTTTGCATTTCCAAAAAAAAACCTTCCCAATACATGGTTTTGAAGTAACTTTGAAATTGATTTGATTTGCAGTGGAGATCAACAGCTGTAATCTCTGTGGTGAATAGAAATGACAACATCTTCTTTGATAGCAGTTTATTAATCACAGGCACAGCGACAGTAATGTGACATCATGATGAAATTAGTCTGTTGATCCACGTGATTTCAGAACATTCCTTTCCCAGGCCATCTCTGAACCTGAAGTCCAAAATCTAGCAATTCAAACAGACTTATCTGCTCAAGGGCAGGCTGTACTGAGCAAAGTTTTTTGCTCCCTGCCTGGAAGTATAATTCACTTGAAAGTGTCTGTTTGCTGTAGAAATCTGTGTGCATGAGCTTGTGCATGCATGCGAGCGTGTGCAGGTATTGCAGTGGTTTTTGTCTGCGAGCATGGATGTGCATATGTGACTGTGCTTGCATCAAAATGTGTGAAAGAGAGAAAGGGAAAGAAAGAGGCAGGTGGCAGCGAAGGTCGAGGAGGAGAGGAAGGATGACGATGGACAGTGAAAAAAATCCCCTCAGTCATTGGGTCAATTTTACATTTCATGTTCACCTAATGAAAGACTGAAAGATTGAAGTGATCCACATTGTTTGAGGTTTTTTTTTCTCTCATGCTTTGTTATGTGGTGCAGCTGTAAGAGCTTCTTATTGTTACCTGTAAAGAATGAGGATGAATCTGAATCGTAACAAAGGTTTTTCCATTTCAAAACTATCCATTAAGCTTCCAACAGAGTTTGATTGAAACCTTATCAATGCATCAATAGCAAATGTTAATCTTACAGAGAATGTAAATAAATGAGCAGCTTTGTTTTTGGACATTTTTGCAGACAAATTTGGTCAAATATTCCTTCTTTGTTACTTTGTTATTTCAATGCATTAGAAAGTGCTTTTGTAGAATGAATCATATTGAAAACACTACTAACAAATTGACCTCACTTCTCAAAGTTTTTATTCTGTTTTTATCAATGAAATTCTATCAAAATTATGAATGAACGCTTTCGCAGTTCTCATCAAAGATCGAAGTCCGTGCCGATGGGGAGGTGAAGTTGCACAGTGGATTGAGAGCAGAGGTTTAGCAGTGGGGTGGGATGTTGGCAGAATGGGGTCATGGGGTTTATGACCGCGTCGCCTGCTCTCTCCACCAATCGTTGTCAGGGTGGCGTTTGGCTTCTCCCTCTTGTGGTTGGTTCTCGTTGGTTAATCATCAGCCCCACAGACAGCATCCTGGTGTCTGAACTTCCTACCGCCACACGTCCTTTTCCCAGGAATCACAGCCAGGCTTCTGGAGTGAACCTCATTGGCTCGGATACAGATCTGTCCATGTGTGCCATGAGATGCGGGGACAGATGTGCTCAGCGTTTTTGGAGCAGATGCCACAGAAAGCAGATGAAAATATAGATGAAATTTATCAAGTCTAAACCAGTGAGACATACAAATATTTTGTTAATTGCACAAAGGTGTGGGTTGGTTTAATTATTTATTTATACATACAGAAAAAGAGTTAGTGGTTGCTGTAATTGTTCCCAGTGTCCATGATTTAGATTGTGTTAGAAAGACTTGCATATGGGCATTTGGACATTGTTTTAAGACAGATTTGGAAAAAATGGAAACTCATCCTTACCTATTTCCCATCCCTCAAACTCTTTATTGCAAATGGGGGAACTTCTACTTTAGTTTACATAGTGTCACTATGGAGACATTTGTTGATTCATAAATATTACACAGTTCAGCACTCTGGTAACCACATGGACGTACACTGTGGATACCACGAGTCTCAGTATTTTAAAATGAAATGTTTCTGTTTGATCCAATGAGCACAGCAGACCCCTCTCTTCTTCTCTTAGAGAGAACATCATGCATCTTCTGAATTTGCAGAATTTTGACAATACCAGGTAAAAGTCACATTGTGTGTAAAGGTTGCAGTGTTAGAGGGCGACAACAATGGTCGGCTGGCACATCTCTCTCACACACACACACGCACAGAGAGAGAACAGAACAGAATGAATCAATCAACCTTCCACTTCTGCGAAAAGACAGGTTGCTGCTGAAGCATTTGTGTTTCATAATGCTGCGCGAGTGTCAATGATCTCCCCTCGTGTTTGACACAAGAGGCCTTATCAGCTCAGCCAACAGATCTTATCAAGACTGGTTAATCAGTGACCGGACCAAACCAAGCCAGAGCTTATTGGAAGGGTCAACGGCGAGCGCTCGTATCCCCCATAACGTCGTTCTTGGCGGAATTCAGAGAGAAGACTCTGAGTGGTTCAGGTTTAGAGGAAGTGTTTATTTGTTCCCGAGAAAATCATGGGAGTGTGTGTGTGCAGTATTTGCCTCCATCTGAGCTGAGAATGTTCTGAGCCAAGTGAGCCTAAAGACAAACTGAGCTTCTGCTGAAAAAGTCGTTGCTGCACGTTTCGTCTAGTGTGTGAAAATGTGTGGCTGTGCACGGGCCAAAATGTGTTTGTGTGCATTTACAGTGTGTACGGTAACTGAAAGAAAGAGGACACTGACAGAGCAAGGTGTCAACAAGAGTCTGTTGTAAAGGATTATCTCATCTCAAATAACTGGAGGATCAAAAGAACAGTGTTTTTTTTTTTGTTTCATTGCCAGAACAATTCCCAAATTAGGTAATTGACACTGTTACTGTCGTTGTTTCTGTCCTATCAGTTGCTACGCCCATCAAGCTTTGAGCTCTCTCACAGCACGTGAATGGTTTGCAATGATGACCTTGAGAGATTCATTGCTCAAAATTTGTGGTAACTGTCGAAATAATGGGTCTGAAAATTCAGCTTGACTTGGATGAATACCTCTGTCTCCAGCAGACTCTTCAATGTTTGTGGGTGAACAGTCGATTGATGTGCCAGGTTGTCTCATTTGCCCTTGTGATGGAGCTTAAGGAAAGTTCAGTCAGATTACTTATTGACATTTTATTCCATTCCGGCTTCCACCTCAATCAGCTGACTGAGGGCATTGGCACTTGCGTGGCCAATCACATTTTGCCACTACCTCTGTGAGCCAATCATCTCATTGCTGTCGCCTTTATGGCTGAGGTTTGGTTAAGTTTAGGCACAAAGTAACTTGGTTAGAGAAAGGTCATGTTTAGATCAAGGGGGCATTGTTGTCATGGTTAGAACAATAACCACTCGGCCTAGGGTTAGAGGATGACCATGGTCATGGTTAAAGGAAAAACGTTTGGAAGGAAACTGGAAATGCTAGTGGTCTTGCCATGGTGAAGTCCAACAGTTTACTGACCCATCCATCCACCCCGACCTCCTCCCTCTGTTGACTTTGTGACTCTATAACAAAATAACTTGACTTCCTCCTTCGCTCCCAAAGGATGAGAGTCATAATTACCACAGCCTTTACTGGGCTTGTCACTTGAACGCAACCATACATGTCACATTCACATCCGCTGAAGCAGCTGATGGTCTGGTTTTACTTGGAGGACAGTCTCGAAGGCGTCCAGTCACACATGCAGCACCTCCTCAAGTTTGTGCGCACTATATGAAATAAATATATTCAGTCTGTCCTGATTGATTCAGCAGATTGACCAACAATAGCTGTGAGTATCGCATGGAGTCGAATTAAGATGATTGAGTGTGTTCGAGCGTGTGTTGGACACGAGGAGCGAGTTGGAGGGAGGTGGACATTATTAGGGTGGAAGGTCAGGAACTCACAGCAGGATCTCTCTGGGTTTATAGTATGTGGCTTGAGGTGAGTAAGACACATACGCACATCCGCAGTGAGTCACAGGCACCCTGTTAACATCGGCACTCTGTAAAAACTGAAACATTTGTCTAATTAACAGATTCAGTTTTAGGGTTTGAGTTGTGTGTAGCTCATATTTGTATTAGTCACACACACACACACACACACACACACACACACACACACACACACACTCAGAAACTGGCCAGCAAGACAACTTATTTACAGCACATCATTTAACTTTCAGAAAGCAGGATGTTTCGTAGATTCAAACATTTCCTGTTGTTGCCGGTGTTTACTGAGGACGTCTCCTCATGCATTATGTGAGTGTACGCCATTTGAGGTGAGTGCTCCGTTCTTCCCGGCACACTTGCTTCCTTGACATCTCAGGAGAGAGCGAGAGAAGGTGGAAACAAAAGGAGGACGGCGCGCTCAGGCGAGGGAAAAAGGACAGAAGACAGTGGCAGGCTGTCTAGCAGATAGCTTGCTCTGTTTACGTTATACTTTTAAACTTTTAAACTTTTAATAGCGTTTACATTTTTCATGAGATTTGAAGTGAATCTGCACGTCTTTGTGCCTAAGGCTGCTCTCACGTATAGGAGCCGTGTCTCGGCGTGTTCTCTCTCCTCGCTTTAAAGTGTCGAACGTAAATAAGTGATGCATTTTTGTGCTGCTGTATTATCCTGTAATTCTGTGTTTTAAACATTTTTTTCTATCTGTGACATCTGATGCAAAACAAGGCCATTTTACTAGCTGTTTTGGGTGCAAACAAATATGAGTTTTTTTCAGAATGCTGCCTGTTTCTTTCTTGAACTTACCCTCTGTTTTGGTAGCCTGTTGACTGAATGTCAGGCTGTTCTACTTGTTCTAGGTCTATGGGTGTAGATGAGTGGTTCAGGACCATGGACAGAGGCTCAGACAAGTGCACAGTCTGTTATTGGATGTCCTGCTGCTGGAACCTCCCTCCTCCTCTTATCACCATCACCAATGTCACCATGATTAAATTAAAGGAAATGAGACCCTGAATCTGCTGGAAACTGATGCTGCTCACACAAAAAACAAACTCTGAGGTTCAAGTCTTGAAGGAATGTATGTGATTATATAGGATCTTCCACATCCTGAGTCTAATGTTGACCTTCACAGTTTGTGTCATGGTGCCAGGGAGAGTAATGTTCACATTTTACCAGACAGTCAGACAGACTGAGATAAGATATTTGGTCTGAACCCCTCGTCTGTCGTCGCCTTTTGTTTGATAAGCACCACACTCGGTCAATGTTTGCACCCAAGCTGTTTTTATTTGCCTTCATTCAGAAACTCTGGTTTTACTGAGTGTCATGATTTTATGAACTAGAGAAAATGATAATTTCACAAATTGTATCAGATTCTGTAAAAATAATATAAAAGCAGTAACAGATTGTTTCTCAACAAGTGGATTTGATTCAAAGGCAACATTTCATTCTCTCACATGACGACCCGTTTCTATCTTTAGCTTCGTCACTTGCAGCAATGTGGCACTGAGTTTACAGCTTTTAGGGAAGCGAGAACACTTTCAAATTGCCACTCGATGGTTACTCAATAGTTTCCCTCTCTTCAGGAAATTCTGCAAGAACTTAACTTTGCTGATCATCAGAGTTAAAAAGTGCAGTTGCAAGTCAGCAAAAAAGAGGATATCCTCACTTCACAGAAAAATGTTTCATGTGTCCAGTGAACTATGATGATTTTCAGTGCTTTCACAAAAAAAATCTATATTAGTAATGCTGACAGAAAAGAAAATTGCTGATGTGTAGAAGGTAGGTTCCCTGATACGTGATCTGTGAACCCTACAACTTGATACCAGCACATTGGGTAAGAGCTGAAAAGGCTCCAACAGGCGTCAACCAGTGTTGACTCAGTCCACTGTGGTGCGGACGGCATCAGTCCAGAGGGAAAGAGTACACAGTCACAACAAGCTCCCAGAGGCTTGGTTCCTTTTTGCTTTTTGTTTAGCTTCCTCTGTCCTTCTTGCCTCTATCACACTTGTGTGAGCAACAAGAGATTGGACCCGAATGCAGACTTCAGAGACGGAGCTAGTGTAGTTACGCAATGTATTCGCTAAAAAAAGGTGCAAAGCTTGCAGGATGGTGAAGCAGGCAAGGGTCGAAACCAGATAACCTGGTCCACAGGGGCAGACAAAACCAACAGGGAGCAGGCAAGAATCAAAATCAAAAGTCAGGCAAGGTCCGGGAAAAAAACAAAGCAAAGGTCTAAAGACACCAAGGGAAACACTAGGAAAAGGCTGGAATGCTCGACAAAAGTTCAAAGACAAACTGGCAAAGAGAGAAAAACACACAGACCGAAAACACTTGGGAGGGAAAACTAACAAGGGACAGGTGAAACTAATCAGCAATCACAAAGGCAGGATGCAAAGTTACTGAAACAAGAGGAGAGGTGGGTGTCAAAATAAAACAGGAAATCACTGACTCAAACAAAGAAAAATAAAACCTACGAAGCAGAGTGGAACCTTTTTCCCCTCCAATACCAGTATTTCACAGTGGGTCACTGTGAAAAAAAGTCCTTTTTACTGATGAACCTAAGTTGGAGATTAATAGCAGAAAATGAAGACAAAGAGGAGACAGAATGATATCACAGCGACCAAAACAACACTGAAACATTGTGAGGGGAATATTCAAGTCTTCTGTCTATTTTGTAGTTGGATACCTGCACCATATTGACTCCACCCTGACCAAGGAGAAGCACCGCTTCATCCTTTAGAGACATGTCATGACTTCTCACGTTTTTACATGTTTCTGAAACCTCAAACTTTTTTTTTCTTTCTCTCTCTTCAAATGCACATGGAGTGATGTGTAATAGACCCGCCGATCCACTAGAGGATAGTGTGTCAGTGTCAAGTTCTGCCTCACCTAGGCGTGAAAAGTACACACGTGTATAAAGGTGCAGTACCAGCAGGGCGCAATAATGAGGACACACAGGACTTTCACACGGGAGAGCTGGGTTTGCTTCCCATGTGAAACCAATAGTACTTGTTGATTGTTTTAACAATGTAGTTATTTTAACCCAATGACCTTTTCCTAAACTTTACCGACTAGTTTTAGTTAGCAGTTAGCGACAATCACATAAAATTTCTCTCAGACGGCTTTATGTTGAAAGTGTAACCTGATGTTGCATATTTTTTATTGCCAAG
This sequence comes from Centropyge bicolor, assembly GCA_037975185.1. NCBI lineage: Eukaryota > Metazoa > Chordata > Actinopteri > Pomacanthidae > Centropyge > Centropyge bicolor. The sequence continues at coordinate 5,478,838 of JBBMOC010000009.1, read as the reverse complement.
TTGACGTCAGTATGAGTGTGTGTCTTTTTTGTGCTGAAGTGAGGAAAACTTGACAATGTCATGGTGGACTGGCGATGGCATTTAGAAGCTTTGGCATGACGCTGAGTTGCATTTACATACAAAGAGTCCACCCCACAGAACATTTACTAACTTTTTTTTACATGCCTGAAAGTAGAGAGATGAGGACATGAGAGGGGGGAGAGACAGGCATGGGTTGCAGCTGATGTTTGGCAGGTTAACCATGAGGACCAGGACTCCCAGATGACAGGATTTCCAGCAGAAGATGCACACGCATACTTCCACTCAGAGCTCCCCAGGTGACTGTGAACAACACGCTCTGCACCTGTGAAACAACCCTGAAACTCCTCATCTCCCCGAGCCCTTAAACAAAAGACTCGTCTCATTCACTTCATCCTTTTTCACTCTCTTCATCCATCTCCTTCTCTCTCTTCTTCCATGCCTGGGCACAGCGCAGCCCTCTGTTCATCACTGGGTAGTCAGTGCCAGAGCCACTGCTCATTTCAGCCGCACATCTGCACTCAATAACAGGCCACACTCTGCATGAATAACGGCAGTGTTGCAGACATGAGCGAAATATCAGTGGAAAGCTTCATTACTGATGGGCACAGAAGTGTGTGTGTGTGTGTGTGTGTGTGTGTGTGTGTATTTTTGTGTCTGGTAGGCCTCTCTCCAGGTCCTCGCTGCTCTAGTGCAAAGGCTGGGGGTAACCTAGCTTAACCTCTGACCCTGCTCTTCCCCCTGTGTGACCCTGCCCCTTGCCCCTGCCTGAATCCCCTTTTACCCCCTCTGCCCCCTCGGCTTCTGGCAGAGATTGATGAGAAGGAGGCCGACAAGAGATCACACGCATTCTGCACCCCTCCTCAATGAAAACAAAGCGTGCGGCATTTAAGGAAGACTGGGAGACCGAAGCTTTAATCTGACAGGCTGACGGGCCACAGTGGCCTCAGACAGACCTGGGGAACAGCTGAAGAGCACAGCGGTACCACACACATAGCGGAAAGAGGAAGGTGGGGGGTGAGTAACCTTAGATAGAGACGTTCTCTTCGCGTTCTTCCTCCTGTTGTCCAAGTGAGCAGTAAATATTTGTTAACAGCCTGCAACAAGTCTTTACTTTTCCCTACTGTTTCTGTAGAATGAGCCACATGTCAGCGAGGCAGCATGACCTGCAGTGTCTCAGATGGCAGCCCAAGTCCCTTTATTGCAGTGTTTGGTTTCCCAAAAAGCACCTCCGGCTGCTTGTTTGCCCTTCAAGTAAAGAAATAAAACATGGCCTTTCACTTTTACAACATGAAATCGTGGGAATAATGGAACGGAGGCGGAGGAGGATGTGGAGCGGTGACCCACCTGTCAGGATGTCTAAACAAAGAGGGAGTGGAGGGTCAATCAGACAGACGCGACCTGATAAGCCTGGTCCAGGCCTCCGTTAGCCACTGTTTATTCTGCAGACATACCACTGACCCACAGTCACTTCCTTCCAAGTTGGTCTCAGAGATGGAGTGGGATGAAAGGGAGAAGGGACGTGAAAAGAGAGGATGGCGTTGGGCACAATTTGTGCTGGAGAAAACTACAATGAAGCAAGAAATACATCATGTTTCCAGATTTTGCTGATCATAAGTCAAAGAAAGAATAAGAGTTCATATATTGAACGAAGAAGAAATTGAAGAAATCTCCAAAGAAAAATGAAGAAAGAAGCAGAGAAAAAGGAAACAAAACGAGAAGCGAAACCAGCAGCAGCTAAGCCTCTGTTTCACTGGTGGGATCTGGAAAGGTGATGTAATTTAGAGAGAATGGTTGTGGTTGCCTGTACAGAGAGAGGTTTACTGGCCCCAGGCTGGCCGTCTAGAGGGCACACACATCTCTTTGCAGACACTGGGAAACACAGGGCCATAAAACCGAACGAGCTCATGTGTGGACCACCTCATAAATTAGGCCAAATAGCGATGAAATAATACCCCAAAACATCCATATTAGAAAGAAATCTGTAAACATCTTTTATGTCACTTCGAGTAAGAACCTGGCAACCTCTTGACTTTATCAGCGCTCTTTGTGATTATTTTAGTGGGGGGAGGTCCCATGAAAACTGTTTGGTCTTTCCTCTCCTCCTCATGTTTTAGATCATGACTCCACCATGGAGTCTCCTCACTCTGTTTTAATGATTACCGCCGCACACATAAAACCAGCAAACATTTATCACTAAAGAAGACATCTCACTAAAAGGTATTTCCTCAAATATATTTTGTTCTCTCATCGTCGGGTGGGGTAGGGGGTGGTGGTGAGGCTCCTCTCATCCCTGATAACGTATTATCTATTGGCTTAAGACGTTGACAGGAAACAAATTCCCAGGGATGACAAAAGCCTGGAATGCACTACAAGGAGGTTGTCTCCCACACTCCCTCAGAGAAACCCCCCCTCTCCCCTTTTGCACTCCCCCATCCCTTTCCCTGTGAAGGATGTTTTTGTTGGGTAACTGATGCAAAGGTGCTATTGATAAGAAAGAATGAAACATCAAACCCCTTCGCATAAAAGTAAACAGGTGTGTGTGTGTGCGCATGTGTGTGTTGGGGCGATGGGGGTGGGGGTGATTACTGAGTCTTAAGATTAATCAGTCTTTCTTCCCCATTTCTGTTCTCACGTTTTCTGTTTTTCTTCCCTCTAACCCCTCCTCCATCAGTGTCTTTTTCATCCTTGCATGTGTGTGTGTGTGTGTGTGTGTGTGTGTGTGTGCGCGCACAATCAAGACCTCATAAAATTTCTCAAAATGAGCACAAAGTCTGACATGCAAATTACGTGTTGCAGACGGTGTATTTCTTTACCACAAATTAGATTAACAGCCCAGGTTTGACATCTTGTGTTCATCATATTAATGGTTACCTAATGGTTTAGGTTAATGTGAGGTTTAGGCAGGCAAAGGTTTGGTTAAGGATAAGAAACTAAAAGTATTCGGTGTATGGTTTAGGTTTATGGTTGTGGTTAGGGTTTAAAAGCCTTTGGTCATGGTTAAATAAGAAAACCCACAACAACATTTTTGTGTCTACCTTGTATCTGTTTCTAGTAATCCCTCGATGGCGTCATCCCTCCGTGTAGTCTCTCACTTTTGAGAGACTTCAGGAAATGTTTGTTTAAAATGTGTGGTTTGTTGGTGTGTGTTATTAATGAATGAAACAAATTAAAAGGGCTGATCATTCATATAGGAGGCTGAAAAAAACAGCAAAAATCTCCAAACCGTTCCACCTGGACTTTTTAAGGCCCATGCCAGACAGACTTTGGCCTCTTTGTAGCAGACTGATGTCATAGGTCGAATTCCTCTGCAGAAGTAGGCCAGGGCCCTGTATGATAGCAGATTGCTGACTAATCATAGAGAACAAGCCAGGGAGGAGACAATGATCAAGCTCAAAGGAGCTTTGTATTGACAGCAACTCACCAAGTGCCTCAATGCTACTGGGTCCTCAGCGATGGACGAGTCCCTGTCCAGAGAGGCTGATACTGTTTGAAACAAGTGGCTTTGTCAACACCTATGTTTGACATAAAGGGAGTGTTTGTGTGTGTTTTCGCTACTCCTGCCGGTGCATGCACGCCTGTTTCTTATCTAGGCCTTGTATCGAAGAATCAGTTGGCCGACTAAAGTCCAAGGTAGGCTCAGAGCGAAGCCAGTATCTAGATTCTGTTTATTGTTCCGCTCCTGAGCAGATCTCTCATTGTGGCCTCTTAGAGAGTGGAGATGCCTTTCCATTGTGAGAAGGGCAGAAGAGAAAAACAACAACAACAAAAGGAAGGGGGTAGGGAACTGTCTGCTTATTGTGTGTGAGTGCAAGTGTGTATGTGTGTATTGCAGACATGTTGTGTAAGGCTGAAGTTGCCCAGAGGGGGATTTGGGCTCGCCTGCTCTTAGGGCTGGGCTTGTTCCTCGAATGCCGACCCTGGAATTCCACAGCCCGGGGTCAGGACTTTTATTTGCAATCCCACCTTACACTATTCCCCAAAACACACACACACACACACACACACACACACACACACACACACACACACACACACATCACTGACCTTCTGCTGGCCAGAGGAGGGATACAGCTTCTGAAGCCTGAAGTATTTACTCATATGCAAAGGCTGGCTAAAAAGAATTTGCTGCCAGCAACAACTTCTCCACCAATCATACACACCGATACAGCACTATCAGATAAAGCAGCACAAGTTCCCTCATGCAAATGATGGTGCCGAGGGTCAGCTTACACAAAACAATGTGAGAAATGCGAGAAATGTGGATTTTTCAGAATCTATATCACTGTCTGGATGCTGAGATACCCAAGTGATGTCTGGTGCAGACGTCAGACTGAGGCTGGCAGGTAATGCTAAAAGCAGTTAATTTCTGCTATGAAAAGAAGTTGCATATGGAGATTTGGCCGCAGGCTGGCCCACTGGACTTGTTCAATAAGTTCTCCCAGTATCTTTTATCTTCACCTCTAACACCCTCACCTGCAACTGGTAAACAATTTGATAAGAATGGTAAAAATCCACACACCTCCTTACAGTTATGCTTTATACAATATTATATCATATATATTTAATTACATATAAACAGATATGAAAAAATATATTGTTTACTTACAGTATAATTGTAGCTTCTTCTAACTTAAAGTCACAGAATATAAGGTGAAATTTGCAGCATCACATCGTCTGTCTTATATGTCACAGATTTGATTTTGTTTGCAGTATATTCAGTCCTATACAAGAAGCAAAGAACCAAAATTAAACATTCTCACAGAGCCCCTCAAGCTGTTTGACCCGTTCGCCTGCTCAGCACGACATATTTCATCATTGATGTCTTGGTTGTTGTTGCCATACAGTTTCACTGCTGCATCTGGTAGGACATATATCTTTAGTGCATGTGCTGTGAATCACCGTCAGATGAGAGGTTGTTGTAAATGTCAGCTATATGGCGGCCAGCTGTACGGCTGTCTGTGTCGGAAAGCTTTTTGGGAACTGCTGCAGAAGTGAAACTCCCAGTAAACTGTGCTGGGGGTCAGTGAGCTCAGCCCAGCCACATGAGGACAGCCAAGGGTACATTGGGAAATGTACAGCCTCATGTGGAAAATAACTATAACAACAACATCAACATAATGGCTTCGCTAACAAGGACCATGCGTTTTAATGATGTTGAGACGACCTGGCTTTGAGGCCGAAAAAGGGCGTTTACTATATGATCTGGCACACAACATCAGCTTTTTTAAAGGGAATTCAAAGAGTGTGTCTCAGCATATTTAATGGAAACATATATGTTGTATAAGTAACCGGGCTTACCAAATGTGTCACATCACATTAGGATCTTATTTATATCCACTTAATCTTGCAGAAAAAAAAATCTCATGCTGTTCTGAATTATATTTTTGTACATTGTTCGGCCGCAACGTTCAGCTGCTCTCATGAACTACATATTGCATACGGAAAATACATCTCAATTACCTCAGTAACCCAAGAGAAAAACAATCACTTCAGGATTATGTGTGAAAGAACAGCTAATAGGATGTAAGTGAAATGATATACGACGAGGTAGAAAATACGTTTTCTGGATCCAAACAGCTGGAGGGTACCTTCTAGAGTTACTTAGGGAGACACGGGCGGCAGCTAATACCTTCATATATTGCCTGAATATTGGGGGGAAATGGCCCACACACGGCATCTGCAATATATATATGTTGTTCTAGCACGCCACTGCACCACAGTGAGGACGCTTTGTAAGGACGCACTGGCTTGCACTCATCCTCCCAATAACATATTTTCACCACAAAACATGCAAGGCCCAAAATTGATGTCACTCTCCACAGAGGCAGCAGAGAAATGAGAAATGTGATCTATCGGTCGATGGAGCCAAACAAATGTAGGGTAATCCGCTACAGTGTCAGCATCTGTCTCATGTGTTACTGTCAGTGATGTTATACTGACAATGTTGACAACCAAACCTCAAAAGCTGCGCAGGGAACACTTTCCATACCTCCTACTGTTTCCCAGGAATTTTGTCTTTAAGCAAAGCAAACACACTCCGGCACACACACACACACACACACACAGAGACACACATACACACTCACATGTGGACTAATGAACATAGCAGAGCAGCAAGCCATTACACATACCTCATTCATTTCCCCGTACTGTTTTCGCTCATTGCACACGTACAGCTGCAGACACTGAGAGAGGCGAACACACGCGCGCCCACATGTGCATCCTCTCCCAGCACACTATCTATCAAACGCACATAACATCACACACAGTCACAAAAATCGCACAGGCCCGCTCAAACTTACGCACAGGCCCATTTTTTGTTTGTGACACTGTGTTAGCGGGAAGCCCGGCTGTGAGCTAACCCCACCATGTTTTTCTCGTCTCCTCTGTTATGTTTGGCACCTGTTGTGTGCTCAACATGCGCACACACACACACACATATCACAGTCCCACACACCACTTCTTTGCCATGTGCTATTAATAAATTGAATAAATCAAAATTCTTTCCATTCCTGTCTTTAAGACCAATGCCAGTATTGGGGCATATGTCCTTTATCACATCTGTTTATTTTGCTGCTCATATTTCAGCGGACTTTTTTTTTCTTTTTATATTTGTAAGATTCCACAGTGTCTGTAAAGTCGCTATAAGTTTGTTAAAGCACTCCTCACAAATAATGGCCACGCTGAAATGGAAGTGCCACTCTCTTCTTGATATTGCTCAAGTGAGCTGCTTGTAAAAAGGAAGACGAGGGAACAAGCAAAATGACAAAAACAAAGTGACCCCTGGGTGTTATGTTCCTCCAAAGTGTTGTTTTCCTGAGTCCTTGGGTCTTGTGAGGCTCAGTTTCACAAGTAGACCGGACATAGTAAATGATTTTTAAAAAAAGTGTTATTGTGCTCTTTAATCTCCCTGTTTTTCTGCTGTTGTCCCCCTCACCCTTCCCCCACTCGACAAAAACCCCACACTGATGACACATGGGAGCCAAGCTGAGCTGGCAGACACATCATCCCTTATTATCAGACTGCTTGAAAGCCCGGGACCCCGGGACCCTCTGGACACAGAAGAGCTGGTCATACTGCTGGAATGTGGACTGGGACAGGTGGAGGGGGAACATTTAGGTTAAAAAGGCCCCGTGGCGTCATCCCTGTCCCCTCTGCTGCACAGTTTCCTTCAAGAGTGTCTGCTGGCAAACCTCCGACAACAACTCTGGATCCTGCGCCATATTTTGTTTGGCCGTGGTGATTATTTTCATAGAAAGAACATCTCTATTGATAAAACTGTTGTCCGGGGCTGTTTTGCTCGCTGTTTTGTTTGGTTTGCCAGTCCGCAGCGAGAGCTCTGTCTCCCTCCTGACTTGTGAAAGATACGTAATAGTAAGAATGATATCTTTGTTTTTGAAGAGAATAATGTTTGTTTTTGAAGAAGCCAATCACTGGAACGAAAGAATGAAAGAAAGACAGCGAATACCACAGGATATTCCCAGTTTCAGTTTTGAAATGATGATTTTCGACACATTTTGAGAATCTTCATTTCCCCCCTTTTTTTGTTCTTTTTCTTTCATTTTATCTTGAGTATGACAGAAATGGAATGTGAAAATCATCATGTTTTCTGCTCCAGCCACCTGAAGTATCTGCAAAAGGTGAATGTGAATATGTGAATCTGATATCTCAAGACTTAATAATTCAAGACTATTGTTGTGACTCCACGCTTAATTATGTCTTTTATTAGCAACATTTTTTGTGTTATTATCTCCTTGTGTGTCAGTTGTCTGATTTTGTATTGCTGCCTTCTGGGCCTTGCGAATACATGAAGTAAGAAAATAAGGAAAAGTACCTCCTAGTAAATGACCCACCCTCACCCTCCCATCCCTCTCTGTGTCTCTCAGTGCAGTCGTGCTACAGCTGAGCAGCTGTCAGAGTAGTTACAGGTGTTAAAAGAGCCCAGAACTGATGCACAGTTTGTCAGACACAGAAACTCACAGGTGGCTCTGAGCGCTGGGAGCTGAGCGCCTCTCATTGTGTATCAGACCGAAGGGCTGCAGGTGGCCCACCCTCCAGGGCTAATAACTGACAGTATTAATTAACAGGCAGCACACTGCTGTGAGAGAGAGAGAGAGAGAGAGAGAGAGACGTCTGAAACTATCAGCACAACTTTCTATTTTCACATTTTTAAAAATTTGTCTCAGCACGGAGGTCAAATAAAGACAAACTGTTATTTGCAGCGGTGGCCTGGCAGTAATTGCTTCTCGGCAGCAGTAAATTCACTGAGCGCACGTGTGACAAACAGGAGGCTTGTAAGCATCAGTTTGTCTGGAGGAACATCTCCCTGTTCAGCCCGGCCTCAGACAGCGAGCTAACTCTCGCTTTAATGATAATAATAAGGCTAACATGGTATAGCCTCTCTCCCTCCGAGCCCACAATTACTAGCCTGGCACACTGTGTGCGCACACAGTCTGTCTGGGGACCGTGCCACTGGATAATTCCTGGTTACCTGTCGCAGCCACTTCTTACAAACACACTTGACATACAAATACCAAAAAAAAAACATTGATGGTTATGAACACGCATGCACAGACGTGGGTTATGGGACGTGCACACACTGCACATATGAATTAGCAAACATGCGCAGGGAGCCAAAGGTGGATTTGCAGCTAATTTTCTTGCCCCAAAATGTCTAGTTAAGGTGAAACCACTGCTGTTACCTCATCTCAAGAGGTCATTCAAAACCCCAGAGGGTATATGCGTTGAGTGAGTAATAGGAAATTACTGATGATGTTCTGTGTTAATTGACAATAAAACAAAGGCAATTTGGGAGTGTTTTTTTCTTTTCTTTGTATTTTTCTAGCATTATTACTCCCTTGTCATACATAATAGAGACCACTGACTGCGACTGCTAAAGCTCTGGCTCTCCCACATCCACTGCTGACTGGGCTGCTAGTTGATTTTTGCTCTCAGGAATGACTGAATACCATCGCTGTTTAGTTCAAAACCTTAAAAGATCTTAAAGTTTGATGACTGTTATACTCTATACTGAAAAATTGAAAGATCTAGAAAATGCACTCTAAGTTTTAACAAGACTGAAAAAAAACTTTGCAAAGTTTGCATTTTGGAGATTTCATTGGTTTTATTTGGTTTTTGCTTTATATTATATATGTGTTTCCTTGAGTTGCCTGAACACATACGCGCTCCACACAGATCGCTGTGAAGACTCGCTGTCAGTGTCAAAACGGTGACTTATCTAATAATCACATGAGCTTGAGTTCCAGCTGTAAATCCACATCATTATCTCACTTTCTGTCACTTTTATGGCCCAGTAATAACATGGCAATATCCCCTAATTTGGCATTATCTGGTTGATCATTAATCAGGCCCATCCTCATTGCAAGCTTGTCCCACATTATCTCTTTACGCAGTCGCTGGAAGTGATTTTTGTACTATTGGATAGAACAGGTGTAAATATTGAACCATGGACTGGTGTCCAGTGAGGTCGCTGACTGCGTGCCGTTAACCCTCAGCGCTCACTAATGCAATGTGGGCAGATCCTGGGAGGGCAGGCTACGTGCAGAATAATCAGCCACAATGCACACTGAGATATTTATATTATTACATTCTGTATTTCATTCAATATTTGCGATTGTATGTGAATTGAAAGTATGTAAAGAGACACGAATTAATATTCAAGATATAGCTTGGTTGTGTCATATAATATTTAGAATTATGACTATTATAATTATAGTCTGTGGACACATCTTATTCAGAGCAACTTATGTTTAATGCAGCTGCACAATAAGTCCAAATTATTCATAAACAAACAAACAAAACCTAATTAAAAAGAAGATAGTATCATTGCCATGGTAATGGTACTACATCTAGATACCTTCACTATTAATATAAGGAATAGCAGAAGTGGTTAAAGGATGAGCAGAGCCACAGAGCTTCATGAAACGTTCACAATGACATGTTCTCTCCTTCCTGCTCTTCATATCTATGTTGCTTATCAGCTTTGTTTAAGTGGTCCAATATAACTGCAGATAAAAGCTCTTCAACAGAAGTTGTTTACATTTAACTGCTGCGGTTTCACCAGCTCTCGGTCACAGATGAAGGACGTTTCGCTCTCACGTCGTCATATTAGAAAAACCTTGTGTTGCACCATTAAGATAAAAAAAAATCCTTCTTTTCCTAGAAAGACCTGGCTGAGAAAGAAGCTACAAACTGTCTACTCCAAGTCTTTTTTTCCATTCTGTGTTGAAGAAGATTAATTCAACATGGTAATCCTACCTCCCACCACACACGCACACACACACACAAGTATGCCTAGCCCTTTTGGACTCTTCTGAACATGGTCTTTTTTTTTTCATCTGTCTCATAATAAAGATCAGAATGATGAATGCCAGTCAGTCATAATATCATCTATTCTTTTCCGTCATGTCTTGCATCATTGTGCTTATGTTCTCCACCATGGCACAGTTTACTGGTCTCCCATAGGCAAGCCATTAATTGCTTGGCGCCTCTCAAGAAAAAAACAGGAAAAAAGCAAACAAAGAAACAGTTTTGTTAATAGCCTGCTGCTGTTGGCTGCTGATTTGGCCCAAGTAGTAATGCCAATTCTTTTGGAACGCACACAAACATCATACTGCCACCCATCATTAGTAGGGGCTCCGTGAACACAAATGTGTGTGCGTGTGTTTATAGGTGCGTACGTGTGTGTGTGCGTGTGTTCAGATTTGAATGTGTGTAAATGTATATGCACGTGTCCTTTCATGTATGTTTGTGTATGCATGCCGGTTTATGTTGGTGTAAGTGTGAGTATATGTGTGGGTTTTCACAGAGAACACATTGTCATCACTTGTGTGCCAGACTGGTGGCACTGCCATTATATTTAAGTGCACACACAAACACACACACACACACAGTCGTGTTTTCATCACTTCAGAGGACATTACATTGACTTACATTCATTTCATGGAGACTTACCCTCACCCTAACCATAACCACTAGTTGCCTAACCGTAATTCTTACCCTAACCTTAACCTAACTCTAACCTTATCCCAAGTCTTCACCCTAATTTAGTGATTTACATTATGGGGACTTGTGTTTTGTCCCCATAAGGAAGGCAAGTCCCCACAATGTGACTGTGTAAACAAGTTTATGTCCCCACAACATAAGTAATACACATCCTCTCTCCCTCTCTCTCTCTCTCGCTCGCTTCCTCTCTCTCTCTCTCTCTGGGGACCCTGATTGACACAATGCATTTCCTTACTCTAACCTTAACCATCACAACTAAATGCCTAACTCCAACCTAAACCTATTTCTAACCTAAGTCTTAACCCCCTTTGAAAATCACTTTGAAAGTGAGGCCCGGCCAAAATCCCTTCACTTTCCAAAAATGTCCTCACTCCCGAGGTCTGAAACTCAAATTCGTTCTCACAAAGATAGATGCACAAGTACACACCCACCCACCCACGCACACACACAAAAAAACACACACACACACATATATACATAGTCTTTCAGTTGTGGCATTTCTGGACAACTTCCCATCCGCATTACTGAAGCATGAGAATGAAATTGACAGTCTTGAGCTGAAGGATGGCACAGCAGACACAAACAACTGCTGCCAGCTTCCATGGCAAGTCTCAACGGACAATGGTTTGGGGCAGCCAAATGGCACAGTTGCAATGTCCTTCTCGAGCAATTTCCTCACAAATATTTGCACTCCTCTGTTGTGTTTTTCTCTGAGTGTGCGTATGTGTGTCCGCATGTGTTGGTGCGTGGGCTACGGCAATATCTGAAATGTCTGTCATTCTTACAAAAAAGTAGTAGAAGTGAGAAAGTTATTCACAGTGCAAAAACAGGGGATTTGTGTAAATTCATTACCATATGATCATTTCATCGTGTGCCAGGAGATTTTGCACACTCTGCCAGCTTCTGAATCCTGCAGGAATCTTTACAGCACAGAAAACAGAAGTTGCAGAAAAACAAGGGGGCAAAAAGATCAAGGAGAGGAAGAGAAAGGGAGCAATAGGAGGAAAGAACTCTGTAACCCCTGTGCCCTGGCGAGGGCCAGAGAAATGGAGCTTATCTTGTTTATGTGGGGAAGATAACTAGAATGCTCATCTGGCCGGAGAGAGAGGAACCTCCACCATAGCTGTATGCTGACAGCGTTCACTGGAGACTTGAGAACTGGAGCCTGTTTATGTGTGTGAGAGCATGACAGCTGGACACACACGCTGGCACTCGCTCAACTGTTGCACAAAAGTCCAACTCAACACTTGTCATTCAAAAGCACATAATAACATCCACAGGGATCTGTGTATGGTTTGTAAAAATGGAAAAACATGCAGAACAGGAGTTAGTTGAGGTGGTTTTCTCCCACATGGCTGTTGTTTCTCCTTTTAAATCAACTGTTACATATATGAATCATTTGAGATTTATCTAATTTAAAAAAAAAAGTTGAATCTTGATGTTAGCAGAATTTTGCCTGCTGACTTTACTGCTGTCAGTCTGGAGATCTCGTTTTTTAGCTGGTGGCCCTTCCAGTGCTGTCTGTGTTGTTTATCTCTACCTGAACAGAAATAATATTGCCAGCCACTCCAACAGAGAGTCATCCAACAGAGTTATTTGAAGTGACGGATAGGTATGGATCATGGCCTGCCTTGTAATTAAGAGAGATTGCTATTTTCCCCTCAGAATGGGCTCTCCTATCCTGATCTGTAATTATATGTTGTTCAAACATAGAGGGGAGTGTCCCTGGTTATTGTGCAGCCTGCTTTACCACCACAACAAGTGCCAGCATCACTGATTGTCTGCCTTTGGTTTTAAAGTTTCAGTTCTTTTTAGTTTTTCATTAACAATACAGTGTGTGTGCGTGTGCAGCGGATTCACGTATCTGCCGAAGTTCGGCCTTCACTGTCTTGCCCATAATGTGTCTAATGGATCGTGGCAGGAAGGCAGCGACTGTGTCTGTGTATGTGTTGTGTGTCGATGTGTGTGTGTGTGTGTGTGTGTGTTGTCCCAGGTAGTGCCCCGGTGACCTCCACATAGTGACACTGACGTGCAACAATGATGAATGCCCTGATAGAGTGAAGTAAGGACACACCTGGATAATGTTAAAGTGAAAAACTCCGAAACCTTAAACGTTACAAGATGCTGACCTCCTTGTTTAATTAAGTGCAGTGTTCTGCTTTTAAACATTTACTGCCACCCACTTCACTCTTCCTGCAACACCTTCAATTAAATTTAGCCTTTAAAAAATCCATGAATATTTCAGAAATGCCAAATGCGATAACGGTCACCTCTGCCAGAAAAATGTATAGGTCATGTGGCTTTGAGGCTGATGTTTGAGTTTTTCTTTTGTAGGAAATGTGGAGAGTTTTAAATCTTAAAACTGAGTGGCCACAGAGTGTAACATTTGACCCCTGTGAATAAGTATAGCCCAGGCGGTCTCTGCACCACACACAGAGTATATTTCAGTGTAAAGCTGTGACCCCCTTGTTTTCCAGTAAGAGGAAATTGTCATGCAATGACCCAGTGACCACACTGGAAACCGCTTCCTCCTTTGTTATGATTTTGTATGGTTTAACCACCTCATTTCCCTTGCTCTGGCCCTCCAGAATACAGTCTACCCCACACAACTTGTCACATCCACATTGCTCTGCTGTTTTTGCCATCTCTGACCTTTCAATGGTGTGTTGACAAAGACACCAAAAGCCTAAAAATTGCGAAACTTTTACAAATGCAGCATCCAAAGAGCTCCGTGTTTAGAGTGTGAGTGGGCTGTATGGATTCTTCGCATGCTTTTCAGGAGACGATCAAACACAGACCAAAGACAAACACTGAAATTGTGCAGTTGTTTTTGTGTGCCCAAAAATTTTTTTGTTTGTTTTTTGCTTTGTCTCACGCTCACGGCCTTGAATTCAAATCTAAACTGTGATGCACGTTATGTAAATTTGTGAATTGAATTCAAGGGTTAGGATTGTGACAACTTAAGTCGTGTAAACAACATAAATAAACATCGATTTGATCAAGAAGAAAATGTATTACCCCCATCCCTGTTCTCTTCTCCTCAAACAGTTTTACTTTCCACTAAAACTTCCACTTCATTGTTAATATGTCAGAACCTACGGTTACATAATTAGGAAAGCCTCCTCGCAGCTCCTGGTTGATTAGGAATCAACAATTAGATAGTTTTGTGGGGCGCTGAAGAAACACAATCCCCTCTTTATTCTCTGGCTCTGCTGTAACCACCTTAGAGCCCATGCAAGGATTGAATTATATTTTACATTATGAGGAAAGGTCTTTGGGAGGAATTAGCCAAATGGTTATGTTTCAGTTCAATTAATGAGAGAGAGAGAGAGAGGGGGCACTGGATGCTTGAGCCCATACACACCACACACAGGAGTTTTGACTATTCCAGGGGGCCAGTACAGTTTGTCCTGGCCATAGAGGTTCTGTGGTATGACCCCCTTTCCCTCTGATTCTCTCTCTCTCTGTCTCTTTCTCTCAATCTCATTCCCCTCTCTCCATCCCTCTTTTCAGTCCACAGCAATTAGAGAGGCAAAGTGGGAAAAGAGGAATGTATGAACATGCTTTGTGAGGATTGGGAGAAAGAGAGCGGGAGTACAAGAGAGAAAGTGAGAGATAAAGAGGGAGGGAGAGATGAGAGAGACACAGAGGAGGGGAGGAGAAGAAAGGAGAGGAGAAGGCCTTTCTTAATTGGCCTGTGTGGCCACGCTGGGCTGTGATGGTCTGGGCTTGCCAAACCCTGTGCCTCAATAGTTGGCCTGGCCTTACATGCATCCCGTGCATCCGGCCAACCACAACTAACTCTAGTGTGCTCTTTGGCAGTTTCCAATGTCAGGCCTGGGAGAGTTGTGCCACCCACATCTACACTCGGCTCCACAGTTCAGGAGGCCTCTCTGATGGGGATGGATGCGTGGGTTTGGGTTTATGGTTTATTTGGCTCCACCAGTTTAGGTTGAGGTGGCATTTATGTGCTCTTTCTATTGTGTACTTATTTAGGATAATGTTATAGTGATTTTATGCCCAGGTTCCAGATTTAGATGCAGATGTAAATTTAAATTTGACAACAAGTTAAAAACGAACCTCCCCAAATTACATACATACCTTGGACACAAGAGAAATACTTTTCAGACCTCAACATTGTTCAGTTCAGGTTTTTGCATAACTAAGTCATTAAAGTTTTACTTAGTCACTCTGGTGCATTTTTCAGATCAGAATTAACTTGTTCAAACTCAACAACATCGAATCACGTGTACACATCATAAAAGCAATATATCTCATTATTTTGAATTATTATCACAATTATGTACAACTGTCTGCAAAAATTTATTATACTGGTTCTCTCTCTTGAACAGTCTTACCTGCCAAGACATTCAGGCATTAGTTCATTGCATAAGTAAGTCATTACCTGCAAAATGGCTGAACCAGCTGTCATACTTTCTATACAACTCTTTTTTCTAAATGCATCGTCAGGTGAATCTTGACTTTCAACTGATGAAGGGTGAGCGCGTGAAACGTGAGATCAACCAGTGATCAACAAGCATGGAGGTGGAAAATTTATGATCGGCAGCCACATGCTCAGATGACCCCGCCGGCTGCCGTGGATGCAGCATGTGAGGACATCCCAGCAGACGTCTGCAGAGGCTGGATAAGACATTCCAAAAGATTCTTTCCACGCTTGCATTGCGAGGGAAGATATTCATTGTGATGTGGATGAGAACTGTGACCGCAAAAGACCGGAACGTCAGGAGGTGTAGAAAGCCTGCAGTCTTACTCCACACACAGTGCTGCATGTACAGTTCTTTGCTCTATAAATGTAAATCCTGTCCAGTCTCTTGCAATCAATCTTCCAAATATGTACAGTAATGTGTAGCTTTGCGCTGTGCATGGATGCATGCCATACAGCAAAAATGCAGCCTTGTGCATCGTTGGAATCAAACCCTCAGCCAAAGTTTACATCCGAATAAGAAAAGTACAGTGTTATATTGACGACATGGTGAAGCATTTTGACTATCTTGTTTGCAAACAATGACAAAAGGATTTTTTAGTCTGATGGCACTGATATGTTCATGAAGAAAAATATTAACTTTTGAGAGATAAACTAAAGATTTTCCAGGTGTTTGATTGCATTTTTGCTGCTTGTACGATTGTTTTGAGAGTTGCACTCACCGTTTTGCAAATGCTAGGGATGATTTGAGGAATGAACGAAAGCAATTGAGAAAAACTGTAATACATACACTTTAATTCAAATAATAAATTAAGCAATAATTTTCTTCTGTCTAACCACATTAACATGCCTTCTATTTCAGTACCACCGCTGGAGTGTCAGCTCTAATGATCTTGACAAGATTGGACCAACATAACAATCAAACTCGGGAAAACAAGTATGTGTCTTGGCACACTCTGGCCCGGCCTGGCTTGTTTTGGTTGACTTGTGTTGTGCCAGACACTGCCCTGTCAGGCACAGCGGTGACGTGGCAAGCCCTGAGGACCAGAGAGTCCCTGATCTCATTACCAAGCTCTTGAGAGTCATACTATGTATAAACACCTGCAGGGAGCAGGCTCAGTCCCAGAGTGGCTGTTGGACACACACATAGACTACACCTGCCAGCGGGTTCTAAAAATTGTCAGTGAAAGTAAAGTGTTTTTTTATATCAGTGAAGAGAAAGGAATAAGAAATGACTTGCTGAATGGGGTGAAAATATGTGAAAATTTGCACGCCAATTCGGTATGTACATGATCATGTGTGTGAACATGTGTAGCCTCCAGCTATCCTTCACAAATTAATCATTTTTGACAGTATGCATCTCCAACATTTTTCCATCTTTTTGCAAGGGGGTGAACTCCTTAGTATTAAGGTTAAGGCAATAAGGCAATGAGGTTTCATAAGACAGGTAAAGGTGGTTTAAATGAGCAATTTACGACCATAAAACACAGAACACAAACTCCTTTTTACAGTGACAGCCAACAATATTCTCTTCGCCTTCTCAGAAGCAGCTCGTGTGTGTCTGATCACTGTAAGGCAGAACTCTGCACCAAAGCCAAAGAAAAAGAGATTTCTGCCTCTTGTGCTTGTAAAGCTCAAAGTCTTTGATGCCAACCTAAAACAGAACTGAGAGCTACAGTAAACTCTGCTGCACCAAGATAACCCCAGTGCCCAAAACTGTTCCATTCTGGGAACAAAGATACTGAACTGTAAATCTGCCCAGTAACAGACATCCCATGGGTGGGTATGTGTATGCATGTCAACAATGAAAGGTCGTGCCATTTTCAGAATATGCATGTGATAATTTGAGACATGTTGGTTACTAAACTTAGCCTCTGAAGTGGAGCTTGCTCCAGTAGTTAGCAAGCCGCTGAAGGATGGAGGGATGGATGTACGGATGGGTGTGTCAGAGGCAGTGAGAACAGGTCAGGTTTAGTGTGGCATGCAGCAGAGGAAGGACTGAGGAGTTGTGGCCAGCCTGCTTGCCACTCTGTGAGAGCTGATTTCCACTTCGGCACATTGTGCCCCAGCACAGAGCAGGAGACAGACAGACAGAGACAGACATGGACTCGAGCAGAGTGGGAGAGAGGGAAGGTGGGGGAGGGTGGGTGAGAGGAACAGAGAGAGTACTAAAAGCAACTGGAGATTCTTTGCAAGGCCTTAAGATGTAATAAATCATTTACAGGGTACATAAGGTTTAATTGATATAAAAAGATTTCAAGAATGCTCCTCAGGCTCAACACACATCGAAAAGTGTAAACACGCATGGAAGATGAGCAAATACAGCGAACAAAGCAGTACATCTTTTAGACGTATGTTTGATAAAATGTTTTTTTATTGATATTAAAAATGAAAGTACATGAATTGTGCATTTCGGACGTTCTAGCGTGCAGAGGTTAAATCAATAAAATACACACAGGCTGAGTGAGCTACTGACACAGAAAAAGTTACCATTGCTCGGCAATATATCTCTTCATATTCAGCGAAAAAGAAGTGGTTGTCTTTCACGCCATTCATATGAACACTAGAGTAGCCTGTTTGAACATTACAATAGTAAATCAATGCAGTCCTAGCAGGAAAATATAGAATAAAATAGAAAATATAATAATAATATTATTATTAACAATAATATAATAATAATAATAATTGCACTGCCTGCTATGTTGCACAACTGAAGTAGAATATAATTAGAGACAGGACACGGCCTTGATAATTGAGATCTCTCTGACAGAAAGAGGATATAAAGTATTGGCTTGACTATTCACCACAGCAGGGCGAGTATCCATTAAGTCTCCATTTTATGGGTGATGCATGACACAATAGAGGAGAAAACTATAATGTGACACAGAATGACCTTGTTTCTGACATGGGCTTCAGTGGTTTGTCACAGAGAGCTGTATTACTGCGGCCAGGTATGGGTAACAACCTCAGCTGCCCTTCCACAACAAGATTATCACTTACACTCAGCAACTACTCTACTTTTCCCTCGGAGAGCATAGATTGTTTTTTTTTTCCTGAGTGCTTCAGGAATGGTTCAGCGTGATAGCCCTTCATCAAATGCATAATGGATGGTTGATTGGAAGATTGTTGAGGGGTGAATGGCAGGCTAACTACCCTGCCCTTCCCACCTCCCACCCACCCCCCGTCATGCAAATACAGATGAATACTGCTGATGCATAAAATCGGGGGCATTGTCTTCTACAAACAGAGAAAAAGGGACAGATAGACAGACAAACAGATAAACATAGAGATGGATAGACAGACAGACAGACAGACAGAGATGAGACCAGTGAGGTGATATGATGATATGCTCTCTCCTTGATAGACATTGACCTTTAGGTGACCTTTGATGGTTACTAGCATCATAGCAACATCATTACCTTCAATTAAGGCATCAACACAAAGACTCGTGTAAGTCACATGTAAGCTAAACCCTAAATCTACGACTGACCGGACCATTTGTTGCCTTATGACCCATACCAACACGCACCGACGTCAGTGGCACTAGCACATTGGCAAGATGCTACTTAGAAGACCATAGGACACCATGCACAATTACAAAGACACGATTTAATGAAGGACTGATCATTCCCCCGCCATCAATACTAAAGTGGCTTCAAAACATAGTGGGTTTGAGTACAATCAATGTTGAACAGTTATTTTTTCCAATAATAAAGTCACTCATTGATGCTTTCATTTTCACAGATAACCCTGACAGGCTTCTGGAAATCCATGCAGACCAACTTATTCAGAGTATGTGCCTATTTCTGTGACATAACATGCCTAAGCAATCCAGGCTATGCTGCTGTTAAAATATTAAAGTAACTATGGCAAACGAAAAAGGAAAAAAAGACATTATTTTTGGTACAAAGCATCTACAAAAAAGCCTTACAACTCCAATTGGAAAACAGACATCATTCAAAATAAAACCGTCAGTTGAGCATCAGTGCTACGTATATTATTTGGACCAATTTTTCAAATATATTTTATAACAAAATAAATAATGCCTTTATACAGTGCCCTTATTTGTATTTCAACAAACAAACAAAAAAGCTTGGCGGCTCATTACGCAAGATACAGCTCAGACTAAAGGAAAATAACACAACATCCCTGGAAACTAATTTTATTTTTAAATATATATATATGTATATATATGTATATACATACATATAAATATATATACATACATATATATACATATATATGTATGTAATGTATGTATGTGTGTGTGTATGTGTGGTGTGCGCGTGTATGTATTATATTATATATATATATATCTATATATATATGCATATATATGTATGTTTATATATATATATATATATATATATATATATATATATATATATATATATATATATATTCAAGTATTTGTTTTCAGGCAAAAGCATGTGAATACTACTGATATACAATAAAAATGTTAGTTGACATTATTGCTGTTTTTTTCCCTTTGAATTGAAATTTTGTGCCTTTCTTTAGAACTGTAAAATAACATCATAACAATAACCATGGAAACAAAAAAAAGCCTAACTTGGAAAAACAGGAATGTCACGGTACCAGAAACTGACAGGGTTTTCCTTTTTGTTCATTGAAACATTGATATGAAAAGAAAACAGAAAAAAGACAAAATAAAATATAATCATCATTATCCCACTTGCTCTTTGTCCATGCCATGTTACTTCCTGTCAGAGCAGTCTGCAAAGCCATGGCAAACAGGAAGTACTGTCCCAGAACTGTAGTACTGTCCAATCCAGGCGGCCCACAGTGTCCCACGTGTGTCCCCACATTGCTCCCTGTGTCTGTTAGCCTCAGAGGGGCAGGAGGATCAGGGACTGGGTCTCAGGTCCCCCTTGCCGCCTATGCCGGCAAGCTAGTGAAGAGCAGACTAGATGAGTCTAGATGCCAACACAGCCCATATCTTTTCTCAGTGACACTTCCCCCTTGACATTGCCACTGCCAGGAGCTCCCCCATATCCTTTATTTTCCTTTTTTAAAAGTCACACTTTCCTTAAAACGGAAAGTTTTAATATTCATTCAAAGAAAAAAAAACGTGCTTTTCAACCTCTTCTTTGAGTCCATTCCCAAAGCTAGCACCATAACATTTTTTTAAGCTACACGTTCATTGTTCATAAAAAAATAGTGCCATTTTTTCTTTACTTTGACGTAATCCGTGGCAATGTGCAATTTTGCAGACTCTTTTCTGCTTTTTGTTTTGTGATCAAAAGGTGCTGGAACAGGAATCTAATTTTACAAAATAATTCCTTACAGTGTGGAAGTCCCTTTATAAGTAGAGGTGCAAACTAATAAGAAAAAGAACTAACAGAGATTTTCTTTTTGCCTCAGGAAAAATGATGTGGAATGGATTCTTTTATGCAAGCTGCTCTTCACTTTCAGTTGTCTTCCACAAGGACAAAAAAAAAAAAAAAACAACATTCCGCTGGGTGTCCTCTTGACACTTGCAAAACACAGATCTTTTTCATCTTCTTTTCTCCTTTCCCCGTTTCTCTTTTGCTTAAGGATCCACCTGAATTGCATTTGCCGAATTGTTAACTTTTTGTTCATCATTTGTATTTGTGCCTTTTGTGTCAGTGACTGAAAGAGAGAGGGAGCGAAAGAGTTCAGACAGGAAGAATGTGAAGGCATGTTTGTGTGTCGGAGGAGGGTGGGTAGATGGGGTTGAGGGGGGGCATTAGAAAAGGGCCAGGGGGTCAAGAAGTAGTGGATGAGAGCAGGGGGAGGGATTGGTGGGCTCGGACAGGGCAGGGGAGGTCAAAGAGGACTGCCACAGAAATGACGTCAGAGACAAAGCTATAATCCCCTGTCTTTTTTCTCCCTCCAAACTCTTGTCTGTGCAAAGGGCTGGCAGCGGGCTCATTTGTGGTTGACATAGTTGTCCGTGGTGAGCAAGACGGGAGGCAGTTTGCTGGGCAGGCTGATCAGGGGCCTGTGGAAGATTGCCTGCTCCTGGGCTTTAATCTTCTCCGCCTGCCTCCGAAACTTTTTGGCCCTCAGGATGGCGGGGACACCCCTCCGGAGCCGCTGGGCCGCCTTCCTCTGCCACACCTCGTATTTGGAATACTTCACGGTCACATGCGGCTTCCTTGGGACTTCCTATTGTGGCGTGCAGGCGAAAATAGAGGAAAAGGGGAAAAGAGGGCGTCAGTTCATTAGAAGTGATAAGATACTGTGCAAGAACTTATTTCAATGGAGGAAAGCCTTGTTTATTTTGAGAAAACATTCAGTCATTGTTGGGCCGGACGAATGGAAATCAAATGTCATTCTCATAGCGCCGAACGTCAAAACAGACTCGCCTCGCCTCCGACTTGCCCTTGTTTTGGTTTTCGTCGACTGAGAGAAGCTGTCAACAAGTGATCAGCTCAGCCTCTTTAACATACTGTCAAAGGAAAAGGGCGGCCATTTGCCTCATATACATATGAGGGGCAGCTCGTCGTTCACCCAACGACCCGCTGAACTGACTAACCTCCGCAGGCCGAATGAAATGACACACGGACACATTGTCATTTCAAAACCCCTCTATTCTCGCACTGCAATCTCTTCTAAACAGTGTTAGGTGTTGTGCTGAGCACCGCGGATTGAGACAAAGTGGGAGTGGTAGCAGCAAAGCTAGAATTTATGCGTGAGTAGCCAGTGCTCCATCTGAATGGCTTGTTTTGGTCCTGCCACTTGAGGAGTGTTTATCCCCCTTCATTCACTCCAGGCCTGCTCAATAGCCTAAGAACAGCTGGCCCTCAGAGCAGGCTGTACCCATCAACTCTCCCTGCCCAGACAAACTAGGGACAAGTCCCAACTAATTCCCCTTGCAGCCTCTCTTTCTTGCATTTAAGACAGAAGCGACATTATTTTTCCTCCACACATTTGCAGTATCTGTTTAATTCTTTTGTCTGCATCGCTTGGAAGTCTCACACCACCGATGCTGATTTCCCCAACAAGTCAAAGCAGAAACATTAGAAACATCTTTCCAGCCTTGTCTAAAGCAGGTTGAAGGGATTTTAAGAGGTCTGGACAGAAGCCACAGCTCGGTCTTGTGACCACAGTGAAAAGACCTGAAACGCTTTGACGGTTCCCTGCATGTTTGTGACATATTACAGAGAAGCTCTACTGGCCAGGTCAGGTGTTTTTTTGACTGCATGGATCAAAATGAATGCTAGTTTTGGAGAGCTTGCTGTTCCGTGACTAATAATCACACACTCAGAACACACTGTTTTGTTACGGACCAGCAGTCTCCACCATCTCAGAGACTCTCTCTCTCTCTCTCTCTCTCTCTCTCTCTCTCTCTCTCTCTCTCTCACACACACACACACACACACACTGTCTCAGTCTGTGAGTATGACTCTGCCTTTTCCTGAATATTATGTGCTGTGACTGTCTTGATGTTTTCCACGACGGTCAGCTCTTTACATGGAAGGTAACTGCTTACCAATGACCATTTAACAAGATAAACCTGTCTTTGCGTGGGTTTCAGTCTGTACTCAGTGTCAGAGACATGGGGGTGAGGCTCATAGGTGAATGGAGGCACGAGAGATGGGAGAACAGATAGAGGATTAGCAGTGTTTCCCATACTGGCATGTTGTTGTTGTTGGTGGTGAGACGTACCGGTTTTAGTGCGGGCATCACGGGTATGACCTGTAGAGAGGTGGCCGACACGTCCCTTTCAGACTTGGCGGGTTTGGCACAGTACTGCTCCAGCAGGTTGAGGTCACAGCTACGGAAACAACACTCCTCTACGATCCCACGGTTTTGGGGGCGCCGGTTGCTTCCCCTGCTGGTTGGCCTACCTGAGGAGGAGCACAACAAGCGATGAAGAAAGGCCGCGAGGAGGGTGAGGTTGAGGCTGGAGAACACAACACGGGCATCAGTAATGAATCTAGGTTGTTTTCGCAGGATTACTTCAACAATCATAGCAGTCCATGGAGCAAAGAGGATAAAAGGAAATCTATGACCAACTGCAACAAATCTTTTTGTTTGTAGAGGATAATCTGATTAGGGCTATCTGGAGGTCCTTTAATGAGTGAATACACAAGTAAACACCCTGTGCTGTAGACACCAAAAGAGAGTGATGGAGGCAGACAGCTAAGCTCTCAGACAGACCTTTGGGTGAGCAAATACATAAAATGGAAACTCCTCTGTGACCTTGTCCTTTGTCAAGTCAGCAGAGATAAAGAGGATGAGGAGGGAGAGAGGAGAGGAGGGGCAGAGAGAGAGGTAGAGAAAACAGGAGAAAGGGGATCAGTGCAGAGAGACAGAGGGGGTGTGTGAGGGTCAAAACAGAGGGAAAGAATGCAAAACAAAAGAGGGAGAGAGACATGAGAGAGAAAGGTATAGAAGAATAAGGTGGAGGGGTGGAGGGTTAGCATGCTGCACAAGGGAACACTATCCGTGACCGAGCAAGGCCTTGTTTGAAGTCCTGCGCCCAACAGAGAGTTGCAGAAACCTCATGAGAGGGGAAGGCAAGATTTGATCACAAGAAGAGGAACATGAGAGAGAAAGAGAGGGTGATCCATGGGTTGGAAGTGGGAGGGGGGGAGCAAAAAAGGAGGGAGAACATCTATGTTGGCCTAAATTGGATAAAGAGTTCTCACTGCTGCAGGACGGCGAAGTTATGTATGTTGCAAACACTGCAGACTGTGCAAACAGAAGCTTATCCATTTGGGGATAAACAGCCACCACAATGCATTCACATAATTATTAGCTTTACAGCCAATGCCATCATCGCTACAATAGAGGCAATGATCAGAATTGATGTTAATGATCCGTCCTCTTAACCTGACATCAAAAACAGTCCCCCCCCAACCCACCCCCCGACTCATCAGTGTGGTCGCCTGGCCTGGGAACACTGGTGCTGAGGTGACTGGTATGCCTCTCGGGGTGCTATTACTTTACTGGTAAACAAACGGCCCATTGTGTCGCACTGAGTCGTGTGTGCCTTCACAGCTCGTCGGCCTTTCATATGCAATGAGAGGTATGGGCTGCAGGCAGAATGCGCACACTCAGCCCGGGTGAGGTCTTGAGACACACAGCTGGCTATAATATCTCTGTCTCTCTCTCTCTCTCTCTCTCTCAGTTCAAGTCAAAGGGACTCTAAAGGCATGGGAAACAGACGTTTACATTGCCAAAGCAGTAAATGTGCATAACCCTGACAGAAGAGCTGTGATATACTGTGTGTGTGTGTGTAAGAAATAAAATAGAGAAGTGTAGTTGAAAAAAATATAAATACAAATGGGCTATATAACAATGCACCAGTTTTAAAAAAGATACATCTAAAGAAGGAACATTTTAAGATTATAATAGTATTTGAATGTACATCTGTCATATTATGTCAGTGTATATGTGTAAGAAATAACTTAAATAAAATTTTTAAAAATGCAGATTTGCAGTAAAAAATATTAATGCAAACTATATAACAATGCACCCTTTTAAAATGGATGCATTTAAAGACAGGTCTGAAGAATGTATATTTTAAGATTATAATTGTAATATACATCTGTCACATTCTTCCTGTCTCTCAGAGTATGTGTGTGTGTGCGTGCGTGCGTGCGCGTGAGAAAGACAAACACCACGGCGCGCGGCCGCATCCACAGCGACAGTCTCGGCTATCCACACAGATGTGCGCGCGGGGGGACGCACAACATTCACGCGGCCCATTGTGAAAAAAAAAGAAAAGAAAAAAAAAAAACTCGCACTGGCTGGAAAAACCTACTGAAATAGAAGCCTCTGTCTTCACAGACGAACTGCAGCGCGTCCACCAGCTCTCCCCCACACAGCGTCTCCGCCGAGGCCATCTCCACCACGTAGAGCGTCAGGGCCAGCGCGAAGAGCAGCGCGCGACTGGACGCAGAAATCCTCTTGACCTGCACACACAATGAGAAAAACACATCAATGCACCGTGAAGCATCTGAGCAACAAATGCGAGACACACACATTTCAGGAGCGATGAAAAATCCCAGATGACAACCAGATGTTGCTCTCTCGCCGCGGATCCGCTCTCTCTCTCTCTCTCTCTCGCTCTCTCTTTTTTTGCGCACAGGCCGGTGCAAGATGACTGAGTTCCAGTGTTAAGTGTTGTTTCTATTTATTGATGTATTGACCTACTAACTCAGAAAAAGCCATTGCGTGAGACAGATGATGCCATATGTGCCCCCCTCCTTCTCCCCCCTCCTCCTTTCCAACAACTCTCCAGAAGTTACAAGACCGGCTGCTCGATAGTTAACTATCTGAAAAGCCAGACTCAGCATATATTTTCCCCTTGCTCACACTGATGATGAGCTCACTGACCCTCAGACTTACCGCCCCCTATCTGCCGACAGCAACACCAGCTGTTTGCTCCGAGTCCAGAAAACGCACGCACCATCCAGACAAGAGAAGAATAAAATAACAAAAAAATATATCTTTTAACTCTTTTCTCTTCTATCCTATCAGGTAACCTGTTGCGTAAAATGCGTCAAAATCCCCAGCCGCTCTCCTCGTCATGAACGCATCTTCAACTTTCTCTGTTGCATGCAAATTAAGAGATGTCCGGATTGCACACACAACAAAAAAATGATGCGTTCAATGCATCTGGCCGAAGCGGTTTTCTCACACTCAAAGCCCAGAAAAAGCTCGTTATAAAAGGTCTTTTGAAACGTCTAAAAAACTATTTGTTCCAGCTGGTTACCTTCATTCTGCTGCTCTCCGCTCTCCGGCTGCAGGTGTGGCAAAGTGAGTGGTGTCCGTGTCTTTGCTGGGTCTCCATGTCAGATGGCAGTAGTCAAAACGTCGTGGGAGGGGGATGTTGTTTTTGGTTGGAGAGGTTTTGCAGGTGAGTTAGTTTCCCAGTTGGTGCGGCTGTTGAGATGATGTGTGAGAGGCTGTCCCAAGAACCAGGCGACAGGCAAAACTTCTCAGGGAGAAGTATTATATACCAAAACACGCCCCTTACACCCACACCCCACCCCCTCGCTCCTCCTCTTCACGGCTGGTAAAAAAAAAAAAAATGGTCCAGAGACGTTTTATGGAAAAGTGCTTAAAGGGAGAAAAAGCAAAAAAGAGAAAAGGGGAGAGGGGGGAAAGTGAGAGTCACAAAATATGGAACAATTCCATAGGCATTTTCCACGTTTACGCACTGTAACCTACAATCACAATGTTTACACACAGGACTGAACAAGAATAGATGTAATTCCTCAGACTCCAAGAAAAATGTCAATGTCTCCGCCCTGCTGTAATTAAGATTAACATGGAAGCGGTGTGGCCAAGCTCGAGCTTTCTTCTGACTCAGGTGGAGATGTAGTCATTAGGGACAAATGTGTGTGCTGGTGAAGGGTGGGAGTCTGATTACTGAAGGTGCTCCTACCTGAAGGCAGGATCCAGGAGGCAGGAGGAGGTGGGATGCAGCAGCAGCAGTGACTGGCTGCTGCAGGAATAGATGATGTCAAAGAGCCATATGATGAAGAAGCAGGAGGAGGTAATGAAAAGTAAAGGTAGTATTTGGTTGCTCACAAACTAAATATTAATAATAATCCATGCATGACTCAAATAATGTGGATGAAGATACTGATCAGTTCAGCAGAAAAGCCTCATTCACATGTTGCATATGCAGCCTCTCAATACACGTAATGTGCTCATAAATGTGATTTTACATTTAATTATTTTTTTCTTTAAAAAACTTTATGAGGGTGCCCTTACATAAGTGTGACTTGTGCAGAAGGTGAGGATGTGGTTATGTCTTCAGACTCACACTGACACCTAGTGGTCCTGGTGGGGAACCTCCGTTTGCCTGTTTGGCAGCTTTCAGCAGGTTGGAGGGCCAAGATCTGGATTCACAACCCCCATGACCTGACCACCAGGAGCTCTGTCTGGACAGGCTCCCGGAGGTTTGTCCCTTTAAGCTGAATTTAACATTGTTTCATGGTTTCAGCAATCAGGTCAGGACTTTTCTCTATTGCCCCAAATAACACATATAAAGCTGATCCATTTGGTAAAGGTGACTTGTACTGTTAATTTCGGTGCCTGCACTAGTCATATAAGTGATGGTCATGCAAAACAGATGTTATATTCTCTATTTTTTCAAATGCTAATAAATACTACATTTGACGTAAATTGCTGTATTTCTTAAGCTACATTCCATCTACTTCTCATTTATTTTGCAATTAAAATTTTTATGAATGTGTTTCTAAGATCTAATAGCTTTGCATAATAGCCCATTGTGATTGAAGGCATGTGGACAGGATTAAGATGACTGATAATAGGCTCAATAAGAGTCTGCTGTGATTTTAAAATCAGACAAGTAGCCCTGCTGGACTTCCCCCTCTTGTGGTGGACAAATGTAAACTAATGTTGATGTAACCTAGTAAATGTAAATGTAAATGTACTTTATTTATATAGCACCTTACATCGACCTCCAGGTGAACCAAAGTGCTTTACAGAAAAACAAAACAAAACATGCAATCAAGAACAAAATGCTTACAGAATAAAACATAAAACAATTAGAAACAAACAAACATAAAAACAATAAAAAGTGTCGCCACACTACTGGGTTTTAAAAGCCATCCTAAATAAATAAGTTTTCAACCTAGATTTAAAGAGGCCCAGGTCAGAGATAGTGCGTACTTCACAGGGCAGCTTATTCCAGAAAAGGGTGTCTACAGTAAACAAAAAAATTTGGTCTGTTTGATGATTTTTGTGTGTGTGTGCTTTATAAGGTACTGGACTAGCATTAACCAACAGTGCATCATTTATTACATGGAAAGTATGTTTTATTAGTTAATTTATTATGCATTTACACTGCAAGACAAAAACTGCATTAAACCCAATAAATCAGCAATTTTATACCCACATACTGAATTCACATATCTCTAAAATAAGGCCTTTAACACAGCTGCAATATTATATTTTTTAAATAAAATAAATGTGATTTCAATATACACTTTAATCTTCTTTATGCCATTATGTTTCTTTGATTTTAATATAATCATACCATACCCATTTATATATTTTTTAATACATTCATTATCACAGTTCCCTTTGATTTTGGTTCAGATTTTGACATATTACATAACACATTTTGCTTTTAAAGCATGTCCAGCCCGTAAAACCCCATCATTTCACAAATACATCCAAACCGAGCGAAGACGTTAAACATCTTCGGAAACTTTGCCTGCGCTGAGCATTGAGGTTTTAACACTCTTGTCAGCCAACCAGCCGGCGTCAAAACAAGCAACAACTCATCAGAAACAGCATCATACTGGAGGTACAGCACAGAGAGATGAACACATTGGTCTTGTCACACATCGCAGAGCAGAGAGGAAGCAGACAACAGTGGGGCGGTCGCAGGCCCAGGGGGCGTCATCATGACAGAACGCTGAGGGCGTCTGTCAGCATCTTGAGCTCATCCTTCACCCCCTCCAGGCCTCCTTGGATCTTCAGCGGGTTGTCCAGCACCTCCACGCTGCTGGTGTATGGGTCAAACCTCACAGAGAAGGGGCGCTTGATGCCAGCCACGTACCCCCTTATATACAAAGAGGTCGGAAAAGAAATAAAGTAAGACCTAAAGAACACATAGGTGAGGTTGTCTTTGAATCATAAACTCAAGTATTTCACATGGCCACAGGAAACTTCCCTTTAATAGACTAGAAGAAGTTTCCCTAGTTGCCTTTTGGTTTTGCACATAAACACTTAGCAGCGAATGGAATATCCTGCTTATATCAGCACCAGTATAACGTATAATATTCATAATGCAATGTACTATTTCATATTTGCTACGCTTTCACAAATGTTCCCATGCTGATATTTTCTGATTCAGTGTGGCAGAGATGTCATGTGCTGTATTTAACTGGAGACCAAACACTGTCAAAACACTCACTAAAGCTACTTGTTTTGCAGGGCAACATTTGATCTGTTTGCCAAATAAAACTCCAGCGTTTTGCCTTGGTAAGAAGGACTACATTAGTTACAGCTGTCTTCTGGCTGCTATGGCTGACCTACAAAAAAGTTTGTGGCCTCAGGGGTTGACTGGCTGTTCTCTGACCTTGTCCTCACATAACCTCTCTCATAACCTGTTTTTTTTTTTTTCCTTCCTCTTCTTCTCTCGGCCTCTGCATGTTTCGGTGTATTTGGATGCATGGTTCGTTACCTGAATTTCTCTTTTGCGTCTGAAAAACTCTCAGAAATGAAGTAGACAGGCTGGTAGGTCTGGTCTTGATAGGGCTGCACTGCTGCGGCATCTGGATCGAAGTCCCTTGTCTCTGGTTCATCAGACAGTGAGTGCTGGATTAAATTTGAAAGAGAGAAAGATGGAGAATTAGCTGACGGCTCAGTTGGCTCATTGTTGCATTTTACTGAGTGGAAGTTTCAAACATTGAGCAGAGAGAAGAGAGAAAATGAGCTGGAACGCACCACAAGCTCCCCATATGAAGAAAGCAGTCCAGCGCCGTAAGCCCTCACCTCGCCGTTCTGTTTACATAAGCCATACTCCACGGTGAACCAGTATAACTGATGGGAAAAACATGAAGAGAGTGTCTGAGGACAAGTGGGATACTGCAGTGGACCGTCAATTTATTTTTCATATGTCACATTTTAGATAAGGGGCTGCACAAACATCAGGGAGGGAGGTGGGGATTGTATTTTTTCTTTTGGCTGAAGGGAGGGATTTATATTTTATTTCATCCTCTTCTTGTGAGATTTACTGAAAAAACAAACACTAAATCCCTCCAACAAAATATTACACCCAGAAAATGCCCCTTTTTTTTGCACCATGAACCATAAATGTATGTTTTGCTGTGACAACAATCATTTACTTATGATGGTTGTACATTTACTCATTTTACACTCAGTTTTGAAAAACAGTAATAGATGCTTTTTCTTTCAAGGGCACACCCCTTTTTACGCAAGGCAACAAACATAAAGAGCAGTTGGCTTTATTTTGCAATTGCTAATTCCACACCAAACGAGCAATTAGGGCTACATAAGAAATATTGCTCCATTCACACATTAGACTTCAAATCAGGGCTGAGTCACATATTAATGGGGGTGTTTGCCTTTCTGATTATGTCAAGGCGAAGGTTCAAAGCAAATATTAATAATTACCCTGGGAGCAGTTTCAGCCCCTTTCAACACCTTAATAATTTGTCCTTAAGTACTGTTGCTGTTACTTACTGTGGACAGCTTTTCAATATCTTCATCCGAAGCCCCAAGTGATGCCAGACCAAGGTTCTGCAGCAAATGATTGATGACAAATTGTCACCAAAACAGCATGAGAAATAATAATCTGAAAATCAACTGTAATAACAATATGTACATTTGCAGTTTCTCCCATTCACCTGCGAAAACTGGGCAAAAGTGCGGTCGGCCAGCATGGGGACGTGGCCCAACAGCTCATGGACACAGTCACTGAAACATAGACAGACATAAAAAGAAGGATTCAACTTGGACCATATTGGAGCAGAATTTTTAAAATCCTGCACAGATACACTTAATTGAACGTAAATTTTGTGATGACAATTCAATTTGATTGCATTAAAACACAACAGTGACAGCATGAAAAAAAAATCAGTGCCATGTGTGATGTCAAATAAGCACATTTAAACTCAAAACTACTTCTACACATATGCTTTTGAAAGACACTTTTATTTATTTCAACAAATTTATTTTTATGCTGTCACTTTGTGTGTGTGTGTGTGTGTGTGTGTAACATATTATGAGAAAAAAGATATTCCAATAAAGTTTCACTAAGCTGACATAAGAGTCAGAGTGAGGGAAAGACCGTTCCAAGGATCAACATCAGAGACTGAACATAATAGTTTAGACACTTACAACACATAGATTTTAATGCTAATGGCCAAAATGCCTGGCAGCCTTTGGTGTGAGGAGCAAAGCAAACAGAGTCATGGTCGTACTCACGGTTCTGGGGAGTGCATAGGAGAGGAGGCGTGTCGGATATACTGGGTGCACTGGAACACCCGGAATGCCAGACTGGCCAGGAAGTCTCTGGCCGACAGCAGACCTGCCACTGGACGCAGCATGAACCCTGTACGCTCTGTGTGATGGGGACAGAGAGAATCAAACCCTGGCTGCACAGTGAACTCACTCACATTTGCTCCACTTGTGGTTCATAGTTTCTTTATCCCGTCTTTACCTTTGAGGAAGCGTGACACATCCTCCAACTGGGGAATGTTGTCTGGACTGTACCCACAATGCCTCTCCAGCAGACGGAAGGCCTCGAGGTATTCACTGCAGGCGTGGGTGGCGTACAGGTCCCTCAGAGTTAAGTAGACTTCCCTCCTATTTAACGATATCATTGCAATTCAGATTTTTTTTTTTCAAACTAAATCTTCTCAAGCATAAAAAAACATATGAGTGAGGTGTTGAAACAATGAATGAGAAGAAAATTTGTTGTAAATATCTTGAATTTAAATTTGAGAATGTTCATCTATATCGGTGTTTTTTATTCTCACGATTAGTCTGTTTTATTTAAATTGAGTTCATCTTTCTTTCCTGTTTCATTTAAGTAGTTCTGAAACTTATTTATGTTTCTTTTTATACTGTCTTGTTCTTCTTTAATATTGTGTTTTAAATGTCTCATGTGAAGCACTTTTTGTTGAACGTCTATAATTCCATGAACTCATCAGCTGAAATAAAACAGAACTACTTGGTATCTGAATCATAAATCTTTACTTTCCCTTTGGCTCAAACTGTTCAAGTGAAATTAGTGAGACAAGTGGAAATCCACTTATTTACGAAGTATTCCTGTCAAACCATTTGATCTCAGCTCTCATGTTTTGTGCTCAGACAAGTTCAACCTGCCACGTCTTTGATAGCGCCCTCCATCTGGAACTAATTCACCAAAATAAGAGACAAATCACGTCCAACTGTCTGAGAAAGGAGATGAAATGGGCTCAGTAGGTGGCGAATGGACGCAGTGATGTTCTGATATTGATTCAGCATGAAGGTCAAACCGCTTATTTGAAAAATGAGCAACAATTTGCACTCAGTGTAAATTTAGATTTTTATGTCTGGTTGTCTTTACATGCACATCATTTTAAAGCCCTTACCATGTGCTGATCTCCTCCTCTGTGTACTCCACTCTGGGAATCGACTCTCCACTGAGGACAAACATATGTTTAGATGCATCAGGAATAATTAAGTATTAGGGCTTTTTTTATGGGGTCTGTGCAGTATTCAGGCAAAAGATTGTATCTCACTGTCTGTATCTGAAGGCGATGTCTCCAATCATTTTCCTCCTCTGTCTGTAAGCTGGGTCTGTGTAGCCCTGTTCAAAATTCAATATGTCAAACGCTGATCACATTTTCTGTGTCTTGACATATTGGTCCAATGACATAACCAGGCTAGTAATGAGCATTGTTTCTCATCATACATGCTACTGGAAAAGTCATTACTTACAGGATGGTCCTGATCCAAGTCTGGATCAAATTTTGTAACCAGATGATGACATTTGTCCAAATCTGCTATTTTCCTCGGGAACCAGTGAACTAGTAGAGAGAAAAGCAAACAAATGACCAAATTCAGTTCAGTGCTGTTTTTGTGTGATTACTTCTGCAAACTATTATGTTTCTAATTTATTTTATAAAAGCCATGAAAGTGTGTTACATTTGACTTCTTTGGTGGTTTTAACATCCTCTGCGTTCCTCTTGATGGAGCTGATGAGAGTACTGACATCTGAGAGGTGCACCTCACAGCGAACAAAGTACTCCAGGCCTTCCAGGTTGTCCTTGAGCTTCCGGCATGGTCGCGTCTCCAAATGGTGAATCTTAGCTTCAAATGTCTGAAATACAGTCAACACACTGAAATATATCCCTCGCAGCAGTTTGACAGAGTATTTCAGTATTGGACATGAATGAGGTATTATTCTTCTGGATGAAGTTAAGACAAGCATGCTGAAATAAAATGTGATTCTTTGACTGACTTGGAAAATATTGCTTTAACACATGCAGTAGTGGTGCAGAAACATCTAACATAAAAGTGATTGTTCTTATTACTTTAGAATTACATTGTTAAATTTGGCTGTATCTGTTAATTTCTTATGCTCTCTCTCATAGATCAGGATTTCACTGTCCAGTAAATGAGAGGCTCACAGTCTATCTGCATGTCAAAGTATGTGACACAACATACAGCATGATATAATATACCTCCAAACGTGTTTATTTTCCAAAACCTTTAGGTTCAATTTTCTTATAAGTGACTCTTCATAAAGGGACTGACAAGTTTCTAATTGGTTATAAATATTTGGTAAATCTTTACAAATCAGGTATAAGTCATTAATAGGAACATCTTTCGGTTATGAGAGACGCCTTTGACTATCTACCTCAGGCAATCTGGACCAAAATCCATTTAACTTATTAGCATTTATAGCTGCAGACTGAGAGACCCATGAGCACAATCAGTATAAATGTAAATCTGCACTGTAGACAGAAATAACACCAACGAGTGGGGTTTTTCAAAACCTACCAACCCAAAAATAGACCTTATTAATCATCTAACCATTTACAACTGATGTTTAAATCGTGTTAATTAGACCATTAGTTACAACATATAAACTTATAGGGCGCGCGGGTTTAGAATTGACTGTGGCAAGAACTATTGTGATACCTCGAAAACTTTGAGCGTCCGCGACAGAGCAGGTGTCTTGGAGTTCCTCAGGGTGAAGAAGATGTTGAGCAGAGCTTTCCCGTCATCCTCCTCGAACACGATCTGTTCGCTGGCCTCCGCAGCCTCCGCCGCCGCAGCCGCCGCCTCGCGCTCCTTGCGCGCGTCCTCGATCAAACTCTGGCGCCTGCCCAGAAACCTGGGAGACTGTGTCAGGGGAGAAATCACAGCCTCAGCTACAGGAGATGGTTTGGATTTTAAAAAACTGTCTGAGCACATTGGACAGAGCGACAGAGCTTGGGAGCAGTTATGATTTTCTTAGATTTGGAGTCTCTTTGGGTGTTAGATTTGGAGCGCTCACATCTCTTAATGCCCATTAAAATAGCAGTTATAGTCAAAGTAAACCTATGACACAGCTCGTACTGACAAGCTGCCACTGCACACATTGAGCTGAAGTGAGTAGTTTATTGCTGCATGTTTTTATATTGATATAATCTCGTGCGCAACAGGCAGCGCCCGTGCGTAATGGTCACCTCTCCAAGCTTTTTGCGCGCAGCACCACAGTCTTCAGCGGCCATCTGGATATAATCTAGACATACCACTGGGAGCACAAACTGTCATTAAAACTGCTGTATGAAAACAGAATGTAAAATAAACGCATCTGCTGGGAACTCACCGTGATGGAGTCGGACCTCTCCAGCTCGGACGCGGCTCTGCGGATGCTCTTGGTGGAGGACGTGGAGCTGCTTGAAAGAGGCATGTTGAGGTGCAAGGCTGTCCTGTGTTGTCTTCGTGTGGCTGAAGTGACAGTGCAGCTGTGTCTCTGTCCACACTTCTGCTGCTGTGCTGTTTCTGTTTCTGTTTTTTCACTCAGGTCCTCCCTTTATATGGACTCATTTGTTTGACGGTTGATTTCCATGTGCTATATTCAAATGAACGAGGCGTGGTTATCTCACCGATTCGGACCAAAGCAACAGCACCCGAACAGCCATTCATATACAAATATACTATCTAACCCTCTAGCAAAAGATGAAACATTACAAGCTGCACCAGTGGTATAAAATGGTAAACCCTTCCCTTAAGTCTTGCAAGTGTGCTGTAGTGAATGTTGCGTGGATGAATGAAAGCTAAGATGCTCCTAAAAATGATGCCAGTCAGCTCATTGATGTCTATGGAGCTGGTATGAAATGTGTCTGCATCCATTGGAAAAGAAAACACAGATGCATTACAGATACTGCAAGAGCATAAACTGTGTCAGAGTCCAAGAGCAGTAAGTGTATCTTATTGGCCAAATTCAGAAACAACTGTATTCCACCAATGAACATTTAAAAAGAAATGGATTTGGTTTCAATAAAGAGACAATAGAGAGACAAGGGAGTGTATTGCACTGTGCTTTTCAGATAAAGTTTAGTTCTCATGTTACTCTCTCTTTTTTCTTTTTTTTTTTGTGGTTTTTTATCATACCACTCATTTTTTAGGGAAAAAACATTCTGTACATATTATTTTGACTATAACAAATACTAAGAGGAATTCTTGTACTACTCATCGCAGAGCACTTCACTGCAATGTTTACCAAAATCACCTTTTTGAAACCAGTTAAATTTGATAAACTGTGGAACAAAATAACAACTTTTGTGTTCCTGGGCAAATCTGATTTATTTATTGAAAAAAAAAGCCCAAATGTACACAGGGACAATTTAACTATGCTCGAATCATACACTGTATGAACACATTTACAAATTTCTATTGTAGCTCTGAAAGACAGTGCCATAGTGTCATCCCAATGTCCTTCAGTTTTGTCCTCTCATGAGCATGTTGGGCAATGTACTGAGGTTGTTGCATGTTCTTTGCAAATGTATACACCTCATGTGTGGCAGTTTCTTTTGACTCCTCCTTCTCTGGTTGGCGTGGATGTTGCTGCTGTTGCTTGCATGTCTCTCACCAATGCAGAAGAGGAAGGTGTCAGCGCCCTTGAATGAGGGGCTCCACCATGCTTTTGTCAACTTCTTCGAGGAACAGTCTCCTCCTGTGGTTTTTGCCCTCCTTCCAGCCTGGATAGATCTCCCTCCAAACCACAAAGGCATTGTAGTCCATTTCCATTTCTAATCTAATTTTCAGTGCTACATGTTATCAATGATACAGCGACCTGTATCTTAACAGTCTAAACTGAATTGTAACAAATTCAAACAGACAAATACAACAATTCAGTTGCACGAGTGCATTTTTAAAAAATCAACTAATAAACCAAAACAAAAAAGTAATGAAAGAAAAGTTTTCAGCAGATGTCCATGTTAACAGTATCTTTACAGTATGTAATGGTGGAGAGCAGTTAACTGGGAGGGTCCTCACTTGGGTTGACCACTTTACCATACTGACTCTAAGGTGTGGAGAACATTCACATCAAACGTCTTTGCAGACCTTCATGTGGCACATCCATAATGATCCTCACAGAGCAACAGCATGTCTGCCGTTGATTCTCATCTTACACAAGTTGCTTCATAGAACTAGCTTGCCATAGGTCAAGGGTGACAAATGATAACTCACGGTGGGCTTTTGGATTGATTCTGCCTTCCCTCTTCAGAGCTTCAGAGCTCTTACTAAAGGCTTTAGGCTTATGCAACTGACTCTTTGCATTAGATTGTTATCTCTCGTAACTGTCTGTAACTCTTAGTAAATTATTTAAATTAATGTATTTGGTAACCAAATTCACCTTATACTGCACACATTTTGATAGTATGTGCTGCAAATTATTCAACATCACTTACTAGTTCATTTTTTTTGTATATATTTCAAACTCCCTCAACTCCAAGATATTTTTTTGTTGCCTAGGGGCAACGCTGTGCAACAATAGTACAAAACAACAGAGAAATGATTAATTCAAAGATCATAAGACACCTGTTAGAGAGCAATAAAAACATCAGAAAATCTTCCAAAAATGTCAACAAATTTTGAAACAAAGAATTTTGAAAAACACTTGAGACATATTCACATATTTGACATGATGCAGTCTTAGGTTTGTCGTCCAGTGTCATGTCATATTGATTCTCATGTTGTGATACATTTCTGTCACTCTTTGTGAAACTTCACAAAACAGTTCTTCTGTGCTGTGAAACAGAGGTGCAGATCACAATTTATGCAAATCACTTTTGGAACCCAGGAACCCTGCATCTTCCCATGTTGCTCTGAGGTAGCGAAAAGAAAAACTACATTTTTGAACATGCAAAATAAAAAATACTTCATAAAACCTGACAAAAACCCTCTCTACAACTTCATACATACCCATGTATTTTTTTTTAGTTTATGTAATTTTAAATATGATTACTAGGGGAAATATTCTTGTCCTCTTCTCACCATGTGCTCCTGCGACCATGTGTCAGAAAAGGATGTCCCACCTTCAAATCAGGCTTGATAGTGACTCCCACATGTTACTGGACTGAAATCTAATACATACAATAAAGACAATAAAGATGCATTTGGAATCACATGCTATGCAATGAGTGTGTAGTTAGCGTCACCTTGAAATGAGGTCTAGAAATTCAGGCAGCCTTGAATTTATGAATAATGCTTTCCTTTCATCAGAATGTGCTGTGACACTTAGACAATACCTTTTGAGCACAGGTGGAGCCACGTGTTTAACAGGAATAATGTATGATTTAACCTTTAGCTTATTATAATATTTTGTCCCAAGCTGATGTGGTTCCTCAAGCTTTCATATTGATATATGACATCTGGACGTAATAATCACTTTCCCTGCAATGATATTTAAGGTGAGACTCGTGTACAGGAGAGACTGTGACAATCTGTTCAGGGTCCATAGTAAGGACAAACAACATACCACAAAAAATGGACGTCTTCCCAGTCTTTGACACCATAATGTCATGGCCCATTTATATATTCATACAAAGCTATTCTGGTGCTGGTCTGAATCTGTGAGACAACTACACCTCATTCATTTGAATAAAACAGATGAATTCAAAAAGGGCTAAGAAATATATGAAGCAAAAAGTCCTTTGAAATAAAGTTAAAAAAGTTAAGTTTTTGAAAAATGTCATTTAATATTTTTTTTTTATTTATTTCATGAACAATATTGACTTTGATTTATATATTTATATGTATTGATATGTTTATGTGTTGATTGCCTAAGTCATTTACTTTGCATTTATTTCATAGCCGTATTTCTTTATTTCATAGGCACATTCATCGTTATGTATTTATTCATTTAATATTATATCATTGGCACATTTTCAGTGGTCTTCAAATGTTTCAAATAGGCCTATATTTTTTATAGAAAATTAGGAAAACCTGAACTACTTATTTATGCTGTTTAGTATCTGCCTAAAACACTTTCTACAAATATCTTTCTTGAATTATTTTTTTCCCATGTTTATATGATTAATATTTACAGAAGTAAGGTGAAGTTGTGAAAGCTGGATACACAGTAGTCATCTTTAGAGAATAATCAACGCTTTGACCTCAGGGCTTTACATAAAGGTTAGACCAGAAGAAAGTCAACTGTGGAAAATTAAGTCACTTTATCAGCTCAATTGAATCTCCACAGCTCTACACAAATTAGATTTAATCACACACACACACACACACACACACACACACACACACACACACACACACACACACACACACACAACATGTAGTTTTAGATTTGATCGTGACACACACACAAAGACACACACACACACACACACACACACACACACACACACACACACACACACCCAACAACACGTTGTTTTCCTGTTTGGGTCTGTTTCTTACCTCAGTAACAACCACATAAAGTGAATTTGGTTTTGGCTGAGGACTTTGGTGGTTAACATGATTGTGAAGAGATGTACGGTGCCCACAGGCGGGGGGAGGTAAAAGGATTATCTGTGGACCTCTGGCCACATGCTGCCACAGCAGCAACCTTGCATGGGTGCAAAGAAGGCAAATGGGTCCCAGTGTGACGCTTCCCCCAACCTGAACACATAGGCTGAAAATGCTAAAGAGCACTGATGTGGCCCCGGGCACAGACGAGGACAGTTCTGTCCTTTACTGGGGGACGACAGAGTGAGGAAAGAAAGATAAAGCAAACAGACAGTACCACTGTTTCACCTTGCTTAAGCCTATTTTCTGGAAGAAGAATAAATTGGCATATTGTTTTTGTTCTCTCTCTTGACCTTTTTATGAAAGTGGAAAGACATGAAACACTGAGCAACAGGCAGAAGCTTGACATTTATTCAGAGATTGGAACATTTATCAGTTTTATGGTTTGTTCCACCCATGTCTTTCAAGCAATTTAAAACAATCAGAAATCTTACTAATGACTCTTCTGGTTGATTTACATAGATGATTAGAAAAAAGTCAGTTTACTTGCTGCCGTAATAATTCACAAGAAAGACATGTTAAAATATTCACAAAAAACATGTGTCATTTAAAAATACATGTGAATAAAAGACATTTATTTGTTCCTAAATTTAGTATTTTTACTGAGTGAGTCCAGCAAAAAAAGAACAGTCCCCCAAAACAAACTACTTAATGATTGTATGGCAGCACAGTTTTATTGACATTCAACTCGATTTTGTCTGTCTGAGGAAGAAAAGTGGAGCTACAGGATGAATCAGGATCAAGATTATCTGACGTCACTCGTCCTCCCTACAATGTCTGCTTTCCTGTGTCAGCCCACTTTATCAAGGCCATAGCCTATTAGTGGTCATTTGAAATCACCCAGAGAGAAAACTTCCCCAATCTCCCCTGCACTTCCCTTGTTGCTATCTGATACTAAAGAAAGCCCGGCTCAGACGCACAGCATGTAGTATGTCCAGCACATAATCATAAAGGCAGTGATAATAGAGGAAGTATTCAGATGTTTTGCAGAAGTAAAAGAACAAACACAACAGTCAAGACAAACTGAATTACAAGTTAAAGTATTGCATTCAAATTCCTACTGAAGAAAAAGTACACAAGTATCAGTTCTTTGTGTAAATTCATGGACGACTGAGACATAACAAGGAGCTAACTGGTAACTCCAGCTATAATGGAAATATTAAGTAGAAAACAAGTACCTCTAAATTGTACAGTTACAGAGTATTTAAGAAAATGCACTTATGTGATGTAAACTTATAAACATGTAAACTTTATATTATTTTGAATTAAAAGATTCTGGCCACTCCAGTGTAGCCACATGAGAGAGATTAGAAAATTGTGGATGTGAATTCCTGCTTAAATCCTTCATAAATGATGTGATTATAAGGTTTTGGCAGATCGTGACATGCACCCTCACGTCCTCGACTCTCGGTGTGGCACACAGCAGTTCTGATGAGGAGGGGTTGCAAGGAGTCCTTTCTGGCCACACGTAGTCAGGCTGACTCATCGTTGCCACTGAATGGACCCCCATCATTGCCCGTACCAGGTATTCAGGCTCCCTTTTGTTAGACATGTTGCACCTGAAGAGGCGATATCTCTCTGCCATTCACCCCTCTGTGTTTATCCAATTCCATCTTCTTTTCTGGAAGTGTCGGACGTGTCCACAAATGACATCAGGATGATAATTATTACAATTATGCATTGATTCAGCGGCAGCATTGTGGCATTGTGAGTGTCAGCTTTTCCCTGCATAATTGTGGGACTTCAGATCGGCTAATTGCAGCTTACGCGACCAGCTGGGCTATTATTCATCATCCTCCACATGTCTTTTCCCTCTCTGGCTGTTGAACAATGCTGGTCACCTTTGTGGGGGTCATTAGACTCATCCAGTTGATGAAGAGAAGAGGAAACACAAAATAAAAGTCCTATTAATTGCAGTATTGTTGGGTAAACAGTCTGAAAATGAGCATATCAGCTTGTAGTGCAAGGTGAATAGTATACTCTCATGAACTTTGTGCATGTGTTACATATGCATTCAAATATATTCTGTCTGTGTGTTGAATGCTCTGACCTATCTCCACACAGCAACATGCACAAAACCGTCGCAACTGTTTGGATCTAAACCTTAATAGAGAAATGAAATTCAGATACTGAAGAAAATGAAAAATATTTCGTTTTTTAGACTGAAAATTTTCTTACCAAAACACTTTATCCTTGAAGTCTAGATGTCGAGTGCATTCCAGTTCACATAAAACATGTAATTTTATGAACATTATGACGCCTGTATTTTTTATGTCGATGTTTATATGTGAGCAGTCTTCTTCTGCCTTGTCTTTGCTGACATATTGCAGCATTTCTTGGTACGCGACCACCACCTGTTGATTGGCAACAAGTGAAATGCACCTGTCTACACATACTTGTCCACACATTTGAAGTGACATACTGTAAGCAGTTACTTTAGTGTTCTGCTACCGATAGAGAAAGTAAAACCTAAGTCAGGCAATAATATCTAGCTGGTCAAGTTGAAAAGTCCAGTTGCACACTAAATGACGGCTAAATGACAAAACAAGCCTTATGGTGCAATGCTCTTTCTCCTAGTATTTGATACAATGTCAGTGAGGAATTAAAGGCAAAGTTACAGTCTACTGAGTTTCAGAGACTGCTCTTTGAAGGATCGAAGGATATCACAAAAAACAAGGAGGAAATTGTATACATTGTTTCTGTGTCCAACAATGTAGAGTTCACAAGCTTCTTGGATTGATTGAAGTGGGTGCTGACCGACTTATGCAGCTCTTCCATGATACAGGCTCGGATGACTGGATGACAAAGTTGGTTGCCATGTGCAGAGATGGGGCTGCTGTTGATGTTCGAAGATTCTTACATCTCAACAGAATTAAAGATGTGCATCTTCATGATCTAATTTGCAGGAAACTGAAGCAGAGGACGGTGAGGTAGACATCGAGGAGGACAGCAAGGAAGATTACGTTTATGAAGACACAGCTGTTTTAAAGTTTTTTGCCTTACTAAGACCATTTAAGATGATTTTCCTTTTAATTGACCACCTATCTGCAGCTGGTCAGTGTGGGTAAACACAATGTGATTAAATGTTAACTCCAAATCAAGTGTGATCATTCTTTATAAGAAAATAAGAGATTTTGTGTAGTTATACGTTTGTGTCATTAGACTTCAAAATTCTTAAAATATTCAAACACAGTATAACTTGACTGTTTTGGGTATCTTTGTCTCTCTTTCTCTTTTTAACAGAGCATCTGAGCATCTGTGTCTGGCAATGACTGTGATTGTTTTTGCAAGTGTCAAAATACAGCTGCCAAGTGGAATGACTAATCACACAGAGTGCTCCTCCACTGCCTCTGTCTACATGTGTAATTTGAAAGCGGTGCCATAAAGTGTTCCTAGGGTGGGCGAGTGGTTGAGAGACTGATGCTCAATGGTCCATGTCAACTGCCATCATCACAATGATGCCACGGCGGCCGGTAACTACAGCTGTGGGTGTGACACGACCGCACACATTACTAGCAGGCTGCTGTGACCCCGTCATGGTCACCACTAGGACCCAAAGTAGAGTCCTCAAATTCATACTTTAATTCAGTCTGGTTTTCGTTTGTATAGGCTTGGGTGTGTTTGTGTGTGCATGTTTTGCTATAGTTAGAGGACCAACTCTTGACAAACAACCTTTCTTGTGAGGACATTTTGTCTTGTGAGGACATTTTGCCTGGTCCTCACAAGGATTATACGAGGATGCCTTGGTTTTAGGGTTAAGGTTACAAATACAAAAAGTTTATGCTTTGGGTAAAGGTTAGGGTTAGACATTCAGTTGTGATGGTTAGGGTTAGGGTAAGGGGCTAGGGAATGCAACAAACCTGTGTGTGTGTGTGTGTGTGTGTGTGTGTGTGTGTGTGTGTGTGTGTGTGTAGATCCTCACACGCACCAGTGCAAACATTGTACAAATGCAATTTCATGTGATTTCATTATGATGGAAGTAATTTAAAGATTTCTAAATGGAGGACGGTGATTAAACTGATTTTCTGATTCTCCTGAGAAAAACAAATCATCGATTTCATGTGTTGCATGATGGCCCATTTACAATCCTGATCCCAAAAAAAGCTGGTGTAAAATAGAAATAAAAAAAGAATGTGTTCATCTGTAAGTGAACTGTGTTTACAGACAACAGATTTACAAAGAGCTCCTGAGTCCATGTAGTAATCTCTTTTATACAATCATGTGTTTGACAAAGTGCTGAACCTCTCTCCATCGTTGCTTGTGAA
Organism: Centropyge bicolor; assembly: GCA_037975185.1. NCBI lineage: Eukaryota > Metazoa > Chordata > Actinopteri > Pomacanthidae > Centropyge > Centropyge bicolor. The sequence goes on along the minus strand of JBBMOC010000009.1, from coordinate 5,435,569 downwards.
CGACGAGTCTTTCCAGGATGAACCTTTCATACCCAATCATGATACTATCACCTGTTACCAATGAAACTGTTTACCTGTGGAATGATCCAAACAGGTGTTTTTGGATCAGTCCACAATTTTCATAGTCTTTGGTTGCTCCTGTCCCAACCTGTTTGAAACATGTTGCTGCCATCAAATTCAGATAAAGCAGATATTTACAGAAATTAAACATATAAAGAACATTACAGATATTGCCCTTGTTCTGGTGTCTTTTCAATTGAGTGTACCGTCTTCCTTCTATTTCATTAATTTTTTACACAACATTTTTGGAACCCAGGTTGTAGAAAAGGAACAACGATTCATTGATGCTTCACAACATTATCAGTGCTATAGACCACAGGGCTGCGCTTCTCTCGTGCTCCTTGTTTTTCAAGCAGCCTGTGCTTTTCTAAATGTCATATCTGATTGTGATCCGGATGCATCCACATTTCTACTGTGTATGTGTCATGTCGGATATGCCCAGCAGGATAAAAATTCACATTAGGAGTACAAGTCATTCAGCAATGATTTCCATCAATTACTAAGTGGTCTCAGAACTAACTGATCACAAAAAGCACAAACAAGGGCTTAAAGGCTTCAATGTATGATGGAAAAAAAGCAGATTCAATGTCAGCATCTATTCAAACATGAAAGTATTGTCTTTATGTGTCCTTTGAGAACAGCCTCTCTCACGACTCAGCACTTCTCACCTCTGACCTGCCTGTGTGTCCAGAAACATCAACCTGCCTTCAGATAAATAGCTTAAGCACCACGTTAAAGTCTTATCCAACCACTCGCCCTGTGCCGGGGTCACAGAAGCAGCATAATGACGTTGTTATAGCGCCCATTCTCCCTCCAGCAGTGGTACACGGCTCTGCGGCTGGAGAGACTCCTGATTAGATTTACCTTTCCTTAATGGGCCCCTGTCATCCAACAGCCTAGAGGGCCATGACAAAAATCAAGCGGCTAGAGCCTCAGATAAACCCCACCTGGAGTGTTACTACAGCTGGTGCAACTATATTCTGCTTATACGTGTGCAAAAAATGCTCATAATAATTACATTTACATGATTATCCAGAGAGAGATGTGTTGGCTGCTCATGATTAAAAAAGATCAGATGTTTAAGCAAATACAATACAGACCATAAAAATGTAAAGAGCTAAAATAAATGAATAAATAAATCAGCTTTGGTAACAAGTTAGAGAGGATCTCATTTATTGGTCTGACTCGCAGAATTATTGAGTCTCAAATACAGGCAGGAACCAGACCATTCAAGGCTTTAGAAACAAGTCGTAAAATTCTAAAATCAATTCTAAAACTCACAGGCAACCAGTGCAGGTGTATTGGTGTAATTACTCCTACTGTGTTCTTATAGTACATACACCAAACTCATTGAAATTAAATTTAGTGAAAAAAAAACATTTTCTTCTCATATTTTGCAGACTAATTTAATAATAATGATAATGTTATTATCATTATTATTATTATGAAAGTAAGTGTGCCCTTGACAGAAGATCCTTAACTGTCAAAATTTGAATAAACCCTTTTCTGCTGTCAAAATTTTGTTGCTAAGATTATAGGGGGAACAAACAGGCATTTTGCGTGTTGACAAAAAAAAATGCAATTAACCAGCATTTACAATTTTGTCAAAGCACATAATCCATCATTGTGTCTGTGTCTGTGCGTGTGATAGTAGGTGCTACCGGTCGTGTTTGCTGGCGGCTAAAAGGTTTAGCTGTCGTTGCAGGATCCCAATGACGGAGACAGCAAGGGACAACAAATAGGAAAAAAACAAACAAGATGTCATCATTGAAATTGCTTATCGGTGCAGATGAAAGTAAATTGCACTCAAATCGCGTAAAGCGGGAGCAGAGAACTCAGCCTGCCATAAGTTGGATCGATGGCTTTGCTGAATTTGTTACGCACGCAGGGCCTTCTGACGCAGTCACCTCAGAGGAGATATAGTAGTTCCATTTGCCATTTTTCATCCCTTAACCCCCACCCAAGACCTCCTCCTGTGAATAATCACTGCAGCTGTGTCAATGTGGCTGCTAGCCGTGTGTGCGCTTGTTTGTGTGTCTTATTTTGATGGCTTTTTACAGTGAGTGTGTATGTGTGTGGCTGTCTGATTATGGTGTACAGATAGACCATTACCCATGCATTAGGAGTAGAGGGGCTTAATGGACAACAGAGGATGCAGGGGCAGGATGGCTCGTAAACACCGCCCCGTCCTCCCGGCCATATCAATACTGCCATCTGGGAGTTTGGCCACTTCATTCACAAAACCAATACCCCGGTGGGATGAGACAGGCAAACGTAGACGCTGCTGATTTGTGTTCAATCAGTGGTTAAAAAAAGACCAGGGCTGTCATGCTATCCACTTTAAGGAGGATGTCATTTTTTTTGCTCTTCCTTTGTGTGTACATATTTTTAGGAGAGTGAGACAAGCAAGACACAAGGACATAAAAAAAAAAAGAAAGTCCAGACAACCTCTTTAACCAGATTGTGACCAATATAGGAGGGTGTACTATTCTTTTCTAAAGTGAAAATATTGATGAGAGAAATGCAAATAGATCCTTCTGCAGATTTGTCTGTGCCATACATTTCCACATTCAAGCAATCAATGCTGAGGAACTGATTAATCAATGTGTGAAAAAGTGAAGACAATTACCTGCAATATTGTCATTCATTTATTGTTTTTGCACACTTATTTCTATTCATGATTACGAGGTCTGGAGCCTATCAAAGCATGCATCTGGCAGATGGTAAGGAGACAGCTTTATCATCATATTGATGATTAGTTACATAGAATTTGGCACATTAAGACGCACAGATTATTTTGAGTCCGTGTTCACACAACTTACATAATAATATACACATAACGTTCTTTTTGGGTCGTGGGAACAACCTAGAATATCCTAAGGAAAGATGCAAAGAACATGCAAACTCATACATAGTAGACAGAAGTATGAAACATTAATTAAATACTAAGGAACAGAAAAGTCTAAGCCAGACAAGACAGCCTGCACACATGTTAGAGTGCTGGGTGTGTACTGTACAGTGGCATAATTGCTAAGTTGGAAAAAGAAAATGAGAAAGAAAGACAGAGAGTAGACAGTCTATACTACTCTTAGTGACAGATAACATGCATTTGACCCATCCAGGTTTGAGTCAGAGAGAAGGCACGTTTGCCTTTACGCTCCACTTATTATTACATCAGTAAAGCAGAGGAGTCGTGATGTTTTCTGTGATTCCTTCAGCCTCCAAAGAGTGATGTATGATGAGAGCGTGGGTCTGTGAATTTCCATTTTTAAGATCCATTCTGTAGTGCTTCTTCAGTAACTCAAAGAAATGATATAAATTGTATATACAGTACTTGAAAGTCTGTCTGCTGTCAGTCAATCTGACAGAACACACTCAGTTTATGTTGCATCAGTGCAAACACTTGCACTATAACACAATGAAATGTGTGTTCACATGTTTGGGTGGGGTCTTTGACTAGACAGGGGGAGATGCACCAGGATACATATCATCTGATCAGCCAGGTGTGTACTTCTGCCCACTCAGCGGGGCAGGGTACAAAGACTGAGAGGGGGTGTAATCTGGGGAGTTGAAGTCTTGTGATGGGCTAAAGCTGTAAAACACAGCTTTGTGCCAGAGCTGCAGGTGTTACTATTGTCTTAACAATATCTCTTCAAAAGACGGTTACAAAGCTATCAAAGGAATTCAAATGACTGAATTTAAGTCATTTCAGTACTTTGATTTATTAGCATCAACTCAAAGATCCACATTACTTTACACTGAGATGCACAAGGAGCTACACTCTACATTTAGTCACACTTCCCATTTAAAAAAAAAACACTACAATCAATCCACATTTCCAAAATTAGCTCTTTCTGTACGCTTGTTTCTCGATCTCCAAATCGTCCCAAATGCTGCACAATCACATTTGATTTCTTCTTTGAGTACAGACCCTGCTGGCAAATGTCACAATGTGACAGGCACAAAGCCTGGTCACCACAATCGTACCCTGAGGGGCTCCAGTGCTGTCACTTCCTTTCAAGTGTGTACACTGCACAGAGGTTGATAGCAAACAGAAAGGACAGATTTAGTGGATTTTTTACGTCTGTTACCAAAGGGGCTGTTTCCACAAAAAGCTCATTTTCAAAAGCAAAAAAATATGTCTGGCAGATCAGTGAAAATCTGTATATGAACACATGATCATTACTGACTTAGTCTGACGAGATGTTTGGTGCACATTTTCAAATGAACACCTTACTTCTGATTAAATATGGTGTGAAAAGGCTTGGACTTTCTAATTTAAAAAATTCTAATGATAAGAGAAGAAAATCCAGTTTGTGACTACTGACAGACAATGAGTCACAGTCATTACAACTTCCCACTTTGAAACCTCTCTGTCACACATAAAATCTCCCTCAATGTCTCATCTAATGGATCTAGTACAAACACTTATGCGCCACCACTAGTTGATGTCATTTCTCATTCATTGTTTTTTGTACAATTATCACATGTTTTTCAACAGAAAATCTATTTTCTCATGCAGGAATGAAAAGGAAACATGGTGTTTCTGCAATAATCATCATCAGTTTCACGATCACACAGTGATACTCATTCTCAACTAGTAGTTGGTGTTGGGTTTGTCTTTCTCTCATCACTTCTACAGAAGGCATTTTGCAATGAGAATTGAATTTTACTTACTTCAATCAATCAACCTGCCCATCTAACCATCTCTTACAGCCACACCAATACGGACGGGCAACCTAAATATATATATCTTATTTGTTTGTGTTTAATAGTGTGTTTTTGTATGCAAAAAAAACCAAAAAAACACCAGAGCTCACCAAAGATGTCTGAGAGGAGTGAAAACAAGCATTTGAATCTTTCCCAGGTGCTACTGAGAATACATGCAAAACGCACACATACATACTCTTACCATCACACACAAATCACTTGTTGACCTAATGCATTTCTCCAATATAAGATTCTCTTTCAGAATATAGACATCAATACAGTCTCTGTCTCCTCGGAACGGGTATATGAAGCCCTCTTGTGGTCTAAACATAATTTGTCTGATTCTTAAGGCTTTATACAAAATGCCTAATAAGTAAATGTAAGTAATCTAGATAAGCATTCACAACATGCATCAGTATAAAATCCATTTCAACTTCATTGTCATTTGAATCTCAGACAAAAATGCGGCATGTATTTCTCTTAATTTAAGTCCACCTAAATCTCACAATCTCTAAGATGCCATTACTTGCATCTTGTGTCCAATGTGGATCACAAGTTATACTTCACAATTCTGAATTCATATGGAGTTTTCAGATGCAGCTTTGAAACGAAGGCCATGTATTTCCATTAAGCTGTTATCTGAAATGTGGCAGTTGTGCTTTAGAATTCAGAGGATGGAGATTGCAGTGTTGTGTGCAGGGTTCTGAAAGGGCAAGGGCGTCAAATTAAAAAGGGGTACCTCTTAAAACATGCACTAGTGTTGGTTCCTGCCTGTTTTGGGTGGTGTGTACATGCAAGCTCAATTAGTCCCCATCTATACAGTGACACTTCATAAAAGGGGCACATTAGGCACCTAGAGAATCACTTGGACAGACCACCATGGCACCTGAGTAGCACATGGGTTGACCTCTGAGACTGATATCTCAGTGATATGTCTACTGCCTAATTTATTGTGTCTATTCTTAAATTTTTTATTTTTTCTACCTTTATATTCTACTTTATATTTTGTATTCTAAACAGTGCAATATAGGAGAAACGATGGAGATGTCAATTTCCCGGAGGGAACCTCCCAAAGGGATTAATAAAGTATTCTGTCTGTCTGTCTGTCTGTCTGTCTGTCTGTCTGTCTGATATTGTGCTAAGTATAAGCATTTTAACTGTGCCTCGTCTTATAGGAAAGAGTGTGAAATCTTGATCAATTTGACAACACACGCTTTGCAATTAGCAAATGCTCTGAAAATATATACAACTAACTTCTTTGGCTGTTTCTTCCTTTTTGTGTGGCATATAAAAATTGAAATTGCAGTTTTAAGTTACATTATTTTCATGCTGCTTTTTTGATAAACAAACACATTAGTGGACTTATAATGTGTTTAAAACCAACCATTCATCAAAGAATTGTTTGTGGGGAGAGAAAAAATCATACAAGTTTGCAACTCTCTATATTTCAAATTTATTGACTTTATATTTATATTGCAGTAGTGCAGCTCCTGAATGCTGCACGTCTTGTCAAGTTATTAAAAATGTTTCTTCAGTTTGCTTGTGTTTTGTATGTTTGCATGTTTTGGGGTCTCTCGGCCACAATACTTTGAGATTAGAATTAGTCTACTTTATTTCTGTAAACACTGTTTGTTATTTGTTTCTTCGAGGCAGCAGATTGAGTAACACTGCGGGAAGCTTTACGCCGCTCAGCGCAGCACTTGAACGCAGCACCACGCCCTCCGTCACCAGCTAACCAATGAGAATCCAGGATGCTGCAGCGCGTGTGTTGCTCGCGCGTGGGGGTTGAAGCGAAGACGCGTGAGTGACGCGAGCAGCTTGAGTTCCGCTCAGCTCGAGGTAAGACTGCTAACAGCTATTAGCCCCAAATATTTTACTAATACGAGCATTTACTGTTGTGTTAGTGTGGTAATCATTAACATTACGGACACTAATTTGACAGTCCGTGGACAAGACACTTTGCTCTTACTCTGTGCTTTAATTAACGCGCCAGCTGACGCTAGATAGCTGATAATAGCTTGGCAATGCGGCTAGCAGGAGGCTAGTAGCATAGCTGTAACCTTAACGGACAGTTTTAGGTACATAATGGAAAGACATTGGATTGTTTCTTCAGCCAGTCATCATCATAATTTTCCTAATTGCCTTACACATATGGAGGAGAAATGTTTAATGTTAAACATTAACCTTCGCACTTGCTAGCTGAAGCATTGTTCATAGCACGTTGACTCTTAGCTTCTTGCTAGGTTGCCCGGTTAGCTGCTGTCAGATCTTTGGCACCGCCCATACTAGCTGGTTATTAGTGTGTGTTTGTTGGTAAACCAATGTAAGCGTGTAGATTCATTTGGTTTTGTTTAATCAGTGGTCTTCTGTGACTGTCAGCAATAGTCGTTTTACTTATTGTGAATGGGGAAATGCTAACTTTGGTTGCTAGCCTAGCTAAGCTGCCGTTAGCATGTCAATGCGTCATCGGCCTGCGCTTGCTCAACATCAGTGTTGCTGTTGATCAAAGTGAAGTCAGCTCTGTCTTCACGCTTGACCCATGTTTCATTGTGTACATCTCTCGAAAGCATCAGTTTTACATATGAAAATGTAATGCTGATAATTTTGTGGCAGTGTAGCAATGAACATCGTCGAGACGTTTGTTCTTGTATGTTGACTTCCTTGTAAAAGACTTTATGGAATCTCTGATAGGGAATATTGCTGATAAAATAAAGATTAAATACAAAGAGTTCTTAAATTTAATCCAGTTTTCGCCCATTCACTCTGTAACTGGTTCTGTCAGTAACGTTAGTTACTCAGTCACTGTCTGTGACTCATGATATTTAAATGTCAAACCTAATTGTTCTTTTTGCATCAGAGGAAGGAGCTGCCACTCGATAATGGATGCCAATAAAGGTGAGGATAAACATATTTTTGAGTTAACTTACCCTGTTAAATGAGATAGTCATTGTGAGAAATGTTAGTTCATTTGTTTTGACTCACAGTTTAACATTAGCTTTTTTATTTTTATTTTTAGCGATACAGAAAAAAAGTGACTCAAACTTGAAATGTTCAGTATAACTTCATAAATTGAGACACAGTCTAAACAAAAACAGAACTTGGCTTTACACTAATAATGAGAGCTGTTGCATTGGATTGTGTTACATTGTTATTGTAGAGTGATCCACAATGTAAAAAACATTGTGCATGAAAATAAAGGCACAACCCTTATTTGTGTAATTTTAATAAACACTTGTATATTGATAATGTGATACCTGCATTAATGTTAATTGTTGATTTGGCAGGTAAAGTGGATCAAGGGATGCAAAATCTAGGTGGGCAGATGGACAGACCTGTCAGCTTCCACTTTTTGGAAAGGTCAGTGCAAACAGTGATTGTTTATTGTACTGTGTTTGTTTTGTTTTGGGTAAAAAAAACTATATCAACAACAATTATCCGCACACAACATTCACATATTGAATATATCACATTGTGATATATCAGCTGTGTGAAAATGCCAAACTTTTGGTCACAATCACCATTTGTATATTGTATATAATTGCCACTTAAGATGGAAATCACATTAACTTTGAAATCACTTAAATGTATCACCTAGGGTGGTATTTGTGGTAAGATGTATGTGAATATTATTATCTGTTACCAACAGAAACCATTTGTTGAATTGTTGCTGGTAAATGATACATTATCACCATAGACCCACTACCACACTGAAACACTATCAAAATTCGCTGTCATCTATTATCTAATATCATCTTGAGATCAGGATAAAAGTTTTATTTCCAAAACATTGATCATAATATTCCTCTGACTGTAAATTATTTAAATTCACGTCAATTCTCATGTTTCTCTCCTCTCATAGCATGCTTCCCAAAGTAGTGAAGAGGCGAGTGCATGCCTTGAAAAGGCTACAGGTTCAGTGTGCCAACATAGAGGCTAAATTCTACGAGGAGGTCCATGAGCTAGAGAGGAAGTATGCTGCCCTCTATCAGCCACTGTTCGAGAAGGTACAATTAATGTTTTCAATTAACAGAACTTTTTCTTTACTTAACTTGACTGTAACACCATATGTATAGAATTTTCTTTGCTCATTTTATGTTAATGGAACAGCGCAAAAACAAGGTAGCTAAAAAAGGTCTCAACAAATAAGGTCTCTGATTTGTTAAGGGACCAAGTGTTTAAAAATCACTCTATTGTTCCCTGCACTAATGGACTGTGAAGTATTTCTCCTGGCCTTCCTGGTCAGTGAGAACACATCCTGGTGCTAAATTGAAAACTGCCACAACGAGTAGTCAACTGTTCTTTTGTCAGTCATGGCTATTTCCAGAGCTAGTGACAAGAACTCAGCCAGTCTTAGTCACACTGAAGACTGGCAGCTGTAATCCTGCTGCACCTGTCTGCGCTGTGTATGTATGTGTGTATATATATATATGTGTATGTGTGTGTCAGTCTCACTCTGAAATGGTGTTGATTTCAGTGTGCTAGCTGAAAATAATTCAGCCTTGTTGAGTAAATGCTTGTCTATGTACCAATATTTCATGCTAATATTCCCAAATTCTTCTCTAAAATGATTAACTTTGTAGTTGTGTATGTGTGTCACAGAGACGAGAAATTGTCACAGGAACAGTGGAACCCACAGACGAAGAGTGTGAGTGGCACAGTGACAGAGAGGAAGAGGAGGAGCTGGCTGTAAGTATTCCTTTTGATTTGTTTATTGTTAGAGCCTGATAACTTTAACAAGTTCTATTTAGTTTTATACAGCAATGGAAAAGATATGCCAAATTGTGCAAGATGCACAGGAAAACATCATTTTCAACATATATCTCCTCTTCAATAAAGCAAAATGTAACAGACATGTTTGGACAAATGGGTCAATGAATTTGCGTCTCAGAGGAAAAAACAGGGTGGGGACTTTGGTTTTAACGAGAATCACCAGGACTTACAAACTGTGTGACTCACCAGTCTTGCTGTGATCTTGTATCTGATCTCTTTGTGCGCACAAGATCTGTTTCTGGTTAAAAATCTTGATCTCAAAGAGACTTGAAGACTTAAATTAGATTGTTTAAGATGTTTGTTTGAACAGTGAATTTTGATGAGTGCCCCTGTTGCACTGCCTGCAGGAGGAGGTAAAGGAAAAAGCTGCTATTGAGGATGCAAAGAAGGCAGAAGCCACGCCAGAGGAAGACCCAAAAGGCATCCCTGAGTTCTGGCTCACCATATTCAACAGAGTGGACATCCTTAGTGACATGCTGCAGGTACATTTAACTGATTGATCTCTCCCTCCTGTCCTATACACATTTCACCCCATTTTTGAACACTGTCATGTTTCTATGATCTGACTGTCTGTCCACCGCCAGGAACACGATGAGCCCATTCTAAAGCACCTGAAAGATATTCAAGTGAAGTTTTCTGAGCCAGGACAGCCAATGGTCAGTATCATGGAGTTGTAATAATCAATTGATATCATTTGAAATTGATCAGCTTAACAGAGCTGAAATGCTTACTAAATGATCTCTCTCTGTCTTTCTCAGAGTTTTACATTAGAGTTCCACTTTGAGCCCAATGGTTACTTCAACAACGCAGTCCTCACTAAAGTCTACAAGATGAAATCAGAGCCTGATGCCTCAGACCCCTTCTCATTTGAGGGGCCAGAGATCATTGACTGTGAAGGGTAAGAGCCAGAGCAGACAAGCATGCATATGGCTTTGACACATATGATGTTGAGGTGTGAGGGAAATTTTCAGTTCAGTACCAAATCACAACAGAAGTTATCAAAATAGAATTCACTCTTTCTATATTAATCTCTCTTGACTTTGCATCCCACATCTCAGCCTCCTCTTGGCACTTCTTCCAAATTTTACCTTTTTGGGTCCTTGCTTTTTGCCGCCTCTCACTTTTTTTCTTTTTTTTTGCATACTTCCTCTCTCTAGCTGTCAGATAGACTGGCACGAGGGGAAGGATGTGACAGTGAAAACCATTAAGAAGAAGCAGAAGCATAAAGGCCGTGGCACTGTCCGCACTGTTACTAAACAGGTCCCCAATGACTCTTTCTTCAACTTCTTTAACCCTGTCAAAGGTGAGAACACACACAGAAATAAACACACACGATGTAATGGATTTCTCTGGAGGTCTACATGTAGCATTCAAAGCATTCACTCCTACTTCTTTCAACAGTTTCAACATCATAGCCCTGCTCTGTTAGCTGTGTACATAGGCTATACATGAACCTTTTTGAGCAAACCGTGAGTCACCGAAAGCTCTGAGAGGGAGAGCCACAGACATTCAGCATACGCCTGCATGACAGGCAACATGGCCATGTTCATCTGCAGGCAGTGTGGCAACATGTTAGCATGCATGTCATGTGGCTTTACAATTGGTCACTGCATTAAGCTGAATTCACCAGCAGGTGGCTCTAGACACTTAATCTGTAGCAGATTGTGCAGTAAGTCTGCCTTGTGTACTTGAAACAATCAACTATTTTATTGCCCACTGATTTTGGACTTTGTACAGGAGGCTCTGCTCACTGGAAAGCCAAACTTTTACATCAACTTTGGTTTTACCATTACTTTCCACTTTAGAGACTTTTGTTTTTGTGGTGCTTAACAGTCAGTAAATGACTGACATATGAATGACTGAGCTAAAATCTAAGGCAAAATTGTGATACTGCTGACAAAATAAGTCTATCTAGCTACTACATTTAACAAAATTAGTCCCAAGTCTGGAAGTGTTAAGTTTTGATATAGCACATCTTTCAAGAGTAAACATCTCAAAGAGTTTCAAAAGAATAAAAAAAAGAGATGGCTAATAACAGATGCAGTTATCTTTCATCCTTGGAACATGAGGTAACCTTACTGGTGCAATTGCCATCATTAAAGGTGAGGGTGAGGTCAGTCTGGAAGTCACCCGGCTTTTAACACAGTGACAGATCCACAGTCATTCTCTCTCAAAGGATCAGTAAGTTAGGCAGCATTCACCTTTATTTGAATGACTATTGTCTTTGCCTGTGTAGTTGATGTACCTGTCAGACATGCCTGGACTTATTCTGACTTTGACAAGTTGACCTGCTCAGTCATTGGCTGAGCGCATTGTTTGCCTTACTGGTTCAGTCATATCTTGGTATATGACTCCTGATTATAAGTCTCTTTGTCAAGTGTGTTCAGGTGTAGTTCTAGGGTTGGTATGTCCATTAGTGAGTCAGCCATCCCTCACTGATTATGTAAACACACACAAATAGTGCATGTAATTTGATGGCTGTACAGTCCATGGATGCGTGAACAAAATTTATTCTGTTTTTTTTTTGTTGTTGTTGTTGAGTTTTCATCAGATAGTTTTAGAGTAGATACCATTGCAAATGCTATTTGTGGTGGTGTTTTTTCATTTCCCTTAGAGGAAGTGCATATTTTGTCCAACACCTTAACATAGCATTGATTCTTTCATTGCATAAACTTGTTCTCCTACATTGTAAGTAAAATTAAATGTAGTAATACTACTTAAGCACGAGTGTTAGTTTTTTTGTGGGAATTATTTCACTTGTAGTATGTAGCTAGCAAGCTAACAGTCAAAATGTAAACCATTTGAACAGACAAGCGGAGAACTCTGTGCAGTGTAATGCTACCTAAGAAAGCCTTTCAGGGCAAATTTTTTTCCAGTAACTGTAGTCTGTGTCATTTCCCCTCGGCTTTTTAGAGCTTATTTGTGTGTAAAAAAAAAAAAAAGTGGTCTTTATTAATTCAGAGTACTAGAGTAGTAGAGGCAATGTTTAGCTTTCTCTCATCAGTAATTTGAATTCATTTGCACTGGCAGTCACCATACTCAGAAACATGAGTCCTATTGAGCCTGCTTATCAAATGTAAGCTGATGATTGCACTGTAGTGGACCCCAGTGTTGGAATGCATGACCAAATACTGATGCTCAGACTATAGAGTATAGAGCCAAGCTGTTTCCCCTGATTCAGTATTGTTGAAAGAAGAAGGATAGGACGTCATGATGTCACCTTTAGTCAGTGGAGCACAGCTGTTTGCTAAAGGCATGCCGCTTCCTGTGGATGACATGACCCTGCGCTGTGATGTCATTGATAATGAACATAGTTGTTGCCTTAAATGGGCTTTCAGATGTTGGGTGAATTACAGGTGATCCCAAAGCTGCCACAATGAAAGCTATGACAGTAAGAAAAAAATTAAAACAGCCAACTGGTTATCATACATGAATTGCCTTCTATAGTCACTGTAAAGCAAAGTGTCACAGTGTTTATTGCTCAACTTATTTGTCCTTCCCTTACAGCTTCACCAGATGGAGAACTGGTGAGTACAATGTAGCTTATTCTTCATGAAATCACGACCCATTTTATTGCATCTTACTTTACCATCATTCTGTCGGGTTTGTAGCTGTAGTTAAAATGGTCTCTTTGTGTTCTTGTTTTATAGGATGAAGACTCTGAGTTCACACTAGGCACAGACTTCGAGATTGGTCATTTCTTCCGCGAGAGAATAGTTCCCAGAGCAGTGCTTTATTTCACTGGAGAGGCCCTGGAAGATGATGAGAGTGTGAGACATGCATACTGTTATACCTGACCACAGAAAAGATGGGATGTTTGGAGAGTGAAAACATCTTTTGAGGATATACGAGCTAAACTTGTCATTGTTGTACCACATGTGGGTGTGTTTCTGCCATTGATTTTTTTCTTCTTTTTTTAAATCCAGTTTGAAGAGGAGGAGCTGGAAGAGGGAGATGAAGAGGTTAGTAATACCACTTTCATTCACGCACTCTCTGAATTTGATCTGATATACCAGAATAATATAGGTATATAATAATAAAGTAATAATTCTTTCTTTCTTTGTTTCTTTCACAGGAGCAAGATGAGGAGGGTGATGATGACGATGATGAGGGAGACTTTGACCCCAAGGTCAGTATGAACCACTGATTTTTTGTTTGTTTGGGAGGTGGGGGGGGGTGGGGGTGTATTCTTGAGCACTGTGGTGAGAAAGAATTCCACCTCAGTTTATTTTGCACCGGCCTGGTAATGGACACACACAGGAGATGCAGTTGCAAACAGGATCCGACATGAACAACGTTGAGACACAGTTTTCATCTAATGTGCATCTAATATACTACTTTGTCCTGTGCTGCTCACTAATTAACTTCAAAATCATCATGCTCCCACACGGGATAAAAATGATAGGGGAGGTTCTGTATCTCTGACGTATTTGCTCTCTTCATATTGATGATACTATTTATCTGGGCTGCAGGAGCCTGGCATGGTTTAGCTGAGACAAAGTCAAGACATAATCTGTAATTTGAATGACTAAAAGACTTGAGTTACTTGTAATTATTTTGTTCAGAGAGCATTAAGATAGTTTTAAACTCTCATTCAGCAGAAACACATGATTATTCTTTCACATATTCATGAAAATTGAACTGTTTTATTTATTTATTTATTTACATCTCCAGCTCAGACATGCAATGTGTCCTGCATTTGGCTGGCTTTTTCATCAAGTGTTTTCTATTTCTGCACTTACTCTCTCAGACCATTGACTACAAATCATTACGTATAGCCAGCAGTGAACAAGTCATTTATTTTGTGGGTTAGCTGGGCTGAGTTTGGTTGAGATGATCCATTATGAGCTATTCCAGTCTGACAGTGAGTAAGTGCATAACGTGGCCTGTAAGCAGTTTTCACAGTAGTGTCCCACAATGCTGCTTTGTCTGTGAATGAGTGTCTTTAGTAGATTGTTGTACTGAGCTTTTCTTACATGGTACCTGTTCAGTTATTCATTTTGCTTCGGTGTGCTCATTCACCAGGTTCAGCAAAGTTTCACTGTGCTCTCTGTCATTTCTGAATGTGAGGATTAAACTTGTGCATATTGTTGTCTCTCCCTCCCCTGGATTCCTCTCCATTACAGGCATAATCATTCTCAACCCCATGCATTTCTAGGTAAGGGAGAAATAAGGATGGGGGTCCCACATACATTATATACTTTGGTTTATTATTCTGGCTGCATCTTTCTTTCACTACGTCCTTGATTCTCCCAGTAGCCAGTAGTCCGAGGTGTTTAGGATCCCCTAAACTCACATCTTGGTAGATACGGCTTCTACCCCCCCTGTCCTGTCTTTGCTCTTTCCATTCACTTGTTTTTCCTCCCCAGTGTTTCCCCGAGAGTTTTGTTTTCCAGCAGTGTCGTTGTGGTGTTTGCTGTACATCCACGACCATGGAACACTGACCTGTACTCCATTATGTCTGAATAGCTTCAAAGCCTTTTGGCTAAGCCTTTTGGCTTAGATGCATGTATTTGGTGGGAGTTTGGGCGTCATCCCCCTAGAAAATGGTTGTCAACTACTGCCTGATAAACAACTTAATGCTAACCTTTTTCCTCTACTCTTACTTATATTACTTACATTCACCACCTATTTTCTGATTCTACTCTCTTCCACTCACTCAGCCACACACTTACTACACACACATTCTGAGGACAGAGTCCACTGTAATTAAAGATCAAATTTTAGCAGCAGTTGCTAATGTGAATAAAGGGGAAACACTGCTCCTGTCGTCCCATCCCAGATTTCTAACATTGCTCCTTTTGTTGTAACAAACCAGGTTAAAATCTTTCTCTGGCATCTGCTTTCTTGTTAGTCTCTTCTAGTTTGCTAATTAATGCCCAGTGGCTCCATTACCTATTTGTTTTCTTGTTTTCTAATGTGGTTCATCTCTGTCTTCTCCCTGTAGAAAGAACAACCCCAGCCTGCCGATTGTAAACAGCAGTAACCGTGAGGATCAGTGGAGGCGGAGACCTGCTGTCCGTCAAATCAGTTCTTAGCCAATCAGCAAGTCCTCCTACTCTTGCTGGCTCTGCCCTTTTATGAACTGTCATCTGAACGCAATAGAACGCAAACCAAACTGCGTTTTTACTATGTGCATGACTTCTTTTTCTTTTGTCTTGCGCCCATCTCACCCCCTTTTTATTTGGCTTCATCAAACTCAAAGCAGGAAGTGACTTGACTGACTGACTAATTAAAATACCATGGCATCACATAGGGACAGTCTTCTTTTGGTACAGTGGATTAGGTTACTGCTGCAAAGAACCTCAGAACATCATCATATGGAAAAAAAAAAAAAGATAGGAAAGAAATGGTTCCCAACTTTAGTTTTCATGGAAATAAATCAGTTACTCAGGGTTTTTTAATGCCAACAAGAAAAGTGTAAGTTTACCAGGAAACTGCTGAACAAGTTTGACATAGTCTTTCACTGGGGTTGCTGCAGTGTTTTTTTTCTTTTGTTATGGTGTTGTTTTAAGAGACATACAATGTATCATTTTGAATTCAATTTACCTTTTTAAATGTTCAATGTCATGTCATTGGAGTATTTATTCTGGTGTCATGCAGCTGTATGAAGTGGTGCATTTTGGGAATTGTAAAGGCCCAGCTGCAGTAATAGACTCCTTCTCTCCAGCTCAAATCTTGTTTGGGCTTAGCAGGTCAGCAAAACACAAATACTGCCAAGTCATATTTTTTTTTATTCTGAAAATGAATCTGAACCATTGAATTGTGTTTTGCATTAGTACTGCTCACCTCTGCCCAGGTATATTGGGTTTAACAAGCATTTAAACATTGCATTGAGTACTTGAGTGGACCCATAACACTAATTAGGATTATATGACAAGCATGTGGTCATACTTACAGATATTGCTCTTCCCTGTTTAATCCCACCGCCCCTGAAATGCTCTTTGAACTCACGTTACCAAGGAAAATAACAATTTACAAAATTAAGGCATTTGAAAAGTAGACATTTTTGTCCACATGGGTTTGGTTTCACCTCTTTGGATTCCTCCAGTCCAAGCATCTCATCAGTCTGCTGAACAAGTGAAAGATGGCGCAGTGGCTAATCACAGCCTTTTTGACATATAATTTCTTGGTATCTACTTAACAGATGTTATTTAAAGTCACTGGGACAGTGGGCGAGTGTTTGGATCAAATGCAAACTTTGTTGCCAACAAGCCAGAATGAAAGGCAAAACACACCGTCCTCTTTTATTCAATTGTTTGCCAATTGTCATTATTAACACAATGTGATCTAATTCTGCATTTAAAGTTTTTTAAGAATATATAAATATTTCTGTTTATTGTCTAATGATTCAGTAGAATGTCTGTGAAACAAATAGAAGAGGTTGCCAGTGTATTTTATATACTGCACTTGGGTTTTGGCCATTCGGGTTGGACGCATTTGCCTGGTGACCTGGTCAGCGATAGCAATCACAGCTAAAATAACACCCACCCCTTCTCTCTTTTTAAAAAGAACGATTGTAGATCTTGTTGGACAGATCTCTCAGAGCCACGGTTGACATCTTCAAATCTACCACATTGTACCGTGTGCTAGCAATGGCCTTAACTGGTTCTTATTCACAATTTGTTACTTGCGCAATATTTCTTTTCAATTTGTACAGAGTTAGTTAAAATATTCTATTAAAGTTGTGCGACATGGAGATCTGTTTGTATGCGTGTCCTTTGTCAATGTCCTCAAACTTTATGGCTTGTCTTCTCAAAAATTAAAAGCAAACTAGTAAAGATTAGCTATCAGATTTGAAAAAGATATGTTTGTGTAACTGAACAATATTTTTCTTGCTTCCTGTTTAAGTATCTCACAGAGGTTTTTCTTATGACCCCTTGGTCTCCTGAGAATTATGAAAGTAAAAAAGTGAGCTTGATTTTCTTCAAACAAATGTTGATGACCTGATGAAAGGCACAAGTGTTACTTTATTTTAATCTTTTCTTTATTGTTTTCAAGTTTCCTAGTGAGCTGGAACATGCAATACTAGGACACTGAAACTGAAGCAGCTAAATGGAATTCGGCCAACAATCATTTTATTAGTCAAACCACTGCCATAACTTTCCCACTGTGAAATGTCTTCACTGAAAAAAACCCCATTGAGCAAGGCCAAATCTGCAGCAGTCTGTTACAGCTTTATTGTGAGTTCCTGATTAATGAAGCCTCAGCTTGACGCTCTCATCATCCCCTCTGTCCTTATAATCCACATCCGTAAAAATAAAAATAACTCCATGAGATCGAACTTCTTTTAACTGTTTACTTCAAAAAATGCAAGGTTGGTACAAAACAGATACAGCTAATATGAAAACATGAAGTACATCCAATAACAAAAGGGATAAAGCGAGGTCAAAAAACTGTGTTGCTCCACTCCATGCTCGCTATCCTGAGAGATGCCAGGTAACCACACCCACACAGTAACTAGCTCATGCAGAGGCAATAAAGCATGCAAACCATGAGAAATATGCCTGCTTAAAATTATTCACAGAAATCAATAGAAAGCATGCAATATTAACTTATTCATGAACTGTAAACATTTTAAATCTGTAAATATTGAATATAATAATTTGATCCAAATAAATCAAAATCACCATAAACGTAAATTATTATTCACATCTTAATTAACCAAAATTGCATTTAGGCTCCTACATTAATATTGTGTGGACAATATCTCGCCTGCTTTATAGCGATCATGACCTCAGACAACGTTGCCTGGCTGAACCCACATGCTGCTGACAGCACAACGTGACAGGACACTGAATAGCCACACACACACACTGACTTCACTATTAGGCATCAGGCGACGATTTGCAAATGATTAGCAGGAGCTCAGAGCAAACATGCAGCCTTGACGGCCTTACGACGCAGGAGCCGGCTCTTCCCTTCCTCACCAACACCATGGTGACTTTGTGACAGCGCGCTGGTATCCAGGCTGGAAGAATGTGCTGACGGTCTGTCTAACATCAGGCAGATTGTCTGGAATTCAGTCTTGCTAGATAGGGAAAGCACGCACGCTCCTCTGAGAGACCCTTGTAATGCATTGTGGGAGATAATGGCTGAGTGCTCTGAAGTTTCTGGAGGAGGATGGCGACGTGGTGTCCTGGCAACCCAGGTTTTCTGCTGAGTGCTGAAAGACAGGCGATTTCTCTTCTGTCACTTCATCCAGTGACACTTGAACCGACCATTCAGTCTGCGTGAGGTGACAGTGTGAGAAAACAGAAGTTTCGATGAGATTAAGTTCGTGATAAGAGCTGGATCACTGTCAGCGGTCTGAGATTGATGTTTTTAATAAAAAAGCGCAAGGAGGGTTT
The DNA here is from genome assembly GCA_037975185.1 of Centropyge bicolor. Classification (NCBI taxonomy): domain Eukaryota; kingdom Metazoa; phylum Chordata; class Actinopteri; family Pomacanthidae; genus Centropyge; species Centropyge bicolor. The sequence goes on along the minus strand of JBBMOC010000009.1, from coordinate 5,416,679 downwards.
TAGTTATTTGTAGGAAATGAGTAGGCAGCAGTGAATTCAGATCCTTCAGTCCTCAGTAGACAAACCAAAAACTGCAATCTCTCCAGTCGCTGTAATTTTGGGGATTTTGCTTTGCAGACTTGTGAACAAGACACTATTCATACTGAGACAGCTGTGTGGGGGTTTGAGGATTGCTTCAGTGTAACAAGGAGTCCAATTGTGTCTTAACTTATTTCTGTGCTTTCCGCAACACGGCCGGGGAAATGGAACTGCACGGTGCTGCTGGACTGAGAATTAATATCCAGAGTGTCTGTGTCAACCTGATTTACTATGTTTACATCTAGTGTGCCAACACATCACCAGACAGTTCAGTAATTCATTGGCAACACAGTTAATGAAACAATAATTAATAATGAAGTATATCAGACAAATTAAGGAGTATAAGAAAGTTCTCAACATAACAAAATATGGCAGTTCATTAAGAAAGCATCAATTTAGTTTCAATTTAAGACGAATCCATCTGTACCGGCTGCAACATTAGAGTGATGTTCATATTAAAGCATCAGCGATTATCATATAGTATGCATGAATCTGAAATGGGCCATTTTGCATAATGAGTAATTTAAGTGTATTACTTTTGTACTTTACTTTCTACAAGGACTTTTACTTGTAAAAGAGTATTTCTACACTGTGCTATTGCTTCTTTTTTTTTTAGTATATACAGTGCGAGTACCTGCCTTCTAAAGCTATTACAAAAGTGTCTGTCATTCAGACATTTAGACAACATGTTCATGTTTAGAGTCAGCTGCAGTGTCGGAAGGCGAGATCCAGAAACTATGAAGCCATTCAGAAAACAAATTTCATCTCATTTGGTCCTGTTTAAAGACGTGAAAAGAAAATGAAAAATCTACAGCAAGGTGTTATCCTCTGTGATCCGCATCCTCTGCACACTCTTTGTCAAGTGTGTATGTGCATGGATGGATGTATCAACATATACAGAGGAAATCAGTTTGGTCTCTGCGCCGTGCACATGACCAGAGCTCAGAACAATGGGAAGTATTCAGACTGCTGGGATGATCCCTAAATGACACCTCCTGCCGTCGTCTCATCCTCATCCAGCAGAAGCGTAAGAGGAGCAGTCTCCTTCATCCAGCTGCACCCGCCGTCCCCCCCCCCTTGGCCCCCAGGTGCTTTCGGCCGAGCCTGAACGTGTACGTGAGCACACGAGTGTCTGTGAACGCTCTCCTCTGTGGGCTCTTTTGTATCTCCCGGTCGGAAGCGATGTGAGCCAGAGTTCCAGAGAAGGGAGGGAAACAGAGAGGTGCTTTTTGCTGCTGACTCTGGGTTCGTGTGCAGAGCTGAATGAGACGAACGGGCAGAGTGACAAAGAGCCTATTACCTCTCTGATTTGATGATGTTACTGATGCCATCACAGCATCGGTTGACATCAGCTTTGCACAAATTTTGAAGTTGGTCTATGAAGTATAAAACTGGAGTTATTCTTATTCTATTTTCATTCTTTTTTTAAATAAATTGCCATCAAATGTTGCACAGATATTCATGCTTCCAAGAGGATGAATCCTGGTGACAATGGCACTCCCCCAACCTCTTCTTTTTGCACCACCATGAGGTTGGCACTTGTGATTTTGAGTGAAATATGTCAACCCCTAAATTCAATTAATTTCCATGAAATTTGGTCCAGACCTTAATGGATTGTAATAATTTTTTTGTAATTCTTTTGTTTTTCACTAGCGCCACCTTTCAGTCAATTTTTTTAGTGCTAATTCAAAAATCATAGCATTCAAAAATCTCTCAGTTAGTGGAATCACCAAACCCCCAGCAAGTTAACGCTGTAGTTTCAAATACACTTTAAATGTGCTGCAAAAGCACTTTTCTGTCATTTCCAATGGACACTGGATTCTATGCACTCTGGTAGTAAAAACACTGTTCATTCAGTCATTAGCGAGAGGGCTGAACTACAACAGCTACACTGCAATCTTCAGTGGAGTTTTTGTGGAAATAGTGAGCAGGTAATGACAGTGCTTTCCTTTAAAAAGCCAAGGCTAAACTTGAGTTAAAATTATGCAGTGCAGCACAAAATTGAAGGTCAGTAAATGAGTAAGCAATAAACATGCAAAGGAGACCATCCAGCTGTGACCTTAATCTGCTCTGACAGCACCTGGCTGCCATGCATAAGCAAGACCTGCCACACACTGCAGAGCGCCCATGAGAAACTCTGCTCAGGAAAGGCAGCGTCCTTGGAGAGAGACCAAACAGGACCAGCACTAACTGGGTTTCACAATATCTTTTCCATGAGCTGGGGCCAATGCTCTTTCAAATCCACCCCCCTCCCACCCAGTCCTTCCAGTGATGGAAATATGGAGGGATTTTGACAGCTGTTGGCCAAAACGCCATCCACGCTGGAGCACGTCCAGTCTACCTGACTGGCATGTCACTGGACGGTGGGAGAACGTGTGAGGCCTTTGTAGAAAAGACGAGGGCGTGGAATCAAACCCGACCATTAAGTCAGCACTAGTGGTCACAGGAAACATTAGAAGCAGAAAAAAATGTCCTTCAGAAGCTATTAAATGTATTTCATAATCTGCTTCATTAAAGTAATTTGTCAACCAGGCACACTTTGTTTCTTGATGTTTATCTATGCGTGCTTAACAGGAACGACTGTAAGCAAAGGTCACTATAGCCGAGTTAATCTCATCGGCTTCACCGCATTATTTCAGGCTACTTTTCTGCCTGACGTGTGTGTGTGAAAGCAAACTTCACACCCAATTACTACATAGCTACAGGACGACACACCTTTGTCTGGATTTATGAATGAATCAGTGAATGAACAGGAAACCAAGGGCGGCATGTTTAACCTGAATCACGCTCCTACTGAGCACAGATAAAGCTGCCAGTCAGACCTGGATCACATGAGAAGGTATTAGGTTACATAAAAATGAGCACAGGGAAAAGAATCCGATGAAAGGCTGGTTTAAATCTATCAGTGTTGCATGCTGGGACGTGCTCAGCTTTGTTTCAAGGTTAAAACTGATGGCCATGACAGAACTTGAAGACATTTATTTTGCAATTATAGACTTATATACTTGGCCGCCCCCAAAATATTGCACCACATATTTTTGGTTAGGTCTTACAATTAAGACAAAGAGGTGATTCAAGGTAATCATTAAATTAATCTGAGGACTTTTTGATTGATCGCTTCCAGGCAGATTCAGGCCCATCGAAGCACAGCTGCATAAACGGGCAAGAAATTCCTGACTCATTCGTCCTCTTTTCACTGTCCCACTTGGCTTTATGTGGATTTTCTGGCAATGAGGCCTTGTCTTAATACTCAAATTTAAGTCCGAAAACCATCATTAAAGCAAATCTTTTAGTCAAGGAATTGGGCAGCACAGGCCTGAGAGGTTTAACCACAGAGCCTGAAAGTCCAGTCCATGACCCTGATCCCACCACAGATTAGTTCTGAGTCTATGGAAAGATGCTCGCTCTATTATATAAGCTGCAGTGAAGCTACACAGTGAGAAAAGTGAAGAGAAGATATACCTTTATTTGTCCCACAGTGGGGAAATTTACAATCGCTACGTTCCAGACCTGCATACCTGCCATTCTTCGCAGAGTCGAGCTGGCAAGAATGGACTCTCCGAGAGACTCGCCGGATCTCATCTTATAACTCTCACCTCAGCCTTTTCACACGGCTCATGTGGTGTGTGAAGGAAGTGTGGTCTAAAGGCTGCGCAGTTCACACACCTCTGTGCTCAGGTATGTGTTAATCAAGGTGGGACACTACAATTAGAGCTGTGTCGAGCACACAGTGACATTCATGACGTGACATTCCTTGGCCTGAAGAGCATTCTGGAAATACCTACCAGAGAAGGCCAGCTAAGGAAACTAACTACATTTACTCAAGTACTGCACTTCAGTACAATTACATGTACTTTTCACTTTGTGCTTCTATGTCATTACATTACATACATCATACGTATACGTCATACATATGTCAGCTGTACTGTTACTGTCTATTGTGTAGGTTACTAGTTTAAATAAACACATTTGATCGTCTCACAAAATATGATGCATTTTATAGAGTATATTTTAAGTCAAGAACAGGCCATGGCTGCAATTATTTTTTCAAAGCTGTTATCTCAAGATCACAAGTTAATTATTGGATTTTCATTTTGAAATTATAGGCTAATATATCCTCTTACCTTGAGAAGACTATTTCTGGAGATAAAATCTATCACTTGTTTTCTCAAGATAATAAAATAATTAACTAGTAAATCTGACAAAATGGTAATAAAAAACAGACACTTGCAGGCATCTCTGTTTGCATAGTAATGGAGTTCTTGAGCAGCTGCAATATAAATGCTACTTATAAGTTAATGCAACAGTAATTATCCAATAAAATATGTAAAACTGACAGTGGCCATTCTAGATAAATATTTCTGCATTTTATTTTTCTACTTAAATATTCAATGCAGGACTTCTAACTGTAATTACATATTTGGCATTCTTGTATCGTACTTAGATTTAAGGTAAAGGATCTTTATAGTTTTTATTAAATAAGTCTGTGGCTGTAACTTTGCCCTCACACAGTAACTGGCCAGTTCCTCAGGAGAGTACCGAGTATTTGACAGCAGCCACGTCTGTTGTCATTGTTCTCCAACGGTTCCTCCTGCAGCATTGTGTTTGGCTGTGCGCTACCCTCATCAGCCATTTGTTCTTTTTCCCACGCTGCTGAATGCCAGCGTGGCCACAGACACACAAACAGGGCTTATCAGAACAATGCCTCAAATAGCTCCAGAGCCTCATCACAAGAGCATGTCACCGAAGAGCAGAAGAGCAAAGGAGTATGCTTTCGCGTGTGTGTGTGGGAGTGTGTGTGTGTGTGTGCATGCGAGACACAGGCCAAAGCCATAAACCATATGCAGCTGTTACCTGCCGGCTCTGCTGTGCTTGTCAGCGGCCCATCACACCCTGCTCATCCATACTGCTCCCCATTGTTAGGCTGACTATGTATAGTTCACTGTCTGAGGGAGGCTAACACAATGTGTATGATATATATTCTGAGCTCTTATTTACCCTGTATGAAAGCATAAGCAGTGTGATCAATAACTTTTGAGAACATACTTTTTTTTTTTTTTTAACTACAAGCCTCCAATAATCCAATAACTGTCCAATAATGAATCATCAAATCCTTCAAATTTGGCTCTAACAGAGTAAATTGTCTCTATCACAGTTGTGCAGCTTTTTGTAACCCTGTAAATCTTATTATAATAATATAAACAGAATATTAATCTCTTCAACGTGATGACTTATTTTCAGCCTAAACAAATGAATTCCAGCAGGGTTTAATGAGTTGACTTCCTCTGTATTATATATGTGTTTTGTGTGCTTGTGACTCACAGTACACACGGCAGTTTCATGCCCCGACACGAGCAACAAACTCTGGGCCTTTCTGGTCTTTCCACCTGCTGTCTTGTCACACCCATGTGCCCATGGCTGCAAACCTCCATCACGCTCAAGTAAACAGGCTGGGAAGAACTATATGCAGGTTGTTTTTTTTGTCCCTGTGCTCCCATTTCATCTCTTCATCTTATAAATCAACCCCCCTTCACTTGTTGCAGATGACACATTATCTCACTTCCTCTGTGTGTGTGTATGTGTGTGTGTGTGTGTGTGTGTGTTTTTCTGGGGGTTTTGTTTCGTCTGCGCAGAGACAGCGAGAACCCGAGGACGCTGGATTGAACACAGGGTTGTCACAACAAACCTCCAAAGATCCGTGACACAGTCCCTCCAGAAATAATTGTACCTTCCCACGAGCCTGAAAAACAAGGAAAACAGGGACACATTGGCTCCTGCTGTTGTGACTCAGCAGTCACACTATGCGGTTGTGAAGTTTTGAGCACTTCAGTTTCAGCCACTACTGTCAATGTCAACAGCGAGAAGCATGAAGATGATGTTGGCCAAATCACTTGATTTAAAGAAGAGGATATACTGAGTGAATATGGCTCATATTTATTCTTACTTTATCCACGTTAACCATTTCTTTCCTCAGAAACACGTACTAACATTGACACTACTGCTGCATATGATTCATTATTCTCCAACCCACTTCAAAGTAATAAATGACGATCCCTACACACACATGGATAAGCACAACATATTTACCCACACACATGTGCACACACTCACATACCTGGCCCTGTGGCAAGCAAACTCCTCCAAAGCAGGCACTCCACCACACGCTGAGTCACCGCCTGGGCACGTCTGCAAGTCTGCACCGCAATATTCCGTTAAACAAAAACCTATATACGCACACACATGTACACATCACACACACGCGAGCACATACTGCCAGGCAACAAGGAGGAAAGCTGCTAAAACAAAGGAGGCTGGTAAAGACATGGTGGTTCTTCGTTGGGCCTGATGTTTGACTCAGTGCACATGATGTGTGGCCAGTGTAATCCTCCCATAGTCAGTACTCGTGCAGGTTAAAGTGATTCACCAAGGTTACACCTCTGAAGCTGTCAAATGTCTGTATGATCATAGTAATGCTGATGTGTGAAGTCTTATGGGTGGTTCTGTCTAACTAATGCGAACGCAAGGTGGTTTGATTCCCTTAAAGTCGCTCAGCTATTTGAATAATAGCTAAAGAACGGTTGTCTTGAGGAGATGTCACTTCCTGAGGGGAAACTAGAGAGGACAAAATTCCACAAAGTCTGTTAGAGGATACTGATAGCAAGGCAGACAGGCGAGGCTGAAGTGGGTGCTTCATGCGTGTTCGCTGCACCCTGGTTGGTGTATCTGAACTGGACACTGGGGTCAGGTGTTTGTGTGGGTGATGATCCCCCCAAACGGGAGAGGACAGGCTGCAGGAGAAGAGTCGATGACATCTGCCCTCTTACCACTTCCTCCAACTCGTTCACACAGGCCAGGGATGGGCCACAAAATTTGGTTTCAATCCAACACCAAGTAACACCAGGGCCAGGATCCCTGATGTCAGTGCTGACATTGATCATTTCTATTGTTAGAAAAATCATGTGAGGGAGCAAAAATAGGCCATAATTTATTATTATTATTCTACTTTAGAACACATTTACCACCAAATAATTAGCCCACCATGGAGCATTTGCTTTTACTATTCTATGTAAATTATCCAACGCATACAGGTTTAAAAAGTGACAACAAGATTTTGAATGTTCATTGTGTGAATGATCTCACACAACAGCAGCAGAGATGTAAACATTGCAGCACTAAGAATCATATTCATGAGCCCAGGATGGCATCTAACATGTGTGTCTATTGATGCTAGTATCAATACTCAAATGAAGATTTTGTATCGGTAGTATCGATACTTTTGGTATCGAGTCACCTGCCCTGAACACAGGCTTTAGGAGCTTATAGTGATAGACATGTAAAGTCTGTCAGTGGGACATGAACAACCAGGACTGAGCCAGTCAGGTGACAGAGTGACACTGTGGTCAGTTGTGGCAGGGCTCAGCGTGGGAGTGGCAGTGGTGAGATTGATATCAGAGTTGCAGTGATATCAAAGGGCATCTGATTTGTTCAATGTAGTTTTCATTTTTGTTTTTTCTTCTTTCCTTATTTCAATCTTTAAACATGTGAAACACATAGGAATCAAATGATCCTTTGTCATTAACTTAACGTAAATAAATGGTTTTAATAAGTTAATGTTAATTCAGCTTAACATTTCTAATTTCTGTTTTCAGACAAACTAATAAACATGAGTTCAAGTTTTTAATCAAACACAATCATGATCATTGTTTGAGAGTTAAAACTAGTAGTTTGAAGAAACCTGAAGGGAGCTTATTTTTCTGTCCATGCAGATTTAAGGGTTGTTTCTTCTCATAATAATAACGAAAACTTGGTGAAATACAGAGAAGTTCTGTGTCCACTTCAGTCCTGACCCTCATACACTGATAATTTAATACAATCACCAGGAGTACTGGGAGTCTCCAAAGTGTCCAAATGAGAAAATGTCAATGGAAAAAATAATTTCTGTAAGACAACTTGGAACTAATCAAAGCAGTTTAGTTCAGTTAACTTCCATTTTTAAGGCACCAGGGAAACTTACATTTATGTCGACCAGTTTGAAGTGTTGCAAAATCTAATCTCTATGCTCTCTGTGTTTTATTTGGCTCTGTGACTGCAGAGGTAATACATAACCATCTTTCTAAACTAATCTCATCAGCAATCCATTCTCTTTTGGGAGTTTATGTAAAACACTAGTCAGTCGAAACAGGTTTAAACTGGTGTAGTGACTGTATATATATGTAATGCTTTTGTGGCCTTACAGACCAACCTGGGCTTCAGGATGTTGCCACCTCCACGTGTAGTCTGCAGGGATCAAAACCACCCACCTTGTGATTAGTGGAGCTTTCTGGAGTCCAGGGTGGCAAAGCACCTAGTTGGCACAGTGAAGCATTGAGAAGTGAATGAGTGACTGGGCTGTCATGGAAAAAGAAGGGGATCATAAACTTTCTGAGTGAAATCAAACCCCTCCTCTGAAATGAATGATCCTCCAGAAGGACTTTCAGCTCACATCTGGTGATCAAGCATATTAGACTGAATCACTGGCTGCAGAGTGGGCAAATATTTGGACTAATCTCCTCAGCAGGATGTGGATCAGTAATTAACATGTTGGCGGTGTAATTTGGTCCAGGACCTCCTCTGCTGCTTCCGCCCACGCCACCATGAATTACTCCACCGGCATCTGTCCGTGCATTCCCCGGCACCACGTGACGTCAAGTGGGAAGGGCTCAAGCCGGCTCGCGCTATAAAAAGTCGCGTGTCACCTCAGATCATTCACAAAAAACACACACACACAAAGCCACTGTGGATTACTCGCACCTGCACAGAGCAGCGCCTGCACCGGGACGGTGATCATGGAAATGTCCGGGGAGGAGATCCAGCAGATCCTGAAGGAGGGCGAGCTGGAGAAGAGGAGCGACAACCTGCTCCAGTTCTGGAAGCGGAAGACGTGCGTGCTGACCGCGGACAGCCTCAGCCTGTACGCCGACACGCAGAAGCGCAGCCGGGTGAAGGAGCTGAAGCTGCAGCGCATCCGCAAAGTGGACTGCGTGGAGCGCACCGGCAAGTTCGTCTACTTCACCATCGTCACCACGGACAACAAGGAGATCGACTTCAGGTGCTCGGGCGAGGAGAACTGCTGGAACGCGGTCATCACCATGGCCCTGATCGATTACCAGAACAGAAAGGCCATCCAGGACTTTAAGACCCGCCAGGATCCGGAGAGCACGTCTCCCGGCCAGCAGGAGAGGCGCATGGCCCGCGCGCCCTGAGCCCCGGCCCGGCACGGCCCGCCGCGCGTGGGGGGCTCCACACACTCCCAATATGGTGAGGGACACACCATGCAGCTTAATCACGAGTCTAAATCAGTAAGAGCTGGAGCTGGACCCAGAGACAATCTCACACTAATGTTCTTGTCTCCTTCTAGTGCCAATGTGGACCATAAAGACAAGGACCAAAAAAAAAGGAGGACATCCGGTCCAGAGATGAAGGATTGTTGAGGACTGAGCTCTCAGAGAGTGAGAGGAGGAGGTGGAGGAGGGGGGACACAGATCCACGAGCTCCACAGACAAGACTGAACCCTTGAATTGTCTAAAACTATTTCAAGTCTGCTCTCCAGGGAGGAACCACTCCAAACACTATGTTAATTTATTTGTTTCCAGGTTATGGTTCTGACTGGCAAACAGCTTCGCCTTGTTTTAAATTATTCACTCTTTTCGATGTGTGTTCAGTGTGTATTTATTTGAATAAATATTCATGCATTTTTTGACATAACTTTATGTGCTTTCGTTTTTCGCCGCTCTGTGTCTGGGTCTGTCAGTGTCTCATTACACCATCACGGAGTCAGTGGCGGCATATTTGACACTTTTCAGCAGGAGCATTTCTGAGTAGATGCCAGAGTGGAAGAGTGGAAGAGGGAGTGGAGGGCAGGAAAGTCCCTTTTCCTCTCTGCTGTCAGGTGGAATGTGACTCTTTATTGTCACTGGGAGGGTTGCAGGCTTGAGTCACGGCTGATAAGCAGATTTAGTCAGCGGCATGGGACTCTTAAAAGACTCAGTGGTGCCTTTGAACACACCTTAACTGCTTCCAAGGTGTGGTGGGTTATCGGAGGCCACTGTTGAGAAAAGTTTAAAAAAAGTGACATTTTAATCTGCTCCACCTGCTGTGTTTCTGACTGTGAGCCTCACAAAAGCTGACTCTGGTTTCAGTTGATATTCAGGCAGCTTTCTCGAACGCTCCTCAGCAGCCTCCATGTCAGATGCTTCTGCTCTTTACAAGGCAGAGCAAACACACAGGAAGTTCATTTTACTGCCCTGTAATCATGTGTGCACGGATATAATGTGACACCAGGTACACACCTATTTAATTACTGTTATAAACCCAGTGAGTAGGCTTTAGTCATAGAGAGCAAAACCTTGTGAGGCCTATAAAAGAGATGATTGAGTGCAGATTAAGAAGTTAGGGTAAGAAACAGTTACTTCAAAGGAGCTGGGAAACCTAATGCCAGACTGGTAGCAGACATTGGTTGTGCACATTAACATTAAGTCACATCTATATATGTTACAGTACATGTCATTTCTTACTTTATTTATGCAGCTCTCTTGTATTTGTAGATGATACAAACTTTAAAATTTAGGTTTGCTTATAACAATAATAAAAGGTCTATAAACAGAGCACTGAACATTTCATTCAGCCATGATGATCAAAGAGTCATGATTGATATGAGCCCCTTGAAAAATAGTTCTGATAAGTAAGTAAACTTTTTTTAGAGCACCTTTCAAAATAAGAGTTACAGAGTGCTTCACGTGTGCATATGCAATACTACAAAATACAAGTATTTCTGGGAATGGTGAGACATAGAAAAATAAAACAAAACGTAAAGAACAATACTGAGTCTGACACCTGACAAAGAAGTTAAAATGTTAAATGTCAGTATAAACAGTGGAGTTTTTAAAAGACGCCGCTGTTCTGATCCTGAAGGGGCGGTTTGATCCAGTGTTGGAGCTAAAACAGTGACAAATTAACCAACAAAGTCAGGACAAGAAAACTGTGTGGAAAGTAAAAAAAAAAAAAAAAAAAAAAGTGTCCTCTCTGCCCTGAGCCCACATAAATACCTCCTGTCATGGATCCTCTGGAGGGGAAATGGGTTATGAGCACAAATGCCCAGAGGTCAGAGGTGACAGAAAGCTGGATCTCAGGGCCGGCAGTAATGAAGTGTATAGTAGTATAATAGTCACACCACCCCCCTCGTCCTGTCCCGTCATGTGTGCAGCTTTGAAGTAGGATTGTGCTACAATGAACGCATCAAAGGGTTAGACTGATCTGAGGAGTATTACCGGAGCGGACGGGCCTCCTTTCTAAAAATACTGCTTCACAAATTGGCACCACTTTAATCTCACATGCACACACATACGCACCTATGGGGCCCGAGCCAAGGGCCACACAGGGGTGTTCTGTCACCAGTGCGTGCTGCTCTTTTCTAAACAATCTAAAGGAGAAAAAATGTTTAAGCGACGTCTGAAATGCACTTGACGTCACCCTGAGCGGTGTTTCCACAGGCTGGTTAAAGACGTCATAATCCACACATACAGCACGTCTGGGCCACAAAATGTAGGGTCCTCTTTATAACACAGACACACCGCCAACCAGAGGGACACACACACTCTGCGCTCCTGTCCGATCTCAGCCTGAGTAAACATCCTCTGACGCAGCACTGGCACACACACATACTCGTAGGCTGGTCAGTATGTAGACGGAGCCGAGGCAGCAGCTGAGCAAGGTGTCGTGAGGTGAAGGTTGGAGGCCAGAAGAAACATGCATCACTCCCATTTCCTCATCTGGAGATACATCCCAACACTCCCACACTAAACTCCTCTCACATCCTCAGCAGCAGTAACTCTCTCTCAGGACATTAATCTGTATTGATGTGCAGATATAAATCTGTTTTATTGCCCTCTTTGTGGAGTCGTTTGCCTCCATATTCAAAAGTGACTCAGCCCATCAGAGCACTCCAGTGTATGGAGAGCAATGCCAGGAAGGGAAAACACAGGACAGAATGAAAATGAGGAGTCACTGGAGAAAATGTGATGTTAACATAAAAAGTTGAGTAGGTGTAATTTTTCATCTTGATGTGAATCCTTTCCTTCACATGCCAGGTCCATGTCTTCAACCTCTTCATTGTGAACAGTGGTTTTGATGGGATCTGGATCTGGTTATTATAAAGATCACAGCTATGGTCCTGTTTTATGTGCCAGCTTTGGAAACAACGTGTGTGACAAAATACAGTCCACTTACTAGCTTGTCTTTCAGTCAGTTTCAATCACATCTGCTTCAGTCTTCTTACAGTTATCGCTTGACTGAAAGTTTTAAGATGCACTTTAAAGCTCTGAAAGGCCAATGAGCAGACCTTTAAGCATGGATTATTCTGTTAAAGGCGAACAATCTACTTTATAGCTGAAGGATGAAAGAGGTAAAAATCTAATCACGCTCGACTCATCTTTCTCCAAAAATGAAAGGCTCGCAATTTCATACCTGGGAGGTTGAGACTCTAAATATAGACAAGATGTGATTCAAGCGGTGATGACAACTCCTTTTTTTCTTTACATAAAATCTGTGTTGCCTTACAACCCATGACGAGCATGTCTGGGCAGTGATAGCACTTCAAGGTAGCTCGATGACATGTTAACACCGGTTCACTTCACAGAGCAACTTACCGGTTCACTCAGGTATGCACTGCGGCTCAGCGCTGAATGAGGGTATCGCACAGCTTCCTGTAAGCCACCATGACGGAGGAACTTGTATCTCTGTTGTGTCGTTTCCTCGCACGCTCCTCCCGTCACAGTCCCGCCTGACGCAAGCAGGCCGGCAGGACACAACACTTGTGCTTCATGTAAATAAAAACCTCCCAAAACCCAAATAGCCCAGATTTCCAGGATATTAGGCAAGGCCTCGGGGGATAGTCTGATTACTAACAACCTCCTGTGTCGTATGTCTGTGTGATGAGCCTCAAACATTGCGGCCGTCTCTCTGAGTTGGCAGCGGCGTCTTTATAGTTTTTTTTTAAGAGCCATAGGAATGGGGTTATCTCAGAGAGGTGCTATTCATGGGCTTGTTGTACTGGAAAGAGCCTCTTTAGATGTTTCACTTCATGACGCATGGCTCAGGTGAGCACATACCTGAGCACATACCTTATCACAGACCAACACACACCCTGAGGCCGTGGCTGAGGCAATACGGGGTCACCAGGTTTCCACAGCCAAACTGAACTTCTTGAGAAACGTGGGCCGTTAAATAGGAAAGATCTCTCTCCACGCTTCTCTGCTTTTTCCCATTAATCATTTCTTCATCCAAGTAAAGGTCATCTGAGTCCTGGAGATGAAATGAAGTTTCCTCCCTCATTTTATCCACAAAGGCGTCATTCTCCAAATCGTCTGCAGCCATGACAACAGTGATTTCTATCCGCTGAGTCACAGGGAAACAAGTCTCCACATCCTCATCTTCGGGTCCATCTTCCCACACTTTGACTTGTCACAGTCACAAACCTGTACATCATGTAAATATTGTGTCCTATAAAATGAGACTCAACAATTTTTTAAGCTTTTTATCAAGAATCATGACTGACACTTTTATTTTTTCGACTCAAAAATCAAAAAAGAGAAAAAAAAGTCTCTCTATATATGAAGTCTATAACAACACGGAACTCAACATATGTCAGAGTGAGACAACATTTCCCCAAATATAGATGAAGTCTCTCTTTGTAAGCCTGTTTTTCAGCGAGAATCTTATGAATGTGGCACCTCTCATATCTAAGACATGCGTATGTATTAAATATACACAACCACACACACATGCTGTATATATGCACACAAAGTGTTGGCAGGGCCTGTCCTGCTGAGCGGGGATCATATTGCTTGAGACCCAGCTGTCCGGAGAGAATCCTCAGACAGAGAGAGGAGACGCTGTCAGGAATGTCTACAAGGCAGCGAGGGGGCGGTCGGCCGGGGACGAGGGCGCTCTGCCGCCTGTGGGGGTGGGACTTGGACTCAAACTGGACTTGAGCAAGGACTTGAGGACTTCGAGAGCAATGACGTAAAACAGTACTGACACAGGTTTGAAATGCAGTTGTTCTATAGCAGTGTCATTTTGATGGTCAACATGTGACTCGACTTGGAGCTGCCACAAAGACTTAAAATCAACTGAGTGATTTAGAAAAAAAAAAATCATGTTAATGTAAGTTTCATTATTTTTCTCATCTGCCCATAGTCACATCATTTTTTGGACTCAGGAGATATTGAGAGATTGAAAATCAACAAAGTTATTCACATTTATCTTAAAGGGGGATGTGAATAGCTGAATTTAAAGGTAATCCTCAGCTGTTGAGACATTTCGTTCAAAATCAAAAAGTAAAGTCAACCAAAGTCACAAGGTTTCATTGTCAATGTCTGTACAAATTTTATGGCAGTCAATCCAACAGGGGTTGAGATATTTCAGGGGCTCTACAGTGATTGCAATACCAGCTAAAGAACAATGTCCCCTTCACTCCACAGACCTTCATCTCAAGAGTTTTAATTAAGACAACTTTATATCAAAGATCAGTCTCTATGTCAAAGTGATTCCAGGATTATGCAGAGTTATCAGAAATTTATTGCAAATATCATTGTTTTAATGATGAGAGCAAAACAGATGTAACTCCATTCACCTCCATTGCATGTTTTTTTCTTTGGGTGGATAATCTCAGAGACAATATTCTCAACAACTGGAAAATGAAGACTTGAAGGGGGCCTCTCATGCGTCGGGGCCAGTAGGAGAAGTCTACTTACCAGCACCTGGCTGAGTGGGTGTGTGAAGAGATGGCCGAGGACAGATTACAATAACATTACATTTCCCAGCCTGGAAGACATTACAGCGCTCTTCAAACCCTCAACTTTTTTTTTTTATATTAATAAATGTCTGTTTCGAAAATCTCTGCAGACAGTGTGTGTGTGTGTGTGTGTGTGTGTGTGTGTGTGTGTGTGTGTGTGTGTGTGTGTGTTTCAGTCATGCATGATGATGATGACAGTGTCTGGAGAAAAGTTCAACCCAAATCCTTGGATAAGATTTTTGATTAAAGATATTATTTCCCCATTTCTTACATATATAGTTTTATATATATAGTATATATATAGTAGTTAACTTTTATGGGACGAACCAGAACAAAACAGAACAAGAAATAGGTAGTTGGCATGATAGTTGCAGAGGCTGAAGAACTGAGGAAAAAAGAGAAAAAAAAAAACTCTGAGGGCAAAGTAAGAATCACATAAAAGCTGCTTACTGTAACTCGTGATTGTTCATCATCACATTACAGTGAGTTGCATCAGATTGGTGCAGCAAATAAGGCAGCAACACGATCAGCTGCGCCTGACACGAAACATCAGGTGAAATGAATGGCTGCAATAACCTGTAATGATGACCCCGGGTCCAGAGCTGTTATCAGGGCGAGAGGAAATTAGTTCACTGTAGATATTGCACAAGAGGAAAGCGAGTGAAACAGAAAGAAAGACAAATGAGCACATAAAGGGAAAGAGGAGAAATTCCAGTGCAGAGAATATTACAAATCAGATAAGAAGAGTTTGCTAAGAGAAAGACAAACGGCTGCAGGAGTTCCCCGGTGCCACACCAAAGCCAACAAATGAGCTACGATCTAATCAATTGGTAATTCAACAGGGATACTGCATCCGGCACAAACAGTGTACTGAATGATTCAATCTGTCTTTCAGTCTGTCTTGGAAAAAGTTTGACATGAACACAAAAAAACTTTTACAGCCTGTTAGGCACCAAATGCTGATTTGCTCATGAACACACTTTGAGTATTTTCCATCTTATGTTGTGGCATTTTTTTTTCCATAATGGGTTGAAGAAATATTTGTTATATAAAAATTAAGTAAAATGTCTTAGTAAGTGCAGTAAATCACTATTTCTTTTTCACTATTATTTTTTGTCTTAATTTTTAATTTTTCTGTTTATTTTCATTTATTTATTTTTTCTGTATTTTATTTGCTGTCAGTTATTGTTGTTAAAAGCACTATGAACTCTGTTTTGAAAAGTGCTGTACAAATAAAGTTATTATTATTATTTACTTCAAACATCAATTTCGTTTCTATTTCGAGACTATTTTTAATATTCCATAATGACATGCTGTTATAGGAGGCCTACCTATCATGTACCTTTGTTCAGAGGGTTTTGTGGGAAACATTTGAAAAACTTGATGTTTTACATGACCTGTAGTGTTTTACAGCAGGGAAATGAAGGCTGCTTGTCTGAAACTGTCTTCCTTGGTGTGATGGGACCATTAGGAATAGGAAGAGGGAAGCTGGAAAGTCCCTTTATGCGAGTTCAGGTTCTCACATCATGCATTCCTTCAGTCCCAGATCCTATGTATTGTTTCGCTGCGTGGCTCCAGCTCCCTGATCACTTCAGCAGTGTGGTATTGACCCAGCAAACAAATGTCTCCATCAATCATAGCACAACACAACAGGGGTGTATTGTTCAAAGACACAGCGGAGGGCGATCAGGGTGTAGGCTTGTGTTTCCGAGTCTGCATACCTTCGCTGAGGTGAGGCCATCTCTCAGCGGCCACGCAGGAGCGGGACGCCTGTGTGGGTTGATGTATGAATGGACAGATGGATGGCTGGGTGAAGGGCAGGAGGTTCAAAACAAAGAAAACAGGGAAACGCGCAACACTAACATTCACTTGTGTTTCTCTTATTCCTTTTATTATTATTAAAAGAAAGTCATTAATTCATTTCTCTGGCCTTCAGTTCTATTGATTATGAAAATATTGTGCTCAACAAAATAAATGCTGTGATACATTTTAACTCCTGCTAATGTACATTTTGACTAGAATGATAAAATAATATGTAGGACTGATGGCCAGAGTTACGAAAGTAAAATGCAGTCTGTAATAAACCACAGTTTTTATTTAATATAAGTAAAAAAAATAGTAGCTGTGGTTGTAGCATTTGCTACAGCAGAAATGGTAGAAGTAGTGTCATAATTTTGAAACAATTTTTTATTTTTAGCTCTGTTTTTGGTCTCTACCAACTCCTGAGAGAAATATACAGCTACATTTTTCACTATGTTAAGCAGCTAAAGGCATTTTTGCCGATAAGAGCTGCCTGCTGTGGTTAAAAAAGATGAGAGGGATGAGTGAACCAAAACAGAAAAGTTGCCATGGTGAAACCAAAACAATGAGCTGAAAGACCATAAGATGGAGTTGAGTCAGTGATAAC
Organism: Centropyge bicolor; assembly: GCA_037975185.1. Lineage (NCBI taxonomy): Eukaryota > Metazoa > Chordata > Actinopteri > Pomacanthidae > Centropyge > Centropyge bicolor. The sequence continues at coordinate 5,399,364 of JBBMOC010000009.1, read as the reverse complement.
ATCACTCTGAGCGGCCTCTTTCACATTACATACACTTGAACCATTGTTAAAATATATTGAAGGCTTAGTTGATTATTAACCCTTTATAGGGCAAGTGACTATTTTTGGTTATTTCTCCACCATTTACAAAAGTGAAAAATTGCAAAAAAAAAATAAAAAAATCACAACAGAAACAAAGTTTTCTTATGCCCTCTAATAACACTCTGGTTAAATTTTTGCATTTCAAAGTATTTCAATGAGATCCCTATTATAAAGTGCGAATTTCCTCAAGGGGATGAATAAAGTATCTACCTAACCTAACCTAACCTAAAGGGTTAACTTGTCCAGTGATAGGGTTGGGTGTGGTTATGGTTATAGCTGCTGGTTATTAGTTAAGCAAATCAACACTAATCAAGATTTGATTTGTACTAAATAGTAAAATTTAACTGGTAAGCAGTTGATATTTTTAGCACTACTTGTGAACAGTCCATAAAAAAGAGTTGACATTTTGACAGTGTGACCTGTTATAGCCGGAAAGTTGGAACTGATTACCTTTACGATGGATCAACTGAGTCATCATGTTCAATAACAAGACCTTTGAATTCCTGAAGGGAGGAGAGCCATAAATGATGTCATTTATAACACCTGTGCTTTTCATGTCATGCCAAGTCAAAATGTGTTATCTGTTTAAAAATCTGAAACGCTGATAATAAAAACTTCTCAATCACAAGACGCAGTAATAATGTGGCCTCATCAAACCTGCTGCCGCCAGAAGCTGTATTTCTGTGACATTACACAGCTGAAAGTAGCTGCTTTATAAATCGCCTTGAGAAGAAGGACGAAGAAGACCAAAGACTCAAATAAGAGCAAATTCTGTTTGTCGTGACTCAAGGGTCTTTCCCAAGAAGCAGGGGAACTCACAATAGACCTCTCTGTCCACACGCTGCCCCGACACTGGGCATGGTGGGGTCGTAATTATAATATGGTTGGTACATCCCCCAGTGCCCAAAAAACTTCATACAAAATCTATCAATTCACAAAAATGCTGCTATGACAAGTAACAACACACCGCCATGCAAAATAAGCATTAGCAAATGTAATCATAATCAAAATTAAATGTAAGAAATTTCCATTATTATCATTATTATCAGTTCTTGTATTACAGTGTACTGCAGTTCTGCATGTGCTTTGTCCAAGTGGTCTTGCCGTACCCATCCTGTGGGCAGGTACAATCAATGTCAAACACCGGACCGTCTCTCTGTTTCATTAAATTCAAATGTAATAAAACATGGAAAACAACACTGTAATGTGAGTATTACGTAGCCCGTATGGCAGAAGCAAGCTTTCAAATGTTGAATTGATGACCAGTTATTGCTCCCCCCAGGATGTGGTTTGGGTCCCGTTTGATTTGAAGGCCCCTGCTCCCTCATCCTGCTCCCATGCAGCCTCACTGACACCGTTTGTTCTCCACCCTGTTTCACAATTCACACAGAATAAGTCTGGGCACAGACTCGGACTGTGATCCTCGAGTTTCTCATTACACTTCAAACTCATTTCAAAATGCAATGCGAAGTGTTTCAGTTTGTTGGAAACATTTTCCCATGAATGCAGAAGAAAATTACTCCAATGTTTTGTGAATCAGTATGTATTTGAAACTGTAATTTTTTGCTCTTTGTGCTCCAGACAGGAAGCGGGTATGATGTCACCTCCTCCAGATGTCATCTTTAATGAACACGCTCTCTACAGACAAACCGGCAGTATGTTAAAAACATACACATCTCCCGAAACCGATTGCTAAAACATGGACGCAGATGTCTGGCCTCGTCCCCACGAGGTCCACAGATGTGTGTTCGCAGCAGTTAAAGGTGGAGGTATGGCCGGTGTGAGCTGTGGGAACGGGAGGAAATGACTCCAGCAGGAATGATGGAGGCAGAGATTAGGGTGTCAGGTTCATGCATGAAAGGTTACAATGTTAAATATGAAAACCGAGATGTTGCCTGATAAAACTCCACATGCTATTAAAACTGAGAAATATTAGATGAGCCGGTGCAGTGGCTGATATGCACACACACACATACACACACACACACAGAGGAGTCTTTCACAGCGGTTTCGTCCACACAAGCCCTGTTCCGCTGAAACAGAATCTCTTTTCTTCGCGAGTCGACGAGTGTGTGTGCAGGGAGCTGTGCGTCGGCTATCTGTGCCAGAGGACAAGGGGCAGGGGCTGGGGCGAGGATGGAGATGTTTTCGGGGGTGTAGAGGACATGAAGGGTAGATTGTTGGGTAATGAGTCACTGGAGCCTCCTTCAAAGCCTGATCTACAGCCCCAACAACCCCCTCAACACCCGAGCAGGGAGGTCCACTGGAATCTAGGCCTGTGGATGGGAGAGCTGAGTGGGCTGGCCGCATACAGTGTGCAGACACATGGACAGCGATACACACACACACATACAATCAAACACACTTCTTGTCTCTCTAACTAGGGTCAGGATCTCATCCCCAGAGGATGTGGCCCCTGCAACAAAGGCTTCTACTGTAGAAAATCTGAAGGGTGCATGTACAGTGTGTACTTGTCTGTATTTTGTATAAGTGCAATGCAATTTATTATCTTTCCATAGTGAGCTGCTATACACACTGTGAAACTGTATGTCTCTGTGTGTGTGTATGGATGAGCACAGATCCGGCTTTTGGTAAACTCACCAAGAAACTAACAAGTTACTATAACTGCAATTCAATTTTCAGAGTAATGTTCCTCAGCGTAAAGTCATCTACAATACATAATATCATTATAAGTTTCAGAGAATCTGGGGAAATCTTTGTGAAAAAGGGACAAGACCAGTACTGGATGACTGTGATCTTCAGGGCCTCATGCAGCACTGCATCAAAAACAGACATGACTCCAGTGTAAATCCCTGCATGGACTCAGAATCACTTCCAAAAAACATTTTCTGTAAACAGTTCATCGCTGCATCCACAAATGTAGGTTAAAACTGTACCATGTAAAGAGGAAACTATATATGAACCTGATCCAGAAGCACCAGTGACTCATCTGGGCCTGAGCCCCTTTAAGATGGACTGAGGCAAAGTGGAAAACTGTCCTATGGTCTGATGAATCAAAATCTGACTTTCTTTTTGGAAATTATAGATGTGGCATCCTCCGCTCTAAAGAGGAGAGGGAGCACCCAGCTTGATATCAGCACACAGTTAACACCGATAATGCTGAACAAGAATGCAGGTTTTGGAGCAAGTTTGGAGTGTTAAACTGACCCACCTGTAGTCCAGACTTGTCACCCACTGAAAACATTTGTCCCATCATGAAATGAAAAAATGACAAAAGAGACCCTGAACTGTTGAGCATGTGAAATCCTGTATCAGGCAAGAATGGGACAAACTTTCACTACAAAACTCCACAAACTGGTCTCATCAGCTCCCAAATGTAGAAGAAGAAGAGCTAATGCAACACAATGGTAAACATGTCTCCATCCCAGCTTTTTTGAGATGTGTTGCTGGCATCAAATTTAACATGCGCATATATTTTTCACAGAACAATAAAATGTTTCTGTTTCAACTTTTGATTTGTCGTCTTTGCATTATTTTTCAATACAGGATTAAAATGATTTGCAAATCATCAAAATCTGTTTTTATCAACACTTCACACACACATCCAAACTTTCACCTTCCATGCCGTTCATGCTGTCGTGTGAAGGCCCTCAGTGTGTTTGTTCGAAACAACAACAACAACCTGTGGCTCCCTCGTGTCACATCTCTGTGTTAATGCCCACGGTGATCCTGGTAGCAAGCATGACGTCTGTATAGGATTTCAAACGCACACACACACACATATACACACCAGCTGTGACCTCGTGTCACAGCTTTCACTCCCCTGTTTATTAGATCAGGAGCAACTGGCAACTGTTCGACTGTCGGAAGAAGAGAAGAGAAGAGAAGAGAAGAGAAGAGAAGAGAAGAATGAAAGAAGGCATGAAAGAAGAGCTTGGACAGAAAATGTGAGGGTGAGCGAATGGTGAGTGCTAAAAAAAAGACAATGAGGAACAGACAGGAAGCAGGAAGCAGAGATCAGTCGACAGTGGCTGTTAGCACACGTAAACAAGACATACAGAGGAACAGGATCAAACATAATCTTGGCACTCCGCTCCACATGCCACAGTTATATATAGATACCATACGTCCTCATGAGGCTGCACAATTACACCCATACAATAATGCTGTATAGGTCACTGTACTATATGAAGTCACTCCTGTAGTGACTCTGCAGCTGAGCAATTAAAAGAAAGTAGTGTATACTGTCTTTTTGTTTGAGCAGACAGGACATGATGTACAAGCTATAGCGAGGTGGTGATGGGTGTGTAGCGATAAATCTCCTCTCACCATGTGTTTGTCTCCTGACACTGAGGGACGGGCTGAGTGCTCCGGGACAAGACTCGACAAGAGCAGCGGCTCTACTTGGAAACCCGACAGACGGGCGGCCAGACACCATGGCAACAAATCACAGCATTGCACCGTACAATTGGTAATTACCATATTTGAAACTTATGTAATTGTGGCAATTTCGTTACTTCTGAACTTTGCGAGAGGCCGTTCATCATCACACCTCGCTGACATTTTTCACCTCAGCTGTGGGTGAAACTGTTGCGTCCTGAAAGGTAAAAAGCAGGAGAAGATCCTCCCTGAGTCCTCGCCCTGTCTGTGTTTAAACAGGTCATGTCCTACCTGTCTGCACAAGAAGACCACCCCGCATCCTTTTTCCTCGCTCTTACATCACAGGCTGTGGGTGTTTGGCACAGCAGCAGACAGGCAGGGCACTGCTACAGCCTCCCAGACAAATCGGTACTCGCCTTCAAGGCTTTTCATTTTAGAGTGAAACGCAGTGATTCATCCTTTGAATCATCAAAGGTTAAATTTAAAGAGTGAATCAAGATGGAAACAAAAGTTTGAATGTGGTTTCATTATCGCTTCTAGGAAAAGGAGACGGTCAGTAAATTCTGAAATATACAAAGTTATCACACACTGACCTACAGTCTGTCAGTGTCTGCAGTCAAATACAAGAAGCTTCATACCACAAAAACGACTGGATTAAATTACATAACAATGAATGAGTTTAAATCCTGAATCTAAGGGCTTTAACCTGGCTTTAAACAGGTATGTCTAAAAAGGTTTAGACAAGAGAAGAATGTAACAACTGTGAGGACTTAAAACATTAAAAATGTTCATCAAACGACTTTAAACACTTTAGGTGGAACTAGTCAGAATCTTAATTAACAATGCCACATAGTAAAAAAAAAAAACTTAATTTCCAGTAAAAGTTCAGCATTCAAAATTTCACTTGAAAGAACAAAGGTAACGCCAACATTGAGGCTTGAACAAAAACACCCATGTGTCATGTTGTGACCCAGTCAAATGATCAATGGACCATGTTTATAGGAGCTTTGACCCTGGAGCTTTACAATGTGCCTCTCATTCACATTCATTCACATCGGTGGAAGCAGAGCTATCAGAAAGCAGTAGACAAGCACAACCATTTGTGCTGCCACACAGTTTGAATATTTAAATATTTGGCCGATGTATTAATAGGCCTCAGCTTTGGTCTCGGTAAGGATTCAGAGACATTAAAGGCTTTTTGAATCAAGTTTGCTTTTGAAGACCAGGAACTTGTCCCTAAAAACTTGGTCTAATTTTAAATATTCTTTATACTGTGGAAATAGCTGAATTCTTAATAATACATAATATTTAATAAGCTTAAGTAGTAGTCGTAGTAGTAGTAGTAGTAGGTCCAGTACTTTAGATATTCCAATTTCCACCAGTGTCAAAGTCAGACAATAACTTTCAGGGAGCACAGCTCACCTACGTAACAGGACTTTTGTCCAAAGATGTCAGCAGTGATTTAGTGATTTACTCAGGGAGTTAACCTGACAGCACGTGCTCTCGTGCAGCAGCAAAGATAAAGACACTGACACATAGACACACATTGCCTCAGGTTGCACCAGACAGCCAGACGCCCTCCCTCTGCTCCACAAAAGGGAGCAACTCAGAAGCCACTCGAGTCACCGAGTCAGTCACCCAGAGCCTGGTGAACCCCCTCCGGTCCCAGCACCCGAGACCCCCGCAGGCTGAACAGACTTCCGGTTTATGAGAGGAAAGGATCAAGCTCTGATAGTGAAACAATCCATTTCACAGGGGGGTGTTAGGCTAAAAAAACATGTATCCACTGTTTTACATCCGCTCCTTTTCCCTCGATTGTGTGCAGGAAAAATGCTTTGAGTGCCCCTGTCAGGCCGTGAAGTTGTAATTACACAAGTCAAAGCCTGATGCTGTTCCTCATGAGTGACTGAGTGAGTGATTCAAGCAGTCACCGACCTTTAGCTCGTGGCAGGGGTCAAGGCTGGGAGAGCGAGTACTGAGCTCCAACAAGCTGTGAATTGGTTGCTACCCAGAAGTGGGTTAATACTTGATACCCTTCCACAAATACAGTTTATATCAGAGCTGCACAGTAGAGTCAGTGACGGGTGGTCTCGCCTCGTCTTCACAGCTCACACCAGCTAGTAGCAGGTCGGAGGGGCGGGACCAGGACTTGTCACTCCCGAGTCGTTTGTTTGGAAGCGATTAATTCATGACTCGCACATATTCTCCATCTTCACTTCCGCTCTCTGGAAGGCAAGTCCAGACAAGCCCTCCGTCTCTGCCTCCCCGCCTGCCTTTTTTCGGGACGGGCCCGAGCCGCAGCAGAGGCGGCCCACAGAGCAAACATCCGACCTGACTCCCGTTGCCCTTCAGCCAAAACAAGCAGGACACGCCTGGCTGCAGCTGGCCTCTCACTCACTCACCTGGGGAGGGAACACAGAGGAGGAGAGGGTGGGGAGGCCATGGATCACAGACGGAGAATAAAAGGATTATTTTTGTCTCAGTGTGGCTCAGCGATGTTGAAATTTGGAGCAATAAAAGTTGTAAAGAAAAAAAAGACAGGATCTTAAAATAATTTCTGGTTAGAAAGTTATGCTCATTATAGACAAAGTAATATATCATATTACATAATAGGAATGTGGTCAGTTCCATGTCATTATTACATTTTGGCAATTACATGAAGTTGCTTTTTTTTTTTTAAGAGTTACAGCTAGCAGCTAGTTAGCTTAGCTTAGCATAAAGACTGGGAACAAAGGGAAACAGCTAGCGAGGCGCTGTTCACAGTTAACCACATCCGCCCAGCAACACATTATATCTGGTTTGTTTAATCAGGACAGAAACTAATATGTAAAAATGTATTTGTGTTTTATGAGGGATCATGTGTTTTTCTGCCATTTTCCATCTTTATGCTAAGCTAAGCTAACCACTGCTAAGGTATCTGCTGGCAAGAAAACAAACAGATATAACAAACTTTACATTTTCAGCCACGTCAGAAACAGTTTTCCAGGAATCAGGAGAAACATTCTGACTAACATTAGAGGAAAGAAACGCTTGAAAAAAATTCATTCAAGTCTGGTTGAGGTCATGTTCCTCTTCACTTCCATGTGACTCAGTGTTGTTTGAATGTTCCCCTCAGTGTTTGTTGATGCTGGCAGTGTGTGTGGGTTTTTGACCCCCGGGGCAGTTTACACCCCTCGCCTCGCTCGTCCACAGCCAGAAGTAAACACACACCGACACACAAAGACCTAATGTCAGTGGTGGCAACATTTTTTTGTGCAAACTACGTGAGAATTGAGATGAGTGGGTGACGCCGGCCGCAGAGCCCTGTCACGGGCCTGAGAGCTGAACCTGAGCAGGCGAAAATCTCTGTGTAGACACCACACGGATCAACATCTCTGCTGCTCACACACACATTTAAGCTCCTGTGAAGGCAACAGGATTGTTTAGGAGCCTCCCCACGATGCAGGAGGTCTGGAGAGCGACTGACGTTCAGGTTCTATAGACATACTGTGTCTACTATCAGCTGCTCTATTGCTGTTTTAAGTAGAAAGAAAAGTGCTGTATTAGTGAATGTATAGACAATAATGCAATAATAGAACTCACAAATTTTGCTTAAGGGGCTTCAGAATCAACATGACACCATCTATACTTCTACTCACTCCCCTGGAAACAATAAGTTTTCTCAGTTTACTCACAAATTAAATTTCTTGTGTCACAGTCTTTCATATTACATGATAGGACCATAAACAATTTCATGCTAGTTTGAATTTAAAGACAGTCGACAAACCGTCTTTGCCCTTTAGTTTTGTCTTGTCTGTCATGTTCATTCATTTGTATCCAGCACCTGGAAGAGTTTTCAGCCTGACTGCTGCAGTCTAGTTATGTAAAGTGAATAATAGTAAGTACTCTGGTTTACAGTCTCAGTCTGGATATACCCACATCAACATCTCCCTCTAGTGGAGAATGTTTGACTACAGAAAAAATGAAGTGTTTCTCGCTGTTTTGAACACCAGTGGATGCAATTTCCTATCATAAAGCCATGAATGAGAGTCAAAGGCAGAGGCAGGGTTAAAACGTTTTACTGTAGTGCAACAGTACGCAACAGGTATGAATGAAACATCGGGCAACATCATGTTCTCTGTAGTTTTGTTCCATATGACAAAAATATCTGGCATGTAGAATCCCCACAACATGGCAGTAGAGTAGAAAACAAGAATGAAAAGAATAAACAAATTAAGGTGTAAATAAAAGCATTCAAAGAGTCGACTTCCTTCTTTGTGCTCCCCGAGTCTCTCCCATTGGGTAGATCAGGACTGGCAATGGAGACTGAAATGCAAGGGTTTTAAAAGCCAAGATCACAGACCTGGCTTTGTGAAGCACATCCATAATGGCTTACTCGCACACTAGTGCTCGCACACACTGACACACACTAACACACACGCGGGTTTGTATCACTATCCCCGTGAGGACACTCCACAGACATAATGGATTCCTCAGCCTCTTACTCCAACTTTAACCATCACAAAGTCTTAACCCTAAAACCAAGTCTTAAAAAGCAGTCTCAATTTTGTCCCCACGGTGATAGGAAATCCCCACAGATTGGTGTGCGGTTAGGTTAAAGTCCCAACCTGGTTATAAAAACACACACATACACATATGACAAATCCACACAACCGTGGGAGAGCGATTGTCACCCCTGGTCTCCATCCTCCAAGCTGAATCAGATTAGGAAAGTCAAGGATAATCACCCAATAAATACATTCTAAAATCTCTTTTTCAAACACAGAAATATATACAAATTGATTAAAAGACAAAGCAACAAACAACTCATTACTAAGTGTTTACATCTTAAAACAGTCACTTGAACATGGTGTGGACCAAGACGCACACACAAACCCCTTCTGTTAGGCCAAAGTGTTCAATTGTTTTGTTTGTTTTCCCCACTCTTCCCTCCACACGCTGCTTTTCTAAGTAACTGATTATGCACACTAGTGTCGTGGTCTAGACCAAAGCACTGCTATGCTATTATCCCTCCTGTTACAGCGCTACAGGCACACAAATACAAAGACACTCTTGAAAGGCTCCCTGCCCTGCCTCACTCTCATTATCCTTTCCTCCTATGTGTCACTACAAACACACACAGTGCTCCCTGTAAACAAATACTCTGTCCTTTCGGCCTATAAATACTGTTTTGGTAAAATCATCACCGTGATGAGACAGAGTGTATTTGAGCATACATAGATACAAAACACACAGAATTGCACTGTTGGAAGATTTTTCCTTCTTCGTTTGTATACGTTGTGTTTTCCTTCGTCTTTTTGGCTTCAGCGTTAAGGCCCAAAAATCTGGAGTGGAAGGGGAGTAGGAGAAGTCCAAGCGGTGATCTGCCAAAGGGCCTACTGTACTGTAGGTACAAACAACACACACACAGGCACACTAACAGATAGACAGTATTGCAGGGTAATATAAAAAGACACTCAGGAATGGTGAAACATCCTCTCTGTCATTTCTTTTTGCAAAATCATTCATCATACGTCTCATCTTTTCTTATTCAAAATCTTTTTAAGCCGTGCTTGTCTCTCAACCTTCCTTTCCTGTTCAAAGTGCATGGGTGCCGGTGCTGTTTTGATCTGGCTACACTAGGGGGTGCCATTCCTCTCTGCAGATGACTGACTGGCGGTGGCTGTGGCTGTGTTTATTGCTATAATGTCCATGCTCCTTCCCTCTTTGAGGACACACAAGGGGGCAAAGTTGCCCTCCTAAGGGTGCGGTCACACATGTACAATCTCCAAGGCGATCTTATCACGCTGAATGTGGGCGGTGCAGGATGAGACAATGGCTAGGTCAACCACACCCACACACACACACACTTGGTTGAGGCTGCGACTTTGCCGGTCAAAGTTCACCTAAATTGAACTCCACAGGAAGTGCAGATGCAGATTTGCTTTGCCACTGGAAGCAAATGTTTTATTCGCCCCTCCCACAGAATGGAAGTGAAGGGAGGTGAGTGTTGGCAACTTTTATTTCATGCATGTGTGACCGTGCCCTAGCACTGATCTAAGGTCTCTACCCTCGTCCGCTGATTAGAGTCTGAGCTTTTTGGAGGGCTCTGATGCCAGATCAGTGCCGGAGGGAAGCTCCTCCCCCCTGAGGAGCGGGGCTCAGGTGAAGACGTAGTTGAGGAGGAGCTGTGAGAGGAGCAGAACACAGAGGACAAGACAGTGACGGCCTGTTAACGACACGCCGTCGTCTGCTGCCCTCTGACGAGCCAGCTGACAACTCAGAGCCACCAGGTTCCTACAGGGATAGAGAAGGGTCAGAGTGAAGCAGTGTTTAGCGATGCTCAGCAGGAATTCAGTCTAAACAATGTAAAATGATCACACAACACAAAAATACATTTAAAAAAACTTTTTTTAAAGTTCTGTAGCTGATATGAACTAATTACAGATTTTATTTTTATAGCTGTACTGAGTATCAGAAAATCTTAAGACTTGACTTTTTCCATCTGTTTCAATTTGGTCGACATGATTTTTTCACAACATATTCAAGATATTCCCTCCACAGATGCGTGTGTGAGTGCAAACACAAGTGTTATTTTCACCTCTGGATGTCCTGCTGTGTCTTCTGTATAGATGTGATGGAGGCCTCTATTACGGCAATGTCCTTCACCTCTTTACTGCACCATGCACACTGGTTTGAGAACCCTGGGCACATGACAGGTGAGAACATAAGGCTTAGGTAGGGCAGGTTAAGATTCTTTGATTTGAGTGTGATTGTGTGTGTGTGCCTGCCTCACCTTCGTTGTCCGAGGACTCATGTGTGGGTTCTGGTGTGGTGCTGCTGCTCTCCGTGTTCTGGCTGCAGCTGGACGGCTGGCTGCTGGCCTTCCTGCGCTTCCCATTCACCTCAGCCTGGGGGAAGGCAGAAGAGTCTTATTGTAAGTTATTCATACATCACTGCAGACACATTGAAAGTAAGCTGCTAGCTGACACAACATGCTAACGGTTGAACAGAGATGGGGTTTATTTGTTCAGGCGTCACAGCAGGGGAATTGCAAATGAGAAAGAATGGGGCTGATCCTGCTCATGATTTTGGAGCAGGTGCGGTCTGGAGTGACAGGAAGGAGAGCAGCTCTTATTTTGATTAAATGTCAATAACACATCCATCAATAATATATCAACATAGCTCTAGTTTGGAGGTGTGTGATTGGTCTGGCTAACCTTCTGTTGGCTGGCCCAGCTGTGGCTGTAGGAGAGCTCGTTGTGTTGCCTCTGGCTTTTCTTGTGTGTCTGAATCACTCCGTCCTTCTCAAACTGAACCAGACAGCGTTCAGGATCCCACGGCTGCATGCTGCCACACAGGAAAGTACATGAAAGTACAGGTGAGGATGCAGTGCAATTTAAATCTGCCATTATTTCCAGGTTTTTCCTCTTACTCTACAGCTCAATCCTTGCTACATTGACCTAAAATCTAAACTGAAAAGAGAAAAGTTTGGTGTGACTGTGTTCATACTCAATGTGTCTGTAGGTCCACTCGGAAGTGACGGGGTCCTGAAGGAAAAGTCGTGGGGTCCAGGGTTTGTCTCCTCTCTCCCTGGCCTCTCTCCGCTGAGCTTCCTCCAGCACGAACTTCTCCTGGGTGGCCCGCAGCTGGTCCCGATCCATGATGGCACTGGTCACATGCTGCCACAGTCTGTCAGGAGCAGATTAAAATTACTTACTACAGACATATTTTTACATCTAAGTGTTGCTGAAACCAGCAGGGTCAGGGTTATAGATCCTCTGTGCATGTTGGCTCCCTGATATGACCCATTGACAAACCCAAAAGAAATGCTGTTATTAATGTTACTGTTTTTACCTTAAAAATTAAGACTGAGATAAAGAGCTTTTATCCTATTTCCTCCAATTAACTACCTTCACATTAAAAATATTTACATATATATGTGACATATAAATAAAGTTTGGACATAAGCAGCGGCTTACCTTTCAGACTCAAACTCCCCCTGCTGGTCTATTTGCACCACTTGTCTTTTGAGGCGGCTGCTGCGAATGTCTGGGCTTGGGTTCCACAAGGTCTCCTGCTGTCCAGAGCGCTTCTCATGGATGAACACCTCACTGTCCTGAATACAACAAAAAAGCAACAAAATGTTCAGTCCCATCAGTCGGAGCAATTCATCACACCTCTTAATTACTATGGCTGCTTCACAAGGTGGTAACTCTGGAAAAACAGAAAAAATATTTATGGTTTCTGTTGACTTCTACAATGTAAAATAAACTTAGATTTATCAAATATTTCATATGTCTTTCTACTTTTTCAGACATCAGTCCCCTGTGAGAGTCCTCTAAATGTTTACTGGAATCCGAGTGGTGTTGAGTGGGTGGCAGAGAGGGATGCTGACAGATGAACTTAAGAGGATAAAGAAGCTGGTTCAAAGTTCTCACCCAGTGCCCATCAACAGTGGCCAGTAGTTCCTCTCCTACAGAGATCTTGCCACTGATTTGATTCACAGAGCAGGAGCCTCCGAGGAAAGGCTGCAGAACAGAGTCAAAAAGCAACACCTTTACTAAAACTGTTTTCTCAGAATGTTCAGTATCAATTGCTGACTACAATTGAAATAAGTATAACACAAGAAAAAAAAAGTCAAGTCAACATACATTTGCAAACTTTACTGATGTAAATAAAGTATTCCACTTAAAAAAAATATATACCTTGAGTTTGAACTCCAGCTCTGTGAAACATTTGGTTTTCTCACACTCGATGGTAACCTTCCCACCCAGCTCTAGTGTCATAGTGCCATACAGGATACCTACAAGAGGCACAGATGAGGAATTTAATTATCATATCAAGAGGGTCACATTAATGAACGGAATGTAGATGATCCAGCTGGAAGGCCAGAGACAAAATCATATCAATCCCTGCTAATAGCTTTAATAGATTAATACAGCTAGGAATACAATTTATGAAGTAGACACTTGCAGTGAGAGCATTCCTTCACAGTACTGTGAGACAAGATAGTGATGGTAGATTCCATCCATCTTCTATCATGTGTTAACCAATAAACATATTCTAAACATGTAAATAGCTGGGGACAGTGATGGTGACTGTTTAGGTCTGAATGAACTAAATTGGAGTGTCTGAACAATGTACGGCAATAAAAACCGTACACAATAGCTATTTCCCAAAGAGATGATGCAGCATTAAAAAGGTTATTGGAACCATAGCAACAAGGTACATGGACAGATTAATTAGGAGTGATGGTCATGGATATAGGTCTATTACCTTTGCAGTGAGCGTAGGGCATGGTGATGACATACTCCTCATCCCTGCTCATGAAGAGGAGCCTGGCTTTGCCATCCAGAATAGCTGACAGAGAGTTACCTACAACAGCCGAAGGGCAGAGAAGCTCTTGATTAAAGAACACAAGCATCGGTTTTCCTTGTACATCTTTCACAGGCTGATGCTGACAGTCATTTGTCATGCCTCGAAGCAAGAGTGGTAATTCTGTCAACATATGTGGATGAAGGGATTAAAAAGGTGACAGAATTTAAATATGCCTGTGTGTGTGTATTAGTCTATGCTGATCTTTAAGCTATGGCAAAATGATTTTTGTGTATGCTGTGTACCATAGAACTTGGACTTGGCCAGGATGCTCCCACTGATAGAAAAACCATCCTTCCTATTGCAGACATAAAAGGCAGAGATGGGGGGATGGTGGGACACCTGGAGAGAGGGAGAGGGAGGGAGGGTGAGGGAGGAGAGAGCGAGATATGAACAGTAGACAGAGAAAAAGAGGTGTCAGGGGGCATGTATTGATTTTACATTTCATTTCACAGTTGTGTGTTTGCCAAATTGTGCAAAATATTTCACACAAAGGATGAATCGTGTCCTGCGCATTTACACATTCTAGCAATGAGTCTGGCTTAACCTGTTCAGCTATGTAGAAAGTGCAGCTGTCAGTTTGAGGATGAAGCCAGCAGCAACGAAACGTTTCCCCCAGGATTGGGTTGTAAGGCTTCTTAAGACCCTGCAATATAAAAAAAACCACATAAAGCAGAGTTAGTGTCACTGGAAGAGTCTTTTGACACAAGCAATTTTTGTCAAATGTGGGGATAGATTAAGCTTCTTTGTCAGAGTTTGGCAACATTACAGCTTCTTAACATAACCAAAACACCTGGTGCTGAGGACAAATTATATTGCAGATGATCGCTGGATAAAAGTGATGTGAGATTTAAAAGGAAATAATACGCAACATCACAGGAAGACAGTTCTGTCCAAGATTTCTACATTCTACATCCATCTCCAGGAAGTCTCCCAGAGAGAGTCAGCCCAAAATGTGCTGACTAAGCCCAGTTTAATCTACTGCGTTATCTGCTGGCTCATGTTTAGTGTTTCCTGCCACTGAGGAAATAATTTCCTCACAGGAGGAAACAAATGGGAAACGTCTCCTGATGTTTTTACTGCAGAAATAGATCCAGGACAGAGTAATTAGTAAAGCAAGCCAAGAAATACACTGTCCCAGAATGTCATGTTAGAAGATGGTAGCCCCAAAGGGACAGTCTGAAAAATGCTAACACTCTGAGCAAATCTTCCAGTGCCCCCAAAATGAGCACTTTAGCTTGTGAGAGGATGCAACTGATAAACATGGAGGAATGCTCCTTAACAGAGCTGTTAGTCAGTGGAAAGCTTTGGCATTTTGAGATTGCTATGCTTTATTTATGTTTACTGTATTTTATCAATAATACCCATTATTTCATTTAAAAATGTTGTCTACTTTACTATTATTTTTAGGAACATTCCAGAGGTAAACAGGTTCATTGGTAACAGGTAATAATATCATGATTGGGTATGAAAGGTTCATCAAGGTTTCTCAATCGATTTAGGGATTTCATCATCTACAATCTATACTATCATAAAAAGATTTAAGGAATCCGGAGAAATCTCTCCACATAAGGGGCAGGTTGAAATCAAAAATTGATCCCCTCTAGAAGGCGGTATCCTTCTCCATGACATAATATATTTGGGCCTTTATGATAACAATGATCCATCTGGTATGGTAGTGAACAGATCTTACCTTAGGCTTCTTGTAGAAGCCAGACAAGTACCATCTTAACACCTGCTTGATCCGACCGTAAGCACTCTCCTCCAGTGCAGCTCTGTGGCAGGAAAGACAGTTATGACAAAATTACTGTATGACAAAAAAAAAGGCAGATAATAATTCCTGTCTTTATCAAACTTTGAAGGAAAATACTAAAACATGTAGACTTTTATGGACACACTCACACACATACACAGAGTATAGTGATTTAAAGTTACGGACTGTGAGAGCAGATCAGCGTGGTAGTAGTAGTCAGACAGCTTGTCCAGGAAAGAGCGTGGCTCCAGAATGAAGGTGGGCAGCACCACCTTGGACAGATCCATGCCCGGCCGCAGCTGCTTCAGCAGGCCCCAGATCAGACCTTTGTTCTCCTCTGATACAGTCTCCACTTGGGACGCCTCCCCAGCCTGAAGCAACACATATAGACAAGAGTTCAGCAGCGAGTCACAGCTATGGCTCACCTGGGTTGATACAACTTAGAGAAGCGAGAAGAGAACTTGTCAAAGCCTACTACTTATGTTTTAATTACAATTAGGCCAGAGCAAGTTAGAAAGGAATTACTGAACTATGGTGGATATGCTTGAGTTTAGGAAACAGTGCTTTCAGAACAGTATACTTAAATCTTCAAAACAGTGAGTAACTGTAAACTCACCTCAGCCATCTCCTCTGTGCTCTGCTCTACATAGGCTGTGGCCTGTGGCCCGGGGGACAGCTCGTCTGATTGGTCCATGTCGCTCTCCTCGGTCAGCCTTCCACCGTTCTCATTGGCCGTAGTGTCCCAGTCATCATGAGCCTCGCGCTCAGATTTGTCTGAAAAGCCGTCATGCTCCATGTGGTGATTGCCCAGCAGCTCAGTGTCATTTAACCTAAAATTAACAGAGGAGAAGTGGACAGCAAGGTTAGAACCATATTACGCAACTCTGCTATGATAACCAATGATTACAGATGAGGAATAATGACATGATTTAATAAGGTGCTTCCTCTATAAAAATGTGTGTGTGCTGATTTTTGATTTATGGTTGTAGCTTAATAGATTTGAAGTGGTGTAATATGCAGCTCTCATAACGCCACGAAGTTATAATCAAAGATAATTAAAATTAGAGTGTGGAGGACTGGAGACCTTGACCATGATGAGGAAATTAAAATGTAATGTCACATGACATTCAAACATCTTATTAATCTTGTTTAGTTCTGTCACAGCTTTGATGATTGCCTCTGCAATCACACAATCTAGAAACAGCTCAGACATGGCACAGATGTCTGTGGAAACAGAAATTAAAGGGAAAAATTGCGATGTTTGATGCGGATATCCAGTCAGTAGACAGTAAATGCAGTCAGTTAAGAAGAAAATACCCTTACTGCGCCTGACACCAGTGATGCAGCTGTTGTTAAGGAAGAACTACAGGCTATTTCACATTGGACTTCAGCCTCTGGGTAAATCCTAGTTCTAAGCAAACTAGTTCTCTTTGCTTGTAAACTTGCAAACTGTGAGGCTCTAGCTGTATTAACCATGCAAGAGGAGACGGCTGGCAGGGACTGAGTGCACCATTTGCTCTGTTTTTGGCTGTAAGAACCAACACAATGTCTTCTTCTACTCCTACCATCTGTAGATGTCAAGACCCAGTGTAATAACTGTATTTTTGATGGAAATGAGATGGAAATGTCCCCACGATTACTTGGATACTGTTGTGTGTGCATTTTAGTCCTGGACTGCCTAGAATGTTTTACTATCAAGGACTGGTAAAAGGTCAAGCCCAAGGATGGATGGAGACACCAGCTGCTCATGGGCACATGTCATGTTTTATAATGTTTTACAGCTTATTTTGGAGCTTAGCCTCCTGAACTTGGTACTAGCATGTATCCACATGAAATGCAGCAAATTTTGCCTTTAACTGCTATGAACCTTCAAGGCTCTGCATGGCCTTCAAGTGTGTATTAATTATGTGACATTCTCTTTTATCCTCCTCCTCACAGATGTGGTGAATAAGCCCAGTGAGACGGTCCACTATTAAAACCTAGCTGACCTGGAGGGTCTGGATGTGTTAGTAAATCTTACATGTCTGGTTGCCAGGACAACCACACTACATTACACCATCCCATCCTTATCCTTATCCTCCATTTTCCACCTCCCATTCACCTGGTCTGAATGTGACTGGCTACAATCAGAAGACACACATAGGGTCAGGTATGCATATGCATGCATTTTACATACAGTAGGGGAAATAAGTATTCAACACGTCAGTTTCTTTTTCATTAAACTTGTTTTCAATACAGCTACTACTCTTTCCATTCTCCATCACCAAAGTCTCCATGCACAATCATCCAGAGGAAGAAAAGGCATATTGAAGCTCAATTAAAGTATTCCACACAACATTTAGAGAAGTCTGTAGATTATTGGGAGAATAGAGTAGTAAGTTTGTAGGAAAATGGCTCTGTATTTGACCCTAAGGGAATTTTTGAGAAGAATCTGCTGCCATCCACCAGGACACTAAGAGTGAAACACACATGGACCTTCCAGCAGAACAACAATCCAAATCATACCACAAAAGAGAGTGTATATGAAATTAAGGTGGCTGAATAGCCCATTTAATCACCCATTCAAACCCAATAAAGAGCATTTGAGAAAGGAACTGAAAACCAAGATTGACCAGTGGGCTCCCTGGAATCTTCCACATAGACTGTGAACAGGAAGTGTCTTGAAACTGTCATTGCAAACAAAGGCTCCTCCACCAAGTATGCTTTCCCTGGTACACAGTTTCCTGTGTCATTCCACTTTATGCACATATTTTTTTACAGATTGGAATATTACAATTTCATTTTATTGAGTTAATACCAATGTCTGGTCTATATTTTCTGTGAACAGCTGCATCGGAAATATGTGTGAAGGACATGTTGAATACTTACTTCCTCAACTGTATGTGCATATACATATAAAGCGGAGATATAACTCATTCAGACTGCATCCTACACTGATTTAACATTTTCTCAAAGAGGAATTTTCCAGTCTTGGCCACAACAAGATCTGTCAGCACTCCACCAAGTATGAAAAAAAAGAGAATAATAGCGAAGAAAGTCACGTATCAGCTTGGCCAAAGAAAGGAGAAGAGAGAATGTGAGAGGGGAAGAGATGGGAGGGTTAGAAATCGATAGTTAAAAAGGAACATCATGGATCCAATCCTACAGCCATTTTGCAAGTCAGACAGTGGATGTCTGTGGGCTCTGGTGGATGCATAAGTCCAAAAATACAGTCCAATGCACTCAAAGGCACAGACAGACAGACATTAAAGCAGGTCTTCATTATTAGTCAGGTATTTCATAATTCCTCTACACTTATAATCCATAACAAATAAAAAACAAACAATAGTGCAGTGGAAGATAATTGTAGTGTGTCATATGCTTTCAAAACCACACTGAGTGACTGGTTTTTGGTCACAGAAAACAAGGAAAAAGCTTGTTTGGCCAACAACCATGGAAAGGAGCTCAATTTTCAAAATGCCCGAGGGCTTGAAAGACCAGAAGAGTCACATTCCTGCATATTCTTTGAGTCACTAACCAAGCACCAATGTTATTTATTAAACCAAACACGCCCTGAAATAGAGGAGGATTTCCTTACCTCAGAGACATACAGCATACAAACAAACTCTTCCACAGGAATCAAAACACCAGTGATGTTACCAGTAAATCCAAACACAGACGCAGTCTGTCCTTTCTTCCTCTTCTGTCCAATGTGTGCGTATATGTTTTTAATCTAGTGACTAATAGGTGCAGTTTTGTTTCCTCGACTCCAGTGTGCCTGCTTCCTGCTTGTGTGTTTGCATGTTTCTGTCTGTGTGCCAGTGTGTATGTGTGTGTTTGTGTGCGGGTTTGCAACGGCTGTGCTGCTGTCCTCTCTTTCTGGGCGGTGTATGGTTCACACTCTATTCCATCTTCCTGCTCCTCTGTCAGTCACATGATTGTATGAGCTGTTGTGACTGGCTGGGAAATGAGCAGGAGAGGAGGGAGAGCTGGGATGGATGGCCAGAGGGAGGGCTCAGCCATCAGGGGAGGTAAAGGGAGGAGGGAGTGGGGAGGAAAGGGATGCCTAATGTAGGATCTAAACAAGGGCAGTGATGCACACTTATAAGAATAAATGAGAAATGTATACAGAAGCTAAAAAAGACAGACAGACAGACATGCATACTCACAAGCAGAAGCACAAATACATGCTAATTATTTATGATAATAATAATAAGATCATTGCTGAATTCTGAGGTGCAGAGAGATTCAAATAGACCTACACATATGCATGAACATATATGGCTCTCCTTCAATAATAAAGCAAAATAAAACAACGACAGGCTAATTTTAGCGTAAGCATGCTAAATTTAGATTCCATTAGCAGGGTAATGGATTTTCAAGGGTATATTAGCCACAATAGGTAGAGTGGCTGCAGCAGCTACCTCCCACAAGACAACAAGATCAGATGCAGTCACAGTTGTGAAAAAGAGATTACAAGGCTGAAAATTGCTTTTAGTGCTGCTGAAAAGTCATTTTGATGTGTTTCTATTTTAAAGTGAGGGGTTTGATGTGTGGAGTCTCTTGTGCTTCACTTCTTTTCTCAGTATGCTTATCATGTCTGTCTCTACACTAGCATACACTAATAATTATTTTTAAGACAGGAAACATGGATTTCAACAGGGGTCACAAGCTTGAATTAAATGTTCAACAATGGGCCAAAGCTGGTTGCTTGGGCCAGCTGGACAAATGTTAATATCAAGGCTTGAATATGAATATCAATTGCAGGATCAGCTATTGTTCTTCCATGCCGTCATGTATACCTGCATCAGACTAAAGGTTGTCATGGTTTCATGTTACAGTCTTGGGAAAACCTGGCACAGAGTTATGTATACATAAGATTTGTTTTTGTTTTAAAATGGAGCTTTAACTTCCACGCATGAAGTGTATATTATGAGTAATCGCTATGTGTGGCAGGTCATTAACACAAGTACAGCAGCAAACTGGGATGCTTTTCAAAACTGAAAGAGTAATTCGAGCAATTCCAGTCAAGACCAGCTGTAATGATGCATTATTGAATGTATTTATGTGTGTGAAACAGGTTACAGATTAAACTCAACACACTCTGGACGACCAGACATCACAGACACACATTTTAGATCTACCATCTGGGAATTTCTGACAACTGCACACATAAGACGTCACAAATGTGTTTGGTAGAAATGCCAACAGTCTGTGTGTGTGAATTGGCAAGCACAACAACTTTGAGTGTGATTAGAGGAAACACAGATCATCCAGTAACAACAACTGGTGTAAGATGGAGATAAATTGCATCTGAGAGGCTCTCAGAGTAAGTGTATTGCTTACTGTAGCAGCTCTGTATCACTGAGTGCTGTAGACTGCAGCAGGTGGAGTATATGGGAAGACTCTGATGACGTGCTGATATCTGCTTCTCTCCCAGATTTGGCTGTAAGCTTGTAGAGACTGGAGCAACTGAGAGACAGCTCCAAGGCATCCATCCAACACCGGCCTGGAGAGACAGGCACATTGTAGAGATGAGATGCGCTTTCAATTAATTCTGTTCCTAAAAATAATGAACAATCACACATAAACCTCACCGTCGGACTCAGATGCTGCTCTGAAGATCAGGTAGTTGCTGGGTAGAGGCTGCGTGATGGAGCCAACGTTCTCTCCTTTGGGACCCTGAGCATATGGATGAAACGGTGAGTCACGCTTCATGCTATGTTAGTCCTGTTGTACCAACAGAAACAAGTGGCTCTCTCAAGGGCAATAAGTATAGTAGATCACTGAACATGATAATTATCACTTAAAAATGAAAACTCCAATAAATAGCAGTGACAAAACTGAGCATCAAAGGACTCCACAAAATTAAATACAAGATTACAGATAAAAACATTTATCTGACATTACAGCTCAAAATTTATTTTGATTTCATCCTGCAGAACAAGTAAGCCCTGTGTTATATTCAGCATAGCCAAAGCAAATTTTAATCATAACAAAAATAATGCTCACTTGAAAAATATTTCTTTTTACAGCCTTAATGTTGGTTAAACCATTTCATGCATGACGATTAATTTCTAATTAGTAATAAATTCTAATGTGCTGAAGAATCACCCACAGTGCATTTTTTTGTGCTACCACTCAAAGGTACTGAAAATATAAATGTACAATCCTAAAAACAGGGCCATTCTCTTTTCATCTTCAGCATGTTCCCTGTGCCAGTGGCTGCAACTTAAGCCCAAAGCATGATTGATACACTAGTTCTTTTCATGAAATTCTGCACCATTTGCAACTCATTGCAACCAAAAAGTTCTATTTCAACTTCATCAGTCCACAGGACTTGTTTCCAACAAACATGTCTGACCTTAACAGCCCAGATGGATTTGTCCAGTGGGTGGTAGAGTTTGAAGCAGAAGCCGTCTTTCTTGGAGGGTCTCTCAATGAGCTTGCATGCACTCAGAAGGATGGTGCCCACCCAGTGGTCTGTTTTGGGGGTCTTATAGATCAAAAGAACTCCAGGCTTCAGGGCACACCACAGCTTGGTCCAACTCTTTAAAGAGCCACGGATCTAAAGAAGGACAATGTCAGAACATAATGAGAACACAAGAATTATGATGTTTATTATTATGTTTTTTTTTTTTCAGGATTGACATGTAAGATGCAAAAAATGTTAACTTTGTGTTTAGTAAACTTATCATGAGCACATTCTGAGCTATTCCACTGTTGCACAATTATTTGTAAGATAAAATATATATAAATATAATAAGTGTAAATGACAAATGACAAAGTCTCAACAGCAGAGATATCATTATTCTGGGAGTCAGAGTAGCAGCTCTGTCTAATACACAACATTGTCACACCTTTAGCCAGTTGGACATGATGACAACACTGGGATCCTTTAGTGCGCTAAACAGTTCTTTAGCTGCCCGTTTCTTTTCTTGCCTGTAATTCTGCTTTTGGACCTGTGAAACAGAAAAGAGAAAAACAAAACACAAGAATGAGTCATCAGTCTCACTGGTCAGAGGACTGATCTGAGACACTAGGTGGAAGCAGAGTCACATAAATGTGTAAATGTGCAATGCTGCTGTGATGCTGTTGCCTTTGGTTATCATTAACATGATTAATTGCTCATCATTTGAAACATACAAGAAGGTACATATTTAAAATATAACAAGCTTCCAGAAATCAGTCTGAGAAATGGCTGGTGTATGTTTAACCAATTAAGCTAAGACTGACAAAGATATTGAGGTATTAAATCATGCGCACTATGACAAATCCAATTGCATATTAATGCTGAATATTTTGCATGACTGCCTAATGCAAGAAAGTGACGTGTACCTTGAGAGACTTCTTCCGGGCCAGCTTCTCTGTGGGGGAGGGACAGTCCTTCTCAAGACCATTAAACATCCTGGACTCAGACTGGAGGACGGAGGGAAGAGAGGAGAGGAGTAAGGATGGACAAGAGAGATTTAAACTAGGACTTAAATTTAAGACAAACACTGTCGACTAACACAACTTCGGTAGAGAATTCACTTTACCAAAAAGAAAGATAAAAAATAAAATATTGCCATCGTACAAGTTTGAATTAGTCCAGATCTTGAAAGCAAAGAAAAATAGTTTCTCTACATTTTGTCTCTGACCAAATCTATATTAATATTATAGGATTAACAATGACAACAGAATTTTAACTTCTTTTAACTTTAACTTTTGAGATCATATCTTAGAAGACAGCTGTGCAGCCAGTGTCCAAAATTAACTTTTTGACTCAAGGGGACGAGCAAATGAAAAACTCCATCGGCCAGGCATATTTTCTTAAAAGGCATAATACTTTGCCTTTTTGTGTCACATAAACATTTCAGAACATTTCATTGAGATAATAAGGTATTATGTTGACTTAAAGAAGAGGCCAGGAAAAAAGGTATAACAAAATTATATTGATCAGTGGGGTTTAACTTAATCAAAAATTGTGGTACTACATATGACAAGTAAAAACCAATCAACATTGAAGGCTCCTGTGCCAGACAGGCTGCTCCAGTGAGCAAACATAACTGTGTGTTGAAGGGAAGGCAGCAGGTATTGCCAAAGTTGCAATAACCCTCCTAATCTTATGATCTATTTCTATGATGACAAGCACGCCCAGTTTCCCCGTTACACAACTGAAAATGCCTGAAGGCATAGTGTATGGAGGCGAAACAAATAGCCGTTCTTCCCAAATGCAATCATTGCATTTCAGAGTAAAAGATAGCACACATCTGTCTTGTCTATATTTTCACTGCAACTCTGCTTTGGGATTTATTGAATTACTACTTTAAGAAGTAACAGCGTATGCATGTGCTTGTGAGAAATCCCAACACAGGTAGCAGAGGACAGCAACCTGCATTTGGCTCTTGGCAGGTATTAATTTCAGACCCTGGGTGCAGCCATATTAAGCAAAAACAATACACAGTTAGTTCTAGTGATGTATGGCCACAAGAGTTAACTAACTTGAATTGGATGCATTATGAAAACCGCATTGTTTAATTGTTTCCTTTGCCATGTAGCTCATCTGATCTGTCACAAGTGTGTATGAAACAGGTGGGTGACCCCTTCAGTCTGCAAGGCAACTTAGCTGACTGCCTGCTTCTGATGTTGTGACCACAAACCCACTGACTTCCTCAGTGAGACAACAGAGGGCACTGACTCTTTGATGGTCTCCTCTGATCAGTAAGTAGAGATTAGAATCTCAGTGGTATATTAAGCTGCGATTTCACTGCGATATGTAATTATATAACCACTTGTTCTGTATGCACTAAACCAATGACTCACAATATTATTTGGTGAGTGCACACAGGCGCTTATTTCTTATCTATTTGTGTTAAAGGAATACATTCTTAAAATGTAGCACACTATTACAACTCTGTATAAAAGACAACAAGCAAGGGTAAGGCTGTGCTCAGTCTCCGATTGTCCCATTAAGGCTTTCAGGATGGAAAAAAGGACAAAAGGCCAGTGATGTAACTGCGCCTGTGAATTAACAAATACATAATAATCTAAGACAAAGCAACAAATTCCTGTAATTGCTGTGACATACTGTGTATGTATCATGTTTGCTGATTGTTATGATCATTTTACATTACAGTTGGTTTGTGCTCTTTCACGTCATGGGCTGTTTGTGTTAGCCTCATCACCATGAGTTAAGTCAATAAGCTGCAGTTTTACTGTTGAGAGAGCAGAGCAGAGCAGAGCCAGGCCTGACAAACTCTAGTTCACCTGCCATGCTACAGTACAGTTTATTGTATCTCTCTGTGGTGATTAGGATATCCTTTGCTTTGTGTGACTCCATGTATGCCTCTGTGTATGCCCCAGCGCCATCTTCTTGCCAGAGACACATTAGCTCACATCTCCCCCTTTGTCTCTCACTCTCCCTGTTCACACATCGCGATTGAGACCGCTAAAGTTAGCCCATGCGTGACACCTTCACTCACATGGCGTTGTCTGCCATCATTCCCTACCACTCTACACACACATAAACCCATTCATGCACACACATGAATAGTATAGACGCTTGTGCTCAAATTTGCTTGTTGTTGTAATTGGAAAACAGATATCTAATAACTAAGGATAATATTGGTTGACTGTTGTTGCTACTGTTAATAAATTCAATGATCCTTTAAGCAGTTATTGCTTGTGACTATACATACTTCCTGTGATAACAGCTGGATTATGACAGTCAGTGCTCAGTTACAACCCTTCACTCTTCACTTCACAAATATTGATAGTTCTCAGATATTGACACTTACAGATGAACACCCATTTGAGACTGCATTTACAGTTTGGTTATTGGTCCCCGATACCAGGCTGGTGACCAGTAATTATTAAATAATATTAATAATTGCATAAATATTAATAATTATCAATGATAATTATTAATAGTTTGCTAATAACCAAACCTGCTCGTGCCAGTGCAGAACAGTGATAAAGACAGTTCCCACCATGGCCCACAGCTTTTATAGGACTTCCCTCCACTGGTACAGTGAGATGACCTAAAAATGTTGTTCATTCCTTGAACTTCATTCCTTGTTGTTATAACGCTTATTTACCCAAGAAGTAATACATCTGGCTTCCACTGCAAATGCACTGATTCTGTTTCTCTAAAAACAGGGCCTCAACAACTGTAGGTTTGTCTACTTCAAATCTTGATGTTTCTGGTTGCTACTACTTCAAGCAAGAAATCATCACAGAGTACAAAGGCAAGCAGCTCACCTAATGAGTCAGAGTGAGCTGGTGAGGAGCTGCCCAATCAGGAACTGTGTTCTTACCTTGCTGCCTGGTGATTGGGCAGGACTAAGTTCATTGCTCAGCATGGAGAGACCGTTCCTGTCTGTGTCACTGCCTGGTGGGAACCCACAACACACACAGTCACATACAAATGAAGTTGGCAAATAAACCTGCTGACAGACAGTTAAAGCATGACAGCCTCAAAAGCAGCAAATAAGCAGCAGCAGAGGTTAGCTGATTTGTATGGATTAAGTAGAGTCAGTACAGCACAGAATACCATCATTTCACAGACAGTGGAATCCACCAGCACGCGTCACTGAAATATCATATTTCATTTATTCACATTTCATTTGTCAGCTTTGACTTCTTGGCCTTTTACCTGGACTGAGGTTGAAGAGGTCATTGTCTCCTCCATAAGACAGGTTCCGGGTGAGGGTGTGGGGGTCAATTTTGGGTGGGGAGGTGGCATTGGGGCATAGAGAAAACCTCCGATGGAACAAATTCTCCTCCTTCATCCTGACAGTCTGCTCGTCCTGTGCAGGGGGAGAAGTCCAGATGGAAGCAATGAGGGAAGGGAAGATATGGATAGGAAGTAGGAAACAGAGGAAGAAAAAAATTCTGAATAGAACAAAATGTGACTTTGAAGATTTTTGCAAATAAATCAAACATTAGGATTTAAAAACAAATTTCATCTTGTCTTTGTACCTTTTTTAAAAAAAAATATGATCCTACTTGTTGTCTCTCCCTGCGTCACTGACTCTGAACTCTGTGTCTATCTGTCTATCTGTGCAGACCCCACCCTGTCTCTCTTCTCTAAGATGAACAAAGACCTACTGTACCAGATCATGTCAGCTTGTCGACATAATGGCACTGTGCATGGCAGTGACAAGCAGTTCAGACTGCACATTGTCAGTGTATGTGACAGACGGTTTCTCCAACCAAGTTCAGCCACAGAGACCTACTGTCCAAGACGACACCCCACCACTACTCCTCCATCCTCTGTCTGTCTGAAACTGGCAATATGGCAAAAAAAAATATGGGCATAATTAAATAATAATCTTTTCTGTATTAACAACAATATCAATATTTATCACGATATATAATTTGATAAAGCTGCCAGTGTGAACAGTGACCTGATAAGGACTGAAGCCAGAAGAAACCAGAAAAATTTGAACATCATGTAAAGATTCTATTGTGTAAACATGGCTTGGTTTAGATTATATTTCTGATAAAATAATATACAAAATAACTAATAATACATGAATTTTTATATTCCTGGTGTGGCTGCTGGGATAGAACCTCTTCAATTGTGCTTCCCGCCATGGTTGGGACTGGCTATTAGATGCATATGGATATTAGGTAAAAAAAAATGGCCAAAGTTTATTATCTTTATCGACCTAAATCGCCATGACCAGGCATCAGTTCACAAATAGCATCACCCAAAAGACTGTTTCTTCAGGCAATCCCCTAATATCCACTAGGATTCCCACCTACTAATGAGATGCACATGTCTGCACACAAAAGGGGACAAATGCAGCTACTGCAAATGCATTGCAGGATGAGGCTGCGGCTCTGGAGCTTCATATTGTCATTGTGCTGTTTTTAATTTACAGCAGTGAGCGGATTAGTCATATTTCCAGGCAACCCACATAAAGGAGACAGAAACAAGCACAGGCATATAAATAAACCATACAGGCACGCGCATACTGTATGCAAGTCTGCATGTACAGAGACAGAACTGTGTCAAGGCTTGAAGGCTCATGTGAATCTTGGTGCATGTTTTCATTCCTTGAATCCTGGAGACACGATGACATAGCACTTAGTCTCACTGCCTGTTTTCTCCTCTCACTTACATCTTGTTTTCTCCTCTATTGAGTTCCATAACTATTGACAAGCTGCACACTATTCATAGCATTTATTAACAACTGCTGAGGGTCACAGCTGTTTCCAGACAGATCGACATGCTTGTTCAAACGGGTGGTGAGCAGATCCTGGCAAATCGGAGCAGACGGTAAAATACTGAGGTAAATGGAGCGTAGCTGTTACCACCTGGGTCTGTCTGGACAGCCACAGTGCTCTGCTCTGATCAATATAATCCCATTTACTTTCTTTCAGTGCACAAACACATACATACAGCAGACAGGACTCTCTGACTCCCAGCCTACAAAGCAGTCTCGCCTACATGTCCTCAATTACGACATCCAAGAACAGCCTGTTATATAAAATTCATTCATAGAACATTTTCACGGATTGATTCATCTTTTAACTCTCCCACATTATTCAACTGTGATTACACTGGTGCATGAGGCAAGTGCAGTATGTCAAAGTGTACATACTGGTAAGTGACAGAAGGAAAACCCGTGGGTTGACAATTGCTTAATTTAGAGATTTGAAATGTATTGCTGGAAGAGCCTTGGTCGTTAAACTCTACCCTCCCTGTACATATGTACATATTAAAAATGCACGAGCACACTCATATCCGTATACTCATCACACCACTCCCTGCTTCCCTCCATTTTCTACCCCGCCTCTGACTCATTCTCTCAACCTCCCTTCTTATTTCTGATCTTGCAATCTCTTCTGTGCATTTCTTCCTCCTGCCCTCTGTTCCTTTGTCCTTTCAAAAAGGCAGCTATGAACAACTAGGATATGAGTGTGAAAAAGCGAATTTATTCTTCCTGAAAAGGAGCCTTTTTGTCCTTGTGGGGCAGGTCTATAAATAGCAGTGCTGTGAAATCGATTCAGAGGGCTATCATGCAGTTATAAAACAATTATTGATGCATCTTGATGCATCAAAATTTTGATTTCTATGCATAATTGATTTTTTTACCCACTGTGTGACAACTTGCTTCTTATTTACAACTCTGGTTGGCAGCAGCTACAACCAACTGTTTTTCCTCCAAGTCCAGGTGGAAACATGAACATGTATTCTCATGGCTGTTGGGCTCCCAAAATAGTTTAGTTTAGTTAGACACAACTTGCATACAGTGTGGCTCTTGTCCAGGTCCCTTTCCCTCAACTGCATAGAGCCAAAATATTTCCACACAGTAGCTTTTAAGCCAGGGGGCGCCAGTCGGATTGTATCCATCTGTAGTTGCTCAGCCATTCTCAGAAAAACTCAACAAGTAGTCTTGCCTAGAAAGTAACGTTAGGTTACATTTCACTAATCATTTTGTTCAGTCATGAGGCACGTACAGACTGGTCGTACAAAATTGTTAGAAGCAATTATAATGTCGAGAACTGGGTTTTTAATTTTGGATTTTCTGCAGCGAGACCTAATCTTTCAAGAGAGAAATGCGATGTATATATTGATCCCCCTGTCTCCTAATAAATTGGTTGCTGCAGTGTCTGTGTGGTACAGTGCTGAACCCTGACAGCCAGTGCAGGCTGCATGGAAAAGAACACGAAGTGCTTGTATTACACAACAGTAAACACGACAGACTGCCAAACTGTACCAGGACAGTCACACACAATGAATTAATACCGATTCCAGCACAGGCCCTAAGGCAGGTCAAGATGTGTGCAGACATGCAGACTGACAGAACAAACCATGTTGGTTCTCACAGCAGCAGGGCATGATTGGTTGGAAGAAAGACTGTGTGTATGAGCATATTACACAGTCTAGTCTATGCTGTCTTGTGTAGTCTCACATGGTTGTGGAAACCATGCATTGCTTAATGTGTTTCTGTTGTGTGTGGGCCTGTCAGTTCAGCATAACAAGGCCATTCCAACAGTGTTGGTGTGGTGAATGACGTAAGTGTGTGAGTGTGTCGCTGTGCATATGCAATCGTGTGTGTGTGTGCCTTGTTGCTGCAGACTGAAGGGAGGATTACACATGCATAATGATGTAGTGCCAAAGGAGAGAGAGCTCTCCGACGAGCCAATCCAAGCAGCAGTGGTAGAGCAGGCCACATTTCGTGCACACCAATTATTATTTTCATTATCAATTAATCTGTTGGTTATTTCCAACTAATTGTTTAGTCTATAAAAGGTCATAAACTGCCTCTGATGAACAGATCAAATCCACTTGAGTGTCATTTTTGAACGCATTCTTCAATGGTAGAGATACAACTCAATGAAATCTGACCTTTTGTACAAAAGGAGTTAAGTTGGCCAATACCAGAAATTTGCTTAAATTTGATTGCTGACCTAGAAATGGTGCATAATCTTTAATATTTCTTCTACATTTTAAATGTCATAACTTCTTTTGTTTCAAAATGTTGCTGAACCCTCGGATAGAGAGAGAGAGTCCTTTTTGATACACAGAATTTGTTTTGGATCTGTGCTTGTGTTTTGATGTAGCAGCCTCTTTTCTCACAAACCAGCTACATGTATAAGGGAAGTTGTGTCTCCTGCAAGTCCTGAAGGACAGGGGAACAGTGGAGGCACTTTCAAATCTCACTCTCAAGACTCAGGTGGTCGCACCTGGGCAAAAGGTCATATAACCCAGACAAGCTGGCAACTTTCCAGGACTATATACAAGCTGAAATACCCCATCAGATAAGCAAGGCCTTGAAGGAACTTAATAGATTGTCATAGTAGTAATACAGTTACATCTTGTACAACAGTCCTGAGGTAATTACTACGGCATTACAGAGGAGAGGCAAGATAGAACAGGGTGGAGATTGTGGTTGCAATGGTGTAGTGACAGTTTACCATGACCCATTTGCTACGGACCACCGCAGTCCCCACACAACAAAGGGGTTTTCCTATTTTAAGTAAGATCAAAAAGGAAGTCTGGCTGGAAGGCATTTTCTCCATATGAGTTCCTTAAAATATACCTACAACCCACACAAGACTTAGAATAGAACAACTAAACCACACATCCTCCCACTGTCACAAAATTAGCCTCCTGTGTGCCTCCTGTCTAACAGCACACCTAGTTCTGCCTTCTTCGTGTCCTCTTTGACAGAGTAGTTACAGTTTTTCACATTTCATTTGTTTGAATTTAGTTAATTTTTAGATGTTTTGAATGAAGGCTCCAGGCTGCTTCTCTCATTCAAACTTACCTATTCAGGACAAGGGTTGTTGGTGGAGCTGTGACTATCACATGCTTTTGCAACTTCATTTCCATTCTCAATTTGTTGATGATAATGACTGTTTGGAAAGAACATAATGATCCTCTATGATATCTTTATTTTTTGACAGTGTTTCTTAAGAATAACTGAATGTTTTACAGCATGTGGCAGTAGATGAAAACTGTGAACAGGTGAGTGTTGTTTGGATAGAAAAACATGTCAATCCTGCAGAAGCGGTAAGTAAGTAAGCAGTAAGAGGCCGTGGTTGAAACGCACTGCACATCAACAAATAGAAAAGCAAATTATTGCACATCTTGCTTGAGTGTACACCCACTCTCTCCATTAAATCATTTACAGTGGGTTGCAGTGTGCATCATTGATGTCCATACTGTACTTGGCAACAGCCATTGGTGTATATCTAGGTCATAGGGCCATCCATTAGTCCTGTTGTCACTGGAGACAGGGGGTTAACAGGGTTGGGGGTGCTGAAAGGAGGACAGATGGAGTGATAGAAGGATGGAGGGAGTGTCTGGACTTAATCTGTGCCATCATATTAGCAACAGCTGGCTTGATGCTAGTTGTCAGAACTGCAAGGCTCTCACATGCTCACACACAAGCTGGGTACATACTGCAGTGCGCACGTCTGCACTTGCTCTCTCTCTCACACACACACACAAGCACAGACAATGGAGTCTCCTTTTGAGACAGAATTGAGAATCTGATGGTGGGTATTCTTGTTGAATCAAAACTGGTATAATTCTGTATTTACTAAACCCACAAATTACATCAGTGACAGAGGGTAAAGGTCCAACATGAAGTTAAATCAGGCAACTTAAACTCCATATGGAAAACTGCTAGAAATGGCTTCTCCACCAAACCTCTGGAACATACTGCAAACTGTGAGTGCATGACTTGTGTGTCCCTGAGAGACAGAGAGATTTATGCTAGATTGATAAGCATATTAAAAATATACAGGTTAGAACGTGTCAACATGTTCCCTTCCAGACACCAACCTCTGTTTTCACTCACACCTCTTCCCAGTTGGTATAATGCAGGGGTTTTCACAGTCTCAGACAAGGGCACCCCTTCACCCCTCCTTAGTTTACTTGCTTAGTTTTGCTCAATTTCTGGATGCCTTTGAGATCATAATTATGTTATTTGTTAGACACTCAACAGCTGACAGCCTAATATTGCTACTTAACAACTTCAGACAACAAATACAAAAAAGGGCTACGGCATTTATTAATTTCACCAAAACTGCAGTACTGTATCTCTGAACTATCTCAACAAAATCACACACACTTAGGCCATTCCAGGAGATCACATTTAACTAATGTAATAGCTAACTCATGTAATAACTAATGTAATATACTGTTTTCTGAGCCTGCCTTTGAACTTGTTTGGAGCTCCTCTGGAGAGACCCGCCTCCCACTTAAAAAGCCTCTGGTGTAATGATTACTAAAAACAAGCATGCCCCATGTGACAGTGTTTTCACCTCGACAAAGTAACTGTGGGTCAGGTGCTTTTGTTGTTGTTGCTCAGCTGTTCTTCTCATAATTTAAGGTTAATGTTTGACACAGGAATGTTATTGACAGGCCTCGTGGAGCTACCTTACTGTTATATTTTCCACAAGCTGTTCCAATCTCTGGGTAAATATTAGTCAAGCATCTGTGTAGCATGTATGACTGTACTGAACAGTTCAAAACTTTATTAATAATGTTGACATTAAAATTCTTGAATATTTTCCCACCATGTCTATTCATTCTGTTTAAAAAACAAACAAACATATTTCTGTCATATGTCTTTTTTTTTTCTTTTTCCAGAGAACATCCACTTTCACATCCACCTTCTTCACTTACAGCTCAAACAGTGCTTTGCAGTAGGAAATGGGTGTGCACTTTGACAAGCAAATTGCAGACTGACTGGCTATTGCTTCATTTATCTCTGCTGGGAAATAGGTTTTTAGATGTATCCATATTGAGCAAAATAAATAAATAAATAAAAAGGTTATCATCTTTAAACACAAGTTTTATCACGAGCCTGTACTGCAATTGTTTTATTGCCCAGCCCTACTACACAGACACAAACTGACACAACACACACTTGACACACTTTAATAACTATAGCCAGGAACCAGTTAAAGCAACAAAACTATGACAGAGAATTAAAGATACACTGCTGAATTTCATGCCAAAACCATGGTAAGGCTGCAGCTAATAATTAAACATTCTATTGATTTTGCTAATGATTTTTTAAAGTAATCCTCGAAGATGAAAATCAGTGGTTAGACAAGATGATCATATGCCATAATTATATCTATTGATTTTATTTCATCAGAAATGCATAAACTAGTAAAGAAACATTTACTTAAAAAAGACCAAAATACAAAACAAAACAGAAAAGTAGATGAATTGTGAAGATCATACCGGTGAAGGGACATTGAAAATGATAGGTCAGAGTAGCATGTCTAACTAAGGAAAGTGAGCTGGTAACTTCAAAGCTGATGATCAGACTGTCCTGCCTGGCTGGGAATATCTGAAAGAGAGCAATATTGGTAGCACTCTCTCTGTCAAATGTATTTTCGAAAGTCCCCTTCAGCAAAACACTTCAGACCCAACAGCAATAAGGAAGAAGCAGGACAATTTATTTTGTATTTACAAGGCCTCTCTCAGTTGCCATCATGTGCGTGTTTGAGAGCATACTGGGATGTATAAGAGAAGTGTAGCTATGAGAAAACTATCCATGGTTACACAAACATGAAAGTAGAATATACTATACGGCTTGGTAACACAAGATTGTGCTCATATGCCAAAGGAGCAGTACATTTATGAAAATAAGTATCTGAGTTTCACACTATCAACAAATTTCATGCTAATGCACCCTTCTGCCATATCAACCTTCCCTTCAACTCTCAATGCCTCTCCTGCATTTCCATTCCCTGTGCTGTAAAAGTCAAGGTATGAAAAAGCAATGCATCAGCCAATTTTACTTATCACATTGCACCTTAAATTATATATAAGGGCTATGCAAATTAGTTTCTTTTCTCGTGCTCTACTTCAAGTTGCTGCAGCAATTTTAAGGCCCTGCTACATCATGACAATGCCTTTTTATAGAGCTGAAAACCTCTGTGGCAGAAAAGGTAATAATAAGCTGTGGAGACTGCATAGAAAGAGAGCAGGAGCAGTAAATGAGCCTGTGTCTGATTAAGCCAGCATTGTGTTATCCTCAGGGGAGTGAGTGTAGTGAGGGCAGGGGCTCTTCTGTCTGTCTGCCAGAGAGACAAGAGGTGTGATAGGCTGGAAGGAAGATGTTTGCCACCAGAGACCTTGAGGCAAAGTGTTGATTTTGTCCAGCACCAGCGCTACAGTGGTCAGTAATATTTTGCACCACCGGAAGATATTTAGCATATTTGCTGACACATGCACATTTTGTACACAGTTGTGGATGCTGATTTCTGTTTAATAAAATGCCAACCCAGACAGCATATGTTCTGTGGTTGGTTTTGCCTCTCCTCCTCCTCTCTCTGGCCCGTTTCTATTCTCTCCTGTCTTTCTACTTTTCTATCTACCTGTCATTCTGTCTAATAATGGAGTACATGAAGTAAAATACTTGATTAAGCAACCTACAAGAAGGAAATCAAATAACTCAAGCCAGGCATTTTCACATACAGGAGACCATGACAATCCACAACAGTCAAAACTCTGGTCTTTTTTAAAGTACTTCTTACAAAGCTTTGAGGTGAGTTTGTGGAGAAGGATTTATACTGCAGCAATGACCTCAAAGATAGAAACCAGAGGGTGTAGTATGCCAAGAAAGAATGGAGTGCTACTTCGACAGGGTGGAGTCCAAGTGTCCAACTCCAGAGTCGACAGAACAACCCCTGACTTGAAATTTTCCATGTTGGTTTGACATACTGTGGTATTATCTCCCCTATTTGTCTCCTTACATACACCCTTCAGTTATGGCCATGAATCTCAAACTTGGAATCATAGATAGGAATAGGATGGTTTTATAGTCATTCACTGTAAACTGTTTGTATTTCTTAGCCCTGCCCAACCATTTGGCCTTGTTTCCCTTCTTGCAAAGTGGTTTAGAACAGCTACTGGTCCTCAGAGACTACTAGAGACTACTTTTCACAGTACTTTTGCAGATTTGAGTCTTGAGGTCATTATTAAGAAAACTTGTATCTGTGATGAAGTTGCTTTTCTCTCAAAGAACTAAACTTGATATATTGATGTTCTGATGGTGTGGTCACTTTTGTTCTGCCTGAATGTGCTTTAGATGACTGAGAACCTTTAGTCTAACCATAGTTTAATGCTGAGAAAGCTCCTCATTGCTAAGAATAACAATTTGACTTCACTGAGACGTAATAAAGTAATGATCTGCTGAAAACTTGGGGCACGGCCATATTTGTAACATGTGACCACTAACTGCAAGTTGAGTTACTTGAATGAACCTCTGATGAGTAGATCAAATACACCAGTGTCATCTGAAGGCATCATTTAATGGAAGTAATTGAACTCACAGATTTTTGTATAAAGGAGTTAAGTTTTTTCAATACCAACAAATATTACTGAATAATAAAAAATACAAAAAACTGAGAACTACATACACTTCCTGTCTGTAGTCACCTCTCTGTAGTCTCACCCAATGTCCTGCAGCACAGCATTATCTAAATGGTTGCAAGTAAAAGTCTGTCAACATTGAAAGTTACTGTGCACAGACAAGTTGCTCTGCAAGCAAGCGGAGCTGTGTGTCAAAAGGAAGGCAGCAGATACTGCCGAAGTTGCAATAAACATCATATTTTTATGATTAAGATAAGATATTCCTTTATTACTCCCACAATGGGGAAATTTACAATATTACAGCAGAAAGCAAATTAGTATGGTAATGATGATCTCAGTTACAGCCAAGCCCATAACTTACAGGATTTCCCTCAATGGATGTGAAAACGCCGACTTTTAAAATCACTGTGCTTCAGCGTAAAAGCCTTGGACAGTGGTATAATATGTACTGGTATGGCAGCACAACAGTGCAGGTGAGAGTATGTGCAGTAGTGTGGCAGTGGTAAGGGAGTGGTAGGCAGCAGCTAGTTAGGCATTGGCAGTTCTAGTTTTAATGCATATAGGAGAAAGACTGGGTCATTAAAGAAGGGATGGTAGATGTCAAGGTGTTGGATAAATGATATTAATTAATGATACTGAAGCAAATAGGGAGGAGCCCATTACAGGTTTCTCAGAATATACCAATATACCATTTATGCAACAGCCAGCTTCCAAAGAGAAATAAATTCTGGCTAATATGTTTTTTGTAATAACATTTTATTTGGGCATTTTAAGTGGCAACATTAATCAAAGGAGTCTGTTTGTCATGAGTTCTGCAACACTATCTGTGTTTGGCAACAAATGTTGCTTTTACCTTCTCATCAGCTCATGACTGCATATTTAACAAACAGAATAAAAGTACTGTAGCCATAAACATAGAACTGCTTTGCCAACTGTTGCACAAACATTGAGCAAAAATGTTGGCCAATACTAAAGCTACAAAACTTTATGAATGAACAGAGCGGAAAAAAATAGAGTTCTGGTAATCTGGTAATCTTTGAAATGAGTCAGAGTATGAGGCATCACACACCTACACAGGCACTTTTAGCACAGACAAGGTTGGTAAATGCTGCTGGCCAAATACAGCCAATGTCTGTATTTTCAGTGCATTGTCAATGTGGAGAAAAAAAAGCTCGACGGTCAAAACACAAGGAGTAAAATTAGTGCAATGAATCAAATTGTCACATCGAATTGCAAAGAATAATTTGCAAATTTGCAAATAAAATGAGGCACCTTGCTCAGTCTGAACAAATTTAAACCTACTGTCAGGTCTTACATAAGTCCCTGTAAACCGTGCTATATATTAAAGCTACCAGACATTGAAAAATACACTATGGCAATGTATTGTAGAAAATGTGTGACTATTGTAAGATTATCTTTATTTGCACTATAACTCTGCTGAATGAATAAACACTGTCCTTTCACTATGTCAATGTTTGTCGTCTTCCATGTTTTATTTTCCAAAAATAAAGCATAATGCTTTTCAAAATCCAACTTTCAGATGTCATAGCCCCTAGCAATATTTCAATGAAGCACACAAGCAGGTATT
Organism: Centropyge bicolor; assembly: GCA_037975185.1. Classification (NCBI taxonomy): domain Eukaryota; kingdom Metazoa; phylum Chordata; class Actinopteri; family Pomacanthidae; genus Centropyge; species Centropyge bicolor. The sequence goes on along the minus strand of JBBMOC010000009.1, from coordinate 5,362,425 downwards.
TTAAACTAATACACACTATGATATTAGCTGCAACCGTCTTCAGTAAACTGAGTAACCAGGTGAGATCAATAAGCTGCTACCCTTCTCATCCACCTCTGATCTCAGCATGAGACTCTTCCAACTCTTCCTCTGAGCCAGGGATGATGAGAGAGGGAAGAAGGCAAATTCACACTACTTCTCATCAAACGCCAAGCCTCTCATATGTGGGGGGAATAAGAAACTCTTACAAAAAAAAGGTTGGCTGACCACGCTGTATTGGAGTGGTGGATGCTCTCACACCCAAGACAAATGGATAATGCCATAACAACACTTGCTCATGATTGTGCTAAAGTGCAGCAACACCTGCACAAATATGACTTTCATGGAAGAGTCATCAGAAGAAAACCTTTTGTGCCTCCTCAGCACAAAATGTAGCATCAGAAATGTAAGCAACATCTAAACAAGCCTGATGTATTTTGAAAACAAGTCTCGTGGACTGATGAGGTTAAAACATGAAAAGAACACCTTTCCAACTGTTATGCTTGATCATGCTTTGGGCTTGTGTTGCAGCCAGTGGCACGAGGAACATTTCACTGGTAGACAAAAGGATGGATTCAATTAAATACCTGCAAATTTTGGAAGCAAACATCACCTCTGTAAAAAAGCTGAAAGTGAAAAGAGGATGGCCTCTCCAACAGGTTAATGATCCTGAACACAACTCAAAAATCCATGATGGACTACTTCAAAAGGAGCAAGCTCAAAGATTGTTCCTTTGTCCTCACAGTCCCCTGACCTAAACATCATCAAATATCTGTGGATAGACCTCAGCAGACCAGTGCAGGCAAGGTGACCAAATGATCTCACAGAACTAGATTCCTTTTGCAAGAAGGAATGGGAGCAAAAAAACAAAACACACAACTGGAAGACTCTTATCTGACTACAAAAGAGGTGTGACACTTGCTAAAGGTGGTGTTACTAAGTACCACTACCATGGCCATGCAGGGTGCCCAAATTTTGTCTGTGTGAACCTTTCCTTTTTCTGTTATTTTTATATTATGAAAGACGAAAATGAAAAATAATGTTGTATAAAATATTAAATAAATGTTTAATCTTTAACTTTATGCCTTTTGGAAATCAGACAAACTTTTACTTGCTTAGCTAACAGAAATTTGGCCAGGGGTGCCCAAACCGGATTTTTTTTTTTTTTTTTGTCTACTAACATCCTTATCCAATGAGTCAAAATGTTAATTTCCAACACTGATAGTACTACATGACAACTGCATGCAAACATAAAAAAATATAGAGTTCCTGAATAGCACAACATATTCTGAAATATAAAATATATGTAATACAATATACAGCAAGTCTCGTTAAGATATGCAGTGACTCTAAAAGCTCATAAACAAAGGGAGTGAAAACGGTCAGGTTCAAAAGGTTAGAAAAAGAGGTTTATTGATATTTACTTTAGTTATTTAACTTTTTTCATATCTGGCCATGTTAAATACTTGTTTTATAACACTTGTGGAATTTGTACAGTTGATACCATGGCCACTCTGCCTTTGTCTGTCTGGTGCTGTGAACTTTGAGAACTTATCGCTGCTCCACGCTTTCACTTCATTCACTTCCTGTGAGCCTGAACTGATTAAGGTTTTCAACAGATGAACACTTTCCAAAGCCTGTCTATGCTCCTTCTTTCTTTTCTACCACCTGGTCTGTTTCTGTCTCTTCATCGATCCTACACTGACAGACACTTTTATGTTTAAGGCTGGCAGCAGCTCCCAGGCTACTCACTGACAGATACATAGGCTTATCCAAGCCGGAGTGCTAATCACATACTCAAGTCAGTGGAGTGCATAGAAAGGATGCCACTTAGAGCTAAGGATAATTAGCTATACCTGCTTATCCTTTGAAGGCTTGCAGGGTGGGTTGGAGCTTATCCAAGCAGACACTGGGTGAGAGGCAGAGTCAACTCTGGACAGGTTACCAGTCAGTCACAGAGCTGACATGGAGTCGGACAACTAGTCACACCTACATGCAAATTAGGCTCTCAGAAAACCCAAAGAAAAAGCAGGTACAGGGAGAACATGCCAACTCCATACAGAAAGGCTCCAGCTAAGGACTAAGGTTCAGTCCAACCCAATCACATACATATGTCTTCCCACTGCCCCCTAATTATATCTATCCATATGTGCAGTTTCAGTTTTAATTGCCAAGGTTTGAGATCTCAACCACAGAGACTTCTACTGGCACCCTAATAAAATCTAGATCTACATTTCCATCTTGGTGTGTTATTTTTGGATTCATTATGCTGTTTCAGACAGCATTGGATGTCCAGATTGGTTGCCATGTGTCACTAATACACTCTGAGATCCAACACAATGGATAGATATAGCCACTCTCCAACCATCAGGAACACAATAAATAAACACAAATGTCACACTGGCTCCCTCAGTGTTGATCTCATTAAATGACACTGATCAAACGAGACTGCTGGGTACTTTCCGTGAATGAAGTTCTACAACTCCCAGAGCAGATGCTGTTTTGCACTGCCAGCACTCTCCTTAATTCATTCTATCTGACAGTCAATTTGGATTTAGTTTTCCTTTAGATTCATTATTACAAGGTCAGAGCCTGAATGTTCAACTAGTCTTTCATGACCTGGCTCTAGGCTAATATTAGCTAAAATATATATATATATATATATATATATATATATATATATATATATATATATATGTCTAAGATAATAAAAGTCAGACGAAACTTTTGTCTTGTTTGTTTTTCTTGTATAAGTTAAACGTTATAATCTTAACATGTAAGAGATAAGTGTACAAGAAAAAGAACAGTCCACCAAATGTGTGAGACAAAGGGACATGAAGGTGAAATTTTGGTATTTCAACATGCACCTAGCAGTACCTCTTCCATTCAGTTAAACACAGAAAAGTGAAGCTTCAAGTTGAGTTGTTGATTGAATATGAAATGTGAACCTTTTTCGCCTTTTTCGTAAACCAAATTGTGATCACAGAATCAATTTCAAACTGTTGGTATAGAAACAGAAACAAACAAAGCCAGAGTGATGGAAACTGCAATGTGTGCACAATACTACGCCTTATTAACAAAACACTGAACAGATAAGGGAGCTATGCTGACAGTTGATCAATACATTCATTATTTCTAACAATTATCTTAAGATTGTAGTAAATGAGATGTGAAAGTGTGTGGCTTTTAATGTAGATGAAAAAATGAGGCGAGAGAAGCCTGGGTGTGAACTGCTGGGCACAGGCTGAGACATTTTTCCTGGTTAATATGTAATTTGCAGTTAAACCTCATACATCTTTGTGCTGCAAACAATGCCAAGATACACAGCTTGGAAAGGCTGAATCCAAATGCTACCTGAATGATATGAACTGGCAAGTGGTGTTTTTAGGGTTGGATTGAATAGCAAAGTAAAATTTCTAACTGACTTAAACAGAACTTTTCTACAGTAGGCGGACTAAATTCATTTGAGTAAGTGTAATAAAAACATCTTTGTGCTCAATGAACACATGACTGTTTTCATTGCTGTTTATACAACTAAGCAACATGCACAAAGACACTGGTACACTTATCCTTCCAGGAGAGACCAAAATACACTGTGTACTAAGGATGGAAGGCTGAAAAATAAATAGTAACTAGTCATTACACTTCCTCTGCCACTGTATGAAAGATCAACATGTACTCCAGGCAAACTGCCTGTTTCAGGGCTTTGCGTATCTCTTTGAAGTATCATTCTGTAGCCAACTGTCCTTGTGCAACCCTAAACATTTGCTTCCTTCTAACCCAAATGAATCTGACACACCCAGTAAGCTGCTGATCTCAGTTTTGTCAAACCGTTTCTTTTCTTTCAACGTTGCATGGCGCTTCAACTTTGCAACACTGTAACACAAATGCAGAAGTCACCAAAATGGCACAAATGCAAGCTTTACAGCACTGACTGATATTGTAATCAAAGGGCTGCAGAAAACAAGCAGACTTAAAATATAACAACTGGCATAAACAGAAAGAACATCTACTTCACACATTAAGAGACATGCCCTAATTCTCTGTTCTGCTCAAAAAGTGAGTTATCCCTCCTGGCAACACTGGGTAAAAATGTACTTGCATTTGTGTCAGACTTTGAAATAGACTGACGCCTAAGAGAAAACAGGTTCACAAATTAAACCATAGCCATGGACTGTAGCATGTGAATAGCACAAGCAAATGACTTCATTAAGTGAAGCTAAAACCTATAGCTGGGCAATTTAACACAGCATATGCATTATTAAGACATTAAAAGTGTGAGACAACAGGGGAGAGCTCAGCTTACCTTTCACCTGAGCTGCAGGAGACACCGCATCCAGATGCCTTTGTCAGCCTGTCTCGCCTGCAGACATACAAAAGTTAGAGTAAGGTTTCAATTTAACTCACATGCAGTACAAACAAACAGTGTTTCTCCTTCACGTGCTCCTTCTGGTCACACCACTGTGCTAAGGAGGACAGAGCCCCACCCCAGTCAGCTCTAGTCCTGAGGGAGCTGCCAACGTCTCTCTGGGTCAATTGCACAGTCTGTTTGCCACCTGCACACACACCACTGTCAGTCAGTTGCAGGCAGTCTCCAGCTAATGTAGCTTTGGGGCAAAATAACTACTTGAGCAGTCTCTTACAGATGCAATTCAATGAAACAAAAGGCTACTGAAAGTAACAGTATAGCTGATAGCGCTGTCTATACTTTTCATTGGCAGACACAGGAGTCCATTCAGTGTTTCTGTTTACTAAGTCAACAGAAACTAGAGGTGTGGAAATTCTCGGTTCTAAGATGCACCACGATGCAGATGTGGAAGATTGTGCATCGATGCAGTGACAGATCATAATCGGGAGTTTGCAGCCTACACACATATATTTTTATAGCTGATTAACATTGACTGTTGATTTTCCGAGCTCGACTGGAAAATAAAGCTATAAAGTTACAACTGGATACAATGTCGCTCTCCCGCACTGAATTGATGGAAGACATGGCAGAGTGAGGCAGAGATCAGTAAAGAGGGACAATAAAATACAACCAGCATTTTGAAAGCGAATACCTCTTTACATTTCAGATTTTATGAGCTCATTGGGAAGCACCAATTGGACAAGATGCATGCTGTGTGTAAGGTCTGCCTCACAAAAAATATAATACTTTAGTAAGACAACAAATTTGACCACGTCACCCTTTTTCACCCTTAGCTACCGTCTGCAACTGTAAAAGAGCCCAGCTAAAAAAAAAAAAAATTGAGGAGGTGCTACCAACCATTGCAGTTGTGTTGACTGCTGTGTGCAGAGTCATGTTTGTGATGTTTGCCACATTCAGGATGTGCCCTGTATTAGAGCTGCTGTGTGAGAACCTTACAGAACACTTGCATTGCACTGCAGAAGGATTTATGTTTTAATTTTGTAGTGTTCATTTTTTTTTTTTATTGACTATTGTAGTCAGTCGCTATCTAAATAAAAAGGTAGTTCAGAATTATCTGACTGCTTTTATCAATTGTTGAAAGAGCAGTCATGTGATGTATATACATA